>WEKX01017513.1:72332-173939 GCA_013390025.1 Pitta sordida | reverse complement strand
TGTGCTGATGAACTTGGATTTCCCTTTTTTTTTAATTTAGAGAGGTTGAAAGATGTCTTACAACAATTTCTTTCCTTAGTAGGCTTTAACCTTGTGATAAATATTTAAACCAACTTGGTAATCTTTTAAAACAGATGCTAAATGAGAAATGGAGTCAAATTACACATCCTAACTTAATAGTAAGCTATCTTTGAGTGCTTATCTGGGAATGTACTCATTTTATCCNTATTGTAAAGGAAAGGAGAATGTGAGTAACATGAATGAATTGTGTAAGCTACTATATATTTGCATTACTGGGTATGACTTACAGCAAGCCATTGTAGAGCAGTTGATGCATCTACATTTATGTCCTAAGGGTTACTTGTTGCTGTGCTTGTTTCTCTAAATTCCACAGCAAATTTTTTCTTTTGATATATACTAACATATATAATGTATACCCATATTGATAATCGCCAGCAGAAATCATGCAGCAGACAAAGGAAATGAAAATGATTTGTAGCAGGATAACCAGAGCATTCATACGAACATAATTATGTGCAGTCTTCTAATACAAAAGAAAACTGTCCATATAATGATGGTATGACATTATATTCTACCTTGCAGGGTTTTTTTTTTCACTTATGCTATGCCTCCATTTACCCTTAGCTATAAGTCTTGATTTCTGTCTTCACAAACTATGTCAGCAATTGGCAGATTTGCTAGTGAGAAAACATTTTTTTTCCCTACATTTGCACTGCAACTATAGCTACTAATTGACCAACCAGTTGATCACTCAGACTCTTATACTGAAGGCTGGACTGCAGCCAATGGTCTTCCTAAAAGAACTCATTGAAAGGTCTCCTGTTTGCTTAAAAGCAGATTTGACTTGCTAGGAAAATTTTGTCAGTGTAAGGCATTGTATCTCTGTACGCTTAGAACTTGGTGAGTGATTTGGAAATGTGGCAGACTGCCTGTAGCTTTGGCAGCTCAAAAACACTTCAGAGCACATATGGGGATTTTTATGTAGAAGTAAATTAAGTCATTTTTGTAAATAGACATTACAACTTCTTGGAAATGTTTCAGGCTGGTGCTGAGTTCATTGAGAAGACCTTAAAGAACCTCACAACAAGCACAGATGCAGCAGCAGTGGTTCACAGCACAGATTTGGTGATAGAAGCCATTGTGGAGAACATGGAAGTTAAAAATAAACTCTTCACAACACTGGATAAATTTGCTCCAGAGTAGGTGTATTTTTCTTGCTACATTTTGAAACTTAGACTATTATATCTTCTGGTTTTGTACTTAGCATAAGTTCTCTATTTTCTAGCTGGTTTGTTTTGTTTTGTGGGTTTTGTGTTTTTTGTTTGTTTGTTTGTTTGTTTTCTTTTTTTAGGAATAGGAGATTTTTTCTCTTAGACTAACTCCAGACTATCATGTTGGTATGGAGTAGTTGTACTGGGTGCACATTTTACAAACATTCTGTGTTCACCAGCTCTATTTGTTTGTTGCATTGATTAATTTGTTGTGGTCTCAGGTATATTTAGTCATAAAATTTGTCAATTTATTCAGCTAGTTCAAATAAATCCCAATGCAAATGCACTAGAGTGAAATAAACTTGTTCTGGTATGCAAGGATTACGGTAAAGCTTGTGTTCCTGTATTTAAATGGGGAATTGGGATGATAAAATATTTGCTTTCAGCATGCCTGGCATAAGCAAGTTTTAAATAGTCTCAGCCTCTTAACTGTAAGTCTCAGTCAGTTCAAAAGGGACATAAGTGAACTAAGTTTACTTTGCCTTACAAGAGTTTAGAAACAGTTCATTTCTTGTTATTGTGTTTGGTGTAAATAATTTTTTAGTATGCACTCATTCAGTTTTAGTCCCTGGAATGTTCTTTGAACTGTATTTAACTGTTGAAAGTTACTGTTGAATTGTATCCAAACCCAGAAATGCTGTCAAGCTGAGCATGCAATCTCAGAAATTTGAGCCTTGTAATTGATGACTCAGGATCACAAGACTTTGACTGCTTGCAGGTTGAGATTTTAACTAGTACAGCTAAATCTGGGACTATTGGCTAAGAGGTATTCTAAGAGGTATAGCTAAGACAGTCAAGCTGTGGCTTGAATATAATGTCAAGGAAGAAGAGATGTTTTCCATACTTCACTTGAGCCTGGAGAAATTTTTGGCCTTTCTCTATGGTCAGTAATTAAAATTGCCTGGAACTTCTGAAAGCAATAAATGGCCATGAATAGCCATGTACTGAGCACAGGGTAACTTGCCATTACCCTTGGTCTGCCACACAAAAGTAAGTAGCTGTCTTCAGCAATTATGGGAGCACCTTGTAGTGCTTATATTGTGTCTATTTTGTGAGAATTGACCATTGGTTACCTGAGTCTTAGTAACACTAAATACCAAATTGTCTGGAACCAGTCAGCAAGGAAATGTGGGCACAGGGACTTGGAGCCTCATTTAAAAATATGTTTATTTGCAACACCTGAGGCTATTTTTTGTAGGACTGAGCTGTTTTCAGCATAGTTGCTTTAAAACATCAAATTTTACAAGACAGAGTATTAAAATATAGCAGGAGTTGTTCAGATATGCTCCTTTCCATAGGAAGAGGCATGATTTTGTAGGGTTGGGAAAAATAACTAGACAAGCAGCCATCCTTTTTAGATGGTACATGGAAGTTGGGAAAAACGTAGAGACCTGTTACATGCAGGACAAAGAAAAGCAAAGTGAATGGCAGAGAATATGCTTGCAGTGTAGGAAGCCTAGATGAAAAGAAAAAACCCATAAAATAGTGATCCTTAGTAGCCAAGTGTTTAAAATATTAGCTACTGGATATAAGGGATAATTTGTAATTATGTGACAAGTGTAGCATTGCAGATCCTGTGAGTACTGTGTGGAAAGTCAGAAATGCCTATTTAGTGTTTTTCCATGTATTAGAAGGAAGCAGTAGGCTTTATTCATCCCACCTGGCACTGTGGTGGCATGGAAAGCTCTCCCTGTCAGTGCAGGCATCCTACAGCCTTCACTGCAATTGAACAGTTCAAAACTTACAAACATATTTTATGGACTAACTTCTGTCAGCAAAATGGGGGTGGTGAACTTGTTAATTTGTAACAAAGAGAGGATTTGTTTAGAGATAGTTTTGGATCTCAGGACAAACTTTGCTTTCTGTGGGGCTCTGGCCTGCTGAAGTGTGTGGTACAGGCACAGGGTACAGGTACCCTGGAAAAACCAGGGTTGGGAGAAGGGAGGACTTGCCTTAATCGAAATCTGAGGGCCTACTGTGAGGGTATCTGGTAGCAGATAAAAATGTAAGGGGCTATGTATGAGGAATTCTGGCTGTGGAACACAACCTGTGTGAAACCCTGCATTTTTCTTATCTTATCCTGTATCTCATGTCTTGTGTTTCCTCAGCTGCAGCAGCTACATGTTTATCTACCATTTTTGCACTTTGATGACCTCTCCAATCAAGATAGGTCTGAGGACAGTACAAAACTAAAACATTGCATTGAAAAAGCAATGCACAATTAATTCCTCTTGCTTTTTCTTATAAAAGAACTACAGTCGGCCCTCTTCCACTTTGTGCCCCCCATATTGCGGCTTCACATCTTAGCGGTGTCATTTTTCAGGCCCATTTCCCAACTGCGCATGCGCGACCTGACACGCATGAATATTCAAATTAGACAGTCTTGAATATTCAAATCAACCCCCACGACGTGCTGCATGGACCATGGGTGCACTGCGCTGCCTGTGGCGAGCCATGCTGGCCCTGAGGTGGCCGTGGCAATTTGACTCCAGGGGAGCTGAGCCAGGTACATGCCACTCCTGTGGTGGCTCACCTCAGCTCAAGCATGAGCCGCCCCCCCCTGCCATCTCTGCTCGAGCACGAGCCGCCCCAGAGCACCTTGGAAACTGAGGGTATTACTCCTCTTGGTAACTCTCCAGATGAAATGGTGAATGCTGTTTCTTGGATGCCATCAGTCTGAGAGTGCACTGGTTTATGTTCTTAGAACTTTGCAAAAGTTCTTGTGCATATTCTTTTTCTCTCAGTATTATACTCACCTTCTTAATATGGTAATTGTTACTGTGTACATGGTCATTGTCTTTGGAGCGCAATGAAGCATTCCTACTCACTCATCAGTTTGTTTTCTTTCTCTTGAATTGAGTCAGTCTTGCATTTCCATTTTGAAAAGGTCAGGCAAAGGTTTTTGTGGAATATTCTCAGGTTCTTTGTGGCTTTTAGGCCTTTAAGCACTGCAGCACTCTTCCTAACAGGTTCCTAATGAACACGACAAAAGAATTTTGTGGTATCCTCTTGAAGAACTGTTTGATACTTGCTTTCTCTTAATTTCTGGGATGTGAGAACCCCTATCAACATTTCTTGGTCCAGGATTTATCTTTTGATGTAGAAATTCAGCTTGGAACTGGGCAGTGATTTTCAGCAGTTTACTGTGTTAGAATGAATGTGTTATAAAACTGTTACAAAAGAAGTGTTGTTCAGTGTTCACTGTGTAAGTGAGCTGGACTACAAGAGTCAGACTTAATGAAATACTAGTCTGTTTGTCTCGTGTTGGGCTCTGTTTTTGATGTCTTTCCCTGACCCACCAGATGGCACAAAGAGAAAGCACTCTGGTGCCTGGAAAAACATTGTATGGCTTCACTGGTAGTTGCTTTCCAAAGCCTTCTGACTCTACTGTCACCTGAAGCATGGATTGTGTAATTCCAAGTCACAGATGCATGAACATTTGAATGGAAATCAATTGACTTGGTCCCGGCAGAAAGTGTAAATAAAATGTCCTTGTACACAGTGCAAATTTAATGCTTCTTTTTTTTTCCCAAGACTTTATGTTGTGTAAAGCTACAGGTATTCACCCACAGAAGTGATAACTGAGGTAAAATCTCCTGCTTAACTGAACCCAGATATGAACCTAGCAATGATTACGTTTTACAAATCAATGTGCTTAATTTTTATATAAATACATATTTGAATTTTTATATACAGTGGCAAATTTTCAGTGAGGATAACTGACTTTGTATGCATTGACCTTGCAAGGTCAAAGCTGAATTGTAGAGTACTCCCTTTAGTACACCACCTCAGAACAAAATAAGGCCTACCTAATAGTTAGGAAATAACAAAAGAATATTTGTGGGAATATTCAGGATTTTTTTAATTTCCTTTTCTGTTAAAAAAAAAGAAAACATAATGAAAAATGGAAAAGCATGTGTCTTTGTCCTGAAATGTTTTCTTTTAATGCCACTGTAAGATGTCCCCATGACTTGACATAAATCTTCTGAGAGCTCTGTCGTGAAGCTCAGTTATGTATATCTCAGTTGAAATGTAAGCAAAATATCAATGTAAGTTAACATTTGATGAGTCCAGTAGGATAACATTTTGAAATGACAGTAGGATGCAGCCCAGAACAGAAGGTAGGTTTTCATCTCTCATTTAGTTTCTGATTTTTGTGATTTGAAGAAAAAGCCGTTTCTATAGGTTTTGGTGTGATGTCACCATAGCAGGGCTGTTGAGGTTCTGAAATATTTCTGGGGGAAAAAACCCAAAACAAACCCCAAACCATTATAAATTGCAATTCATAAATCTGGTTTATGTCTGGAAAAGGACTTCATATATGTCTTAACATTCTTGGCATTTTGTGTATCCTTTGCGATGTCCTATGCATGGCAGTTTTTATCTTTTCTCTATGCTTTTCCCGTAACGTGGCTCTGGAGGCAGGTTTGCTCATCACGTTTATCACTGATCATTATAAAAAAAAGGTAGATTCCAAATTTTCCTTAGGGTTCTGAAGTGCATTTTCAACATGGCAAATGATTTGGTTTCAATAGATATGTAAATGGTTAACAACAACAGAAAAATACCCTGATATTTCCAGGATTCCTGAAGAAATTATCTCGAATTGATGGGGGGGGTGTTAAAAAAGGTTTTCTACTTTCAGAGTCTCTTTTTCCAGCACCTAATATAAGTATTTGACAAAGTTCCTTGAGAGTCAGAAAACTCTTACACACCTCAGCAAAAGGACCGTGTTAAGCTGCAGGAATATTTCTGAGAATTCTGTGTATGATTTGTCAATGGATGTCTATTTAAGTTTACTGCATCAATCTCCTACTGTCATTTATGTAATCCATGTATTTCTTATTTCCAGGCATACGATATTTGCAAGCAACACTTCATCCTTGCAAATCACGACGTTGTCTAATTCGACCACCAGACAGGACCGATTTGGGGGCCTCCATTTCTTCAATCCTGTGCCCATGATGAAGCTTGTGGAGGTAAGTGTCTCATGGCCACTGCTTACAGTGGTTATTATGACCACTTTCCATCACAGTAACAACTGCAGCCCAGCAATGCAATTGTCCTCAGTGAGACTTCAGTTAGATGAAAGAGTAGATGTCAGTTTGCAGCTCTTCTGATATGGAATTATCTGCCTGTAGCGATAACAAGGTGGTGCAGTCTCTGTTGAGGGGCAGGTTGAAGAGAGGAGAGGTAACTCCTTCAGTCTCGAGGCTCCAGAGTTCTCCACTGAACTGCCAACAGAGGTGCTGTTTGTAATGATCATTTAAGGCACACAGGCAGGCTGATTAATAAGAACTACTGCTACCAGTGTAGAAATCAATAGAAAATTACATAAGATGAAGTCTTTTGAAAGGAAGTCAGTCATGTTTGTTTCAGTATTTCTGATGTTTTGTCTGGAAGTACTACATGACATGAGATTCAGCTGCGAACGAAATCAAAGATGGAAACACACTACTGAAAAACATAGAACGCTATCAGAAATTTAAAAGATAGATTTTAAATTTTCTTTAGAATTAAATGTATGTTGTGTTTACATCAGGCACCGGGTAGGTGTTACAACCTGATAGATTGGAAACTTTGTCTGTTCATATGGTTCTCCAGAGTGATGTCTTTGTGTTTCCCAAGAAAATAGAGGCCATGTAACTTTTAAAGTTGTTTTGTTACACTAAAATCTCTTAAGTGTGATTCCAAAGGCTGGTCCCTTTTACCACCCATTGGTGAGAAAGTGTCTTAAAGAATTGTGTAATTTCAGAATGTGCAAAATGCTGTATCTACCTTTAAAACAGATTTCTATGTCTGTTACATAGGTATCCGATATATATCTGTTGAAGCTGGGTTTTTGCTAAACAAATGTTTTGTGAATTTCTGGAAGAGTGTTCTGGATTACAATTTAATTATTACTGTAATGAGGAAATGAGAGAGATTCTGCTCATAAACGTGCTTATGCTCTCTCTACCTTCCCTCTGCCCAGGTCATCAGGACACCAATGACCAGCCAAAAGACTTTTGAATCTCTTATGGATTTTAGTAAAGCAGTAGGGAAGAGTCCTGTCAGTTGTAATGTGAGTATATCTTGACTGTATAGTGTTCAGATGGTCTCTTCTTGTAAACTGTTAATTTTAAGGTGGTAGATTTTAGTAGATATAAGAGCATTTCAAGGATTTTCAGGCTGCTTCTTGTTCCGTTTCTCCTCCCTTTTAAAAGCAATTTGACAAAGAAAATACCCACAATTTCTATGAATGTTGTCTAGAGCAGCAAAACTCATGAGTATCAAGGTTGACAGTTTTGGAGTCTGTTTTGAAGTCCTGCAAAAGCCTGGACTGGAGAGCTTAAGCGGGAGCTCATCTTTAGCTATGCCAGAGAAACAGCTGCTACCTCTTGTACTGTGAGGCTGTTGGATAAATCCTCCCTGGTTTCTGCTTATTGCAGGCTTTTCTTAACACTACAGTAACTAGACACACATTAATCTTCATTGCTTTGCAGCTTTGGTTTTTTCTCTAGAGTAACACCCCACTTTCTAAGCACACTTTTTCCAAATCCATTAAGCTGTGGTCTGGGTAGCCTTATGCAAGCTATTGCCTTCAGTTTCACAGCCCCCAGGAGACACTTGATCATAAAAAGAGGGGCCTGCAATCCGGTAGTTACCAGTAACTCAGCAGCTGGATGCTGGACTCTTTATTCTGGCTGTACTGCTAAGTTGCTCAGAGGCCTTACTTGACTTTTTTCCTGTTTCTGTCACAGTTTTGCAGTATTTAATGTGTAGAATGTATGATGAATTGTTACAAATTAGCTTGGATAGAGGGTAATGCAGTCTCCATGTCTGAACATTTTTGCCCCCTAGTCTTATTTGTAGAAGAAACATTGTGTGGAATTCTCTGGATTAAATATTGAGATAAAATCAGATTAACAATAAACATCTCAAACAGTAGTAGTATATGAAATAATAGTATATTTGCAAAGCTCTTTCTATTGTGTTTGTTCTATTGATTTTGATTAAAGCTTGTGTACAAAGTTCTGTATCCATTTGTTGTCGTCTGACAGCATGTATCTTATCTTTTCATTGATAGTGTTGATGTTTGCTATTGAAATGATCCTAACTTTCAAAAATATGGTCACCAGTGAGCAGTGAGGGAGAAGTTTCTGATAGTGGACACACACACAAAAACCTATTAGGGAAGAGCTGCTCTTCTATCCATCAGGAAATGTTATCATCAGAATTGTGGTAAAGAAAAAACATTTTCCAACTGGCCACATAAAATTGTTTTAAGATTAATTGAGTTGGGCTTGTGAGAGTCTTATTGTTCTTAACCATGATAAATGTTTATGTGCCATTCCTTGTTTATGAAATTCATCTTTTATGTTTTAATACTTAGCAGATAAATCAGATGAAAAATACAGTTCAGAGATAAGTTGGTGGTACCATAAGTTTCTTCATCTGCTTGTTTTATTTGTCATGTAGTGTTAGAGTGTAGTACTGTTAAAGAATTTTACTTAGAATGCCTTTTTTATTTTTCATAGGATACTCCAGGGTTTATTGTCAACCGTCTCTTGGTGCCGTATATGATGGAAGCTGTTCGACTTTTTGAGAGAGGTATTTGCTGGGATATTGACTTCAGGGGATATTGACGTATAACACTACTAAATGTTGTGGCACTTCAAAAAAGCCTTGGGACTCCCTCAACATTTTCAGACCTTGAAGGCTGGAAATGAATAATGACCATCAAATATGAGCTAACGTGTGTAACTGGAAAGACATGGCCTTTGTTTTGAAGTGTCAGGTTATGCAGAGTGGGATGGTACTAGTAGTTACTTGGGTGGGAAATTTCTGGTGATGGAAAATGGCTTGGAGGTGAAAAGGTCAGTGTAGCGCCATTGTAAAAATATCCTTTGCCAACTCTTCAGGAACTTCCCTTTCTCTGCCCCGAGAGATGTTGATAAAAGTGACTGAAAATCTCATAATGGGACCATTACCAAAGTTCTCCTGAGTTCATATTTATGGGGCTTGTGAAAGAAACACCAATTTTAAGGTAGTATTTTAGCGTAGTATTGTCACACGGTGGTAGTGGCACACAAGTGATTGGGGCTCAGATATTGCCACATAAAATTCTGTCCTTTTTGAGGCATAGGTTCCTCAGGAACTCCCATCTCACTGTTGATCTTTCTTATGTTGATACTTGGGGTAGGTAGAAGTAATCAGAGATCCCCAAAGAACCACATTTTACAAAGCATTGATACTTGTTCTTGAAAAGAAAACAAGCCGATAGTGAATATAGCGGATAAAGAGGAAATTACAGAGTGTAATTGCTTTTATTTCAAATGCTCTGCTCATACTGCATGCTACTAAGAATGTCATTTGAAACATTTTGGTTTTGAAATAATTGGTTTTTTACAGATGAAAGCACTCCATTTTCAAGATTCCACCAAATATGCTTTAAATATTAAAATCTCTTAATGCACATGGAAGGGATGGTTTGATCTCCAGAAAAAAACCACAAAACAACACTACTTGTTTATCCATCAACAGATGTACCTAATTACATCTCAAAAGGAGAAAAGAGCAAATTTGCTGACTTGAAAGGCAAAGACATGGATATGAGGGGGCATTATTCTCTTAGAAAAAGTTACAGTTTTAAATAAAGTGTAAGGGTGTTTCAGTGTGTTTCAAAGAGGTGCCTTTGTTAAGTAACGTATCATTGTACATATTTTAGGAGGCAACAGAACTTTTAATTAAATGCAGAAGGAAACAGTCACTGAATTTGCATGTTGCAATTGACTGTTTTCAAGCCTAAGCAAAAGAGTATTTTGATTTAATCTTTATTCAGTTTATATTTTGTTCCACAATCTGATATTTCCAAACTTGTTAATTTGCAAATTTTTATTGAAATCTGGTCTGTACTTCCCTGTTCTTGGTGGAAAAAGCAGTGAAGTTTCTATAAAGTTTGCTTTATACTAAGAGAGACTACTACAAATTATGAGTATGTATACTCATTATGAGTATGCAAACTTTGCCTTTTTTACTATTTTTTATTTTGTTGTAATGAAGCTTTACACTGTTGGGGGGCCAAGTCCTAAGTTTGACAAAGTGAGACAAATCTGTTGATAGAAAAAGTATAGACACCTGCATCAACATTAGATGAGCTGAGGATTTAGGTGTGTTTGAATTTGGGGAACTGAAATTATGTTAGCATTAAGAAAGGCTGCTTTTCCAGGTTTCTCAGATATAAAATGGGTTTTAAAAAAAATTAACATTATCAACTTTAAAGAGTAAAGGGAGGTATGCATAAATTATTCCTTCATACAGAACTGTCACTGGAGTTATTGCCTTTACAAGAGATTTTATACGTTTATTTCTAAGAATCTGGTCTTAGGCATATAAATTGCATAGGCTATGTCTGCCAAGCTTTTGGACACCCTGAATGCCTGTATGCATTGAGCATGGGAGTTACTTAACAAGTACCTCTGGGGTTTGTATAACTTCATCCTTTTTTATAGAATTTGCAAAGAAGTGCACTGCCTTTATCAAAATATGTATTAGAGGTAAGCTGTAGAAGTGCATCTGTTTTAATGACAGTATAAAATATGTATTCTGAGCAAAAGAATGAGGTGAATATTAACTGTGACAATGTGGCAATAGAGAATTTTCTTTTTATAGGCAAAGACTGAAGTAGACATAACAAATTTCTGGTAATTTTGATCTTTTTTTTTTAATAGTTTTGGAATTCACAGGTTTAACTGGACCTGCACAGGCTTTCTAGGTCTCTCCTATCTGCCATCTCTGATGCTGATAGATACCTTCTGGGGCAAGTTGCTGTAACTAAGCATGCTGCTCAGCTGCTGCTGCTCCCCTCTCCATGTCTACCTTATCCGTCTGCTCAATATCACTTGTCTTCCAGCAGTTGTAGTGTAAGGGTAGCTCTGTCCTATGCATCATTCAAAAGCTGCTGCTGAAATCATGAAGCTGAAATTGAGTTGTTCCCTTACTTACCTCCTGTGTCTCAAAAAAGCCCTTGATTCTTCATAGTGACCATTCTTTCAGTGTTTTCAATAGGTTCAGCATAGTACCTGTGGCTCCATCAGCAGTGTAGTGATCTGTATTGAAATGCAAGAGGAAGCTAGGAAGATGGAAAGCAGGCCTGCAGGGCTTTTTTTCTTTTTTATGAGAGATTCAGCTTTATGCTTCACGTGTGTATGCTGACTCCAGTTTTTGTGGCTCTGAAACATGCAGAGATTTCTGTGAAGAGATGCACCAGGGTGAAATAACACACTGTTAATTATTTATAAGTGGTGCCAAGTAGATGCGGAATCTTCTCTGTTCATCAAACTGTCAATCTTTTCTCTAGGAGATGCATCAAAGGAAGATATTGATGTTGCTATGAAGCTTGGGGCTGGCTATCCCATGGGTCCATTTGAACTGCTGGACTATGTTGGGTTGGATACCAGTAAATACATTATAGATGGTACTGCGTGCTTATTTTGTTCCATTTTCTCCCTTTTTAGCTACACTGTAGAGGTTCTAATGTAAATGTGACTCTTAATTATTTAAACTGAGTGTTTATGGTATAGTCTTTTAACTGTTCAGGAGAAAGGAGTGAGAATTCAGCTCAGAATGCTGTGGGAGTACAGCATTTGTAGTGCATGCTTGTACCCTTTGTATATGGGGACAAAGCAGTGGTGGTTTTTCTGACTTCATCAAGTTCCACTGCAAAATACTAGCAGTATGAATGGTACTTTATATAACTAAAAAGACTCAGTGAGAAGAGGCATGTATTGGAGGTAAGAAATTCTGATGAAAATCAGAGAATGTTGAGACTCCCTGTCCTTTTTTCTGCCAGCCATGTTTTCATTCTTAATTAATAGGAAACTCAGTAAATACCTCAAAAGATGTAAGTAAACCATCTTCCCTTCACTTCAGTTAATACGTACATGAACATCAATACAGAAACAAAAACATACATAATTGGTGACAGCTTGTTGATGGTGGTTGTGTTCTTTTGAATGAGCAGCTTAAATATTCTCTGAGGCAGAATGCCACTTTGAAAATGGCATTTTCAGTGAAACTTCTTTTGTTTTTAATTAGTACGTACTGTGGAGTTATGCTAAATTGTTCTAACTGACCATGTCTTTTGCAGGTAGAAATTCAACTTTGAATTTCTTTGCACTTACATTTCTGTTCAACACAGCTTTTGTTTTAGCTCTTGTACTTAAGTATGTTTCAAAAGTTCTCCTTGATTTTTTAAAAGTATTAAAAATCCCCAGTCATGGAGATTATAAGGTGTTCAGAGTACACTGTGCTTAAAGACTTAATTGATAGATTTGCTCATAGTCATCCGGACTGATCTCTGCTTTATGAAGCTCAAAAAGTCTACAATAAGTTCCAGACCTCTTTCAGTTTTCTGACCTCTGAATGTTTTTCTAAGGAAATGCAGATCTCTATTATCTTCGCGTATAAACAGAGCTGTTACTAATTCATCCACTTCCTTTCCTTTCCAGGATGGCATTCATTAGAGCCCAACAATCCTCTTTTTGCACCCAGCCCACTCCTGAATAAACTGGTAGAAGAAAAGAAGCTGGGTAAGAAGACTGGAGAAGGATTTTACAAATACAAATGAACTCCAGCCCTCAAGAGGTGTGAAACCATCTGTGTATGCTATTCAGCATTGCCATATTATCAATGGATTCTGTTTAAACCCAAGTTTTGGGTTTAAATGGCACAAGTGGCATTTAACCCACATAACCCACCTCAGAACTGATTGCCTTAGTTAATTGTGGCCAAAACCTGATTTAGTAGATCGTTTTTTTCTTATACAGTAATTCCGAAAAGCTTTCTATATACAGTGCCTTCATGAAATGTGCAGTACAGAATGACAAGTGACTTTAAGTATTTGAAACATAATTATATTGATGGGAAAAATCCTAAAAATAACCTCCCTTTCTTAAAAATAAAATTTTCAACAATTACGTATCGAATGTCGTGCCTTGCAGTCGTTGTACTTGGATGGAGTCCACTGGGTGGCAGTCTCTTTTCACATTGGCAAATGCAGCGGCAGAAATGCAGTAAATTGTTTCGTTAGGATTTTTCTTAAATGCAGTGCTAATCTGTAGATGTAAATTGCAATGCCTTGGACAATATTGTTTTGAAAGTCATATTTAAAATTAAATTTAAAAATCCCACAATGGCAGGCTGTCACCTGGACAGAAGGTTGCCAATACAGCATTTAAAAGCAGAGCTCATGACTTGTGTTGTGATTTTCTAGCATTTTCATTTAGTAGTTGAGGGTCTTCTTTTGCTAGAAACATAATGAAGATGTTTTTTGTAGAAACATAATGAAGATTTCTATGCGATTTCTATTCTGAAGGGCCTAAGCAAGGAAGCTGGTGAAACCTTTTGTATATTTTCTCAAGTCCTGTAAGTTTGCTTTATTTAAAGTGTCATGTTTTACAGAATGCACTGCTACTGTAGTGAGTACTTTCAAGATTGCAATTGGGAGTCTGTGCTATGTAAACAAATAGGTGTGTTTGGCTGTGTGAAGCATCTTCTGTTTTGCAACTTTATTTCCATAGGCTTTAGTGGACCCTAAATTTGTCCATAGTGGAAGCACATCAAATCTTGTCTTTGCTCCAAATAATGCAGAGAAAGGTGGGCTTGAAGGTTGATGTTCTAATTCAACTGAGTAGTAGTGCTCCTTTACTTTTTTTTAATTAAAGAAATTATGAATAATTAGATAATACTAAGCTGCCTCTTTCTCTCTCCATCTGATTCAGATTGCATATAAATAAATAGACAGATGTTAATTTCCTTGCACATAATCACGCAAGAAGTTTCTGAATAGAGAATAAATTTTTTCGTTTATTAGATCCTGTTTCCTAATACAGTCGACCCTCTTGCACTTCACGCCCCCCATATTGCAGCTTCAGATCTTAGCGGCAGGATTTTTTAGCGATGTGGGAGACCCGTTTCGCAACTGCGCATGCGTGACCTGCTGCTGTGGCAGCGGCACAGGTGGCGGCCAGGGTGGCACAGGCGGCGGCGGCATGGCTGCCATTCAACGCGGAAGTCGGGCTACACGGATCCCGATTAAGACCACGCGTCCGCGTTAAAGGAGACCCGACTGTACTGACAGATTATCCACTTGTCTTGAAGAAAAAGGGTTAAAGGAAAGAAACAGTGCTGTAGACAGTCTATTTGCTTTACTAGTATATTGTTAAATTGACTTGATTTTACTAAAATACAGTCTTGCAAATGAAACCTGTTTCCCTTGAAGGTTCTCAATGCCTGTAGCTCAATTTAGTGACTTTTAAGTGCTGCAGGATGAAGTTAGTTTCAGTGCTACTGTCTTCAGTAGCAATTAAAGATGGGAATGTGTATTACTCTTGTGTCTTAAAAAATAATATTTGTTTTTTACAAAACCATTTAAGCAGCATTAGCTTGCTACTGCTCCCTTTACTTGGACATCATCTTTAATTTGAAAATTGGTAGGTTTATAGCAAGGCGTAGGCTATTTAATATTAAATGTGAAAAATATTTTTCACTATTAAATGTGGTATTTTAGAAAAATAAACTTGCTCTAAAACAGTGTTTTGCATTCAGGAGCTGTAACTGGTACAGTATGTGTATTTGTAATTACATACAAGAAAACTGAAAGGGAGGCATTTGTACATTAGACTTGCTATTAGAGAAGAGACTTCTTTTTCTCAGTGGCAAATAGGCCATGTGGAGGTACTTTGCTGGTGGGTGGGGATGGTTTATTTTATCAGCATGTGGGGTGCTGTGCCAGGATGAGTGGAGATGAGGTAAAGGGTAAAAACTTCAAATATTCCCTCTTAAATCTAGATCAGAATGCATGGTGGTGACTGAAGCCATTGAGTCAAGGTAAGCCTTTTTTTTTGCTCCTCAGTGGGGAGGCATGGAGAGCGGAGATTTCTCTTTCATAGTTCAAGGTAGCGAGGAAATAAGTAAGAAGTAGGATATTAAATAGTCGCCCCTGAATTGTAGAAGAGTATCTACACCTTTGATGGTTAAAAGATTTCTAGGGGTCTTAAAGAATAAGTAGTGAAATAAAGGAATTGTCTGTCACCAGCTTTTCCTCAGTAAAGATTATTTCCCAGCCCTTGCTGTGGGTGTGACTTGATCCAGAGATAGATGGGTCACCTTCCACTGCACATAGTGTTGACAAAGGGAATCTTCTGCTGGTCACTACCTCAGTACATTAGACGTGCCCTCACTAGTCAGCTCCAAATTTTTATTAATAGTGGAAATGAGATCATGGGGGAAAAAAAAGAGGAATAGAAGAGAAAGGAGGGAGAGCTGTTTGTCTTCCCTGACTGCCTACTTTTAAAACCTTTAGTCTTTGTTATCCTTTCTGTCAGCAGGCCTCACAGATTCAGTCCAAGCTTTGACATGTATGCTTGGCACAGCTCGGGGGCAGCTTGACAGCCAACAGCTGAGGAGTCGGATATGAGCCCAGCCACTTCAGCTGGGAAGATGGTTCCAGATTCTGCATCTGGGTCATTTCAGCTGCCAAATATCTTGTCTGTGGTCAACCTAGCTGCTGATGCAGCTGGGGAGAAGACAGGAGTACAGCAAACTTTGCAGAGGGAGCTGAAAGCAGAATCTTAATTGGACTGGAGGAGAGTGCTCTGCATGAGTGGCTTATGTGCACAAGGTGGCAATAAAGTTTGATCTGGAGAGAAATTAGGTGTGTAGAAGTTAAAATTTTGCTTTGCTCTAAAAAGTGATATATTCTCCATTAATGGCACTAAACACAATAATACTTGCATGTGGGTCAGTAATAATGGCTGCACTGTTGAGTGCAGATGTTCTGAAGTTCTGAATCTGCATCTCCGCAGGTCGTTGAGCTTTTCCAGTGTATGTACTACCATAGGAGACTAGTTTTCTGGAAAAGATACAGATATCAATTTGGAATCTGGATTTGCATCTGGAATGGAAAGTGAAGTTTGTTGCTTCCTCCCTTCCTTGTGGGGACTTGCAGAGTACAAATCACCTTGGTAGGACTTTGGTTGAGGAAGAAGTGTTGCCAAATAATTAAATGTATATTTGTCTGTTGATGGAAGTTTAGCCCCTGAAAATGAGTAGCTGTCTTGAAGTGAATAGCCCAGCTTTGTCCAGGTGAGAGATTTGTGAACTTAGGCCTTATTTTACACATTAGAAAGAAGGCTTGACTCAACAACTACATAAAATAACTCAGAAATGTATCTTTTTTTCATTCTTAGACGAGTTGTCTTTGTCCCTTGAGGATTTTGAGGTGACAATGCAAATGTCCTTCAAAAACCAGTTAGATAGAAGTTAACTCCAGCTCTAGCTCTTCAGAGTCATGAGATTCAGTACTACCAACCCTTTGCTCGAGCAGTGAATGAGGCAAAGCATGGTAGTGGCTTCTAAACGAGATTCAGAGTTTTGGTTTTGTTTTGTTTTCTTAATGCTGTATTTGGTGGTTTGTTGTGTGGCTAAGGCACATACAAACTTCCAGATACCTGTGAAACTTGTGAGGTTTGTCAGTTGAGCTCTTCTGGAGATCAACCTACTATAAATTAGTGAATGTTAATCAGGGTGAAGAAGCAAAAACTAAGAAATTTGCTCTGTGAAGTAAAGTGTAGTGAGTTACAGCAGACTTGCTAAATCTGTATCTGTTACTAGAAACAGAAGGGCATCTGAAAAGGAGGTACGTATTTTGTTTGCCTGCCAGAAAGGTGGTCTTGGTGTGAAAAGGTCCTCTGTGTTCCTGACTTTGTGCTAGGCTTTGGTCAATAAAGTCTGCAAATGAGTTAGGTGTAAGCTAACACATTCTGTGTTGGGTTAGGAATTGTTGGATAGATAAGCCCAGAGTGTTGGTGAATGGTGCCACATCCAGCTGGTGGCCACTGACTAGTGGAGCCCCAAAGGGATCAGTGCCTGGCTCAGCACTGTTTAATATCTTTATTGATGATATGGACAAAGGAATTGAGTCCATCATCAGCAAGTTTGCAGATGATACCAAGTTGGGGGCAAATGTTGAACTGCCAGAGGGTAGGAGGGCCTTTCAGAGGGACCTTTACAAGTTAGAGAGATGGGCAGATCCCCAAGGTTGTGTCCATTTTTATAGTTATATAGCTGATGGTTATACTAACTAACGCGAATGAGCAAATGTTCATACTGATAATTTCTGTTCATTTTTGTTAAGCTTATCAGCACCTAAGCTTGTAGAGACCAACTTTACCTAAAAATTTAGTGACATTACTGCTTACTAGTACCACAGGATTGACCCACATCTCAGTATTTTTATTCACTACAGTTTGTAGCCATGTGAGCAATTATAAAACTGACCTGAATCATGTCTTTTCCCTGTGCTTTTTTGGAAGAGCTAAGAAGACCAGGAGCAAAACCAGATGCTATGATTCTTCTGAGAGCTAGATCTTTTCACGTTATATGTTCCTTCAGTAGCTTTTCCTGTTGTTCACAGCCAGAGGGAAGTGCTGTTAGAGAAGGGTTAAGTAGAGCCACAGTCTGGTAACTGTAAAGATGATTTGTAGAATGATCTGCCTTGACTTTTATGACCTTCTCAAAAATTCACGTCAAAACTGAAATCACTTTTTATATACCATTTGCTGTCCAGTATAATTTTTCACTTATGTATGTAATGCTGTTCAGAGACTTAAATGTGTATGGTCACAGAACAGTCTGTGATGATGTTGGGATAATTTATTAATCAGATTTAGATGTGTATGCTCATGGAGCAGCTTTGCACTTGTTCTGTTCACTCTTTTATTCCCTTAGAGGTTTTCTATCTGGTTTTCTGTAAGTTGCATATACGTATATAACTCCCAGCAGTGCATTCTTAGCAGAGAAACTAGCACCATAAAGCTGTAATGCGGGCTGGAAGTTTTGGTTGTGTCTGGGGCGAGAATAATACAAAGCATCAAACCTAGTTATTAAAGGAGCCATTTCTTGTGTCATGTGGTGGCATGAGGCTTCACAGGGAGCTATAATGCCAAATTTTGTTTCCAGCCTGAAGTCAGATGGTGTAATTTGGCCAGGGCACAGGGGGATATTTTAGCACAAGGCTTTTGCTTGGTGGGTGCTAAGGAACTTGCCGCTTACTTTGGCTGTTCCATGCTGCCAGATAACAGGATTTTTTCCTAGCCTGTTGTTTGCTACTGCTTTGCTTCATGCATCTCTGTCCTGCCTGGTAACAGCTTCTTCTATTCTGGTCCAATTTTTCTGCCAGCAACCACTTCTAGGCTGGTTTTCTGTAAATGGACAAACCCTTACAGTATTTGCTAGTTAAAGAATGCAAGTTTTTTGTGATGAGTAACCTAAACCCCCCATTTGGAGTCTTGGCTTCAGCAACAAAAATGTTGTGGATTAACCACTTTCACCAGCAAGAGGCTTTCTGATGAGCTGTGGGAAGAAGCGTATGCTTGGTGGTAGGTCTGCAGTATGCAGCTGGAATTTGCATGTGGTGAATTAGCACCAAATAAAATCTCCCTCTTTTTTTTCCTCAATTATCCTTGCATACTCAAATGGATCTATTAAACATTTGTGCAATAGAAATTGGTAAACCCACACATTTACAGTAAATGGATCTTGGATGTGTGCAGACTGGTATTTCTCTGCTCTGTTGGTGGCAGGACCTGTGTTGGTAACATCACAGTCTATGATCCGATGAAGGGACCATGCTGTTCCCTGACTCCTCTGCATGCAGTGATACCCTGAGTTGGGTTGGAGCATTGCAACCGTTGGAAGGAAGCCCTTGCTCTCACTTGGAATCTTCACGTACTTTACCGTAACTTTGAGACGTGATGTTTTAAATCCTAAAAAGCTACAAGCATCAGCAGGTGTAATATATACAGTGAATCCCCGCTGCATCGCGACCTCTCCATTACGACCCTGCCCATTTGCAAAGCAAATTTTTCACAATTATGATTCAGCCGTCCACGAGCTCAGCTGCCTGACACATGCGCAGTTTGACTCTGCTCTGCCGAGGGCCGGTGCCACGGTGCCTGTGGGGCGGGACTCACCCCACCCTGCGGGGAGGGGGCTCGCAATGGTGGCACCGTGCCCCCGGTCCCTGAACGGGTAAATTTGCCCCACGAAAGTGAGGCAAGCTGTGTGCTGGGAGGGCGGCAGTCTGAAGTTTGCTCTTCATCTACTTTCATCAACAGCATTAGTTGCAGCAGCAAAATTCTACTCCTTCTAATTAGTAATTTCAGGCAGTAGCAATCAGACTGTGCTTCTAACAGTAAAAAAAAATACTGCCTCCTGATTTTTTCACCCTCTCCATTTTCTTTTGAGTCAAAGGGTTATCACAACTGCTTATGGATGGATTTCTGGGTGCTCTTGTGACATTTATGTCAGAAAGCAAGCAGTGAAAGTTAGGCGCCCAAATAATACGTTAAGTGTCTTAAAAAACTTGTGTGAATCCTTTTAGGAAGGAACATGACCAAAACAGACTGCAGGGAAATACTTTATTGAGAGACAGCTGATTTGAATGAGGCTGTGGTTTCTAAAACCCAATCAGGGTGCTTTCTTGGAAAACAGCAGTGTCTGTGAAGTGTGAGATCGATGATAGGAATTTAAATAGTTTACTTTAGAGTAAGAGAAGATGATACTTGGAGAATGTAATTTCTTTAGTACTGGAGAGATGAGGTTTTTTAAGTGGTAATTTTTTCTTTTAAAAAGAAGAGAATGGGACTGAGGGACAGGGAGAAAATGCTGTCAATTTCACATAAGTGATTTTCCTGATAACATCTTTTTTATTTCATTAAACAAAAGCATTAATTGGAACTGAGGAAGAAGTTTCTCTTTCTTAGAGACTTGACATTTTAATTTTGGCTAAGACTGAAAGCTATTGTTGCCTAAGTTGTTGCTAAACTGGCAAATCTATGAACTGAAGCCAGTATTCTTAGTAGAATCTCAGTTTGTAAGGACATTTGGTTGTCGTAGAGTAACAGATGAACCACAAGGACGGAGTTATATGTATTCTAAAGATTATTTGTACAGGTTTACAGCTGAGAACGTTGCTTAGCTTATTGGCATATGACATTTTAAGTAGTGTGCTGATGGAAGGGGAGAATAATAGCAAATGATGAATGTGTCAGGTGATTGTACAGTAGGCACAATCTTTAACCACAGGCTCATTGCTTTGTGGCAAAGGCCAGCGATCTACGATGGCAGAGATTTCTAACATTTCAAACTTTATGAGGAGGAAAGTTTCCAGTGAAAACTGTGATTTTGAAAAGTTGCTTGTATTGTGTGTTTAGGGATTGAACTGTTTCAGTGATTTTCTCTATGTTTTGTTCTCTGTCTTGGTTCCCTTGCCATTGCTTCTGAAGGTGTCGTGGTTTGACCCTGGCTGGATGCCAGAGATTCACCCACAACCTCTCCCGGAGAAAAAAACTGGGAAAAAAAGGTTTCTCACAAGCAAAACAAGGCAAGCTACAAGTGAGGAATATAAAGGATTTGTTTTACTAACTAACAAGATCAGAGCTTAATGTCAGAAGCATCATTTTAAAGGCAACCTTTTCCCTCCCACCCCTCCTTCTCCTTACACCGGATCTCATATTCCCTTTTTCCTCCAGGAGGCAAAGGGGGAAAAGGGGTAGGGGAAAAGCCAGGCAAGTTGGTATTTCTGACCAGTTTTAGGGTAGGACACCATCTCTCTGCCTTTTCATAAAGTCCTCTCTCTCTCTCACGAGAGGAAGTCTNTAATTCCCTCCCCCCCTAAAAAAATGGCAATGGATTAAGCTATTGAGACAACTCCTGGAGTAAGGTGATCTGAAGAATTTTTTGAATATTGGTTGATAAATACAGTATATTCCATGTTTATATAATTGTGTGGGAGTTGTTATGATAACTATACCTGGAATGTAGCTGTACGCATCTCATTTAAAATATCCCTTAATTCTTCTGTCTGTGGTTTACATGAGTTCCATATCATTGTATCTGATTCTCACAACATATCTGGGAGTGAAGGAAGTACTCTTTACCATCTTTGGATTTCACTTACCATAGCACATTTCTGGAACCATTACTGAACTATCCTTTAAATATGCTTGGGGAACAGATATACAGTTGGCCCTCTTGCACTTCGCGCCTCCCATATTGCAGCTTCACATCTTAGTGGCATGATTTTTCAGTGATGAAGGAGGCCCCTTTTCGCAACTGCGCATGCGCAACCTGGCACGCATGAATATTCACTTAGAGAGTCATGAATATGCAACTCAAACCGCACAGCCACAGTGGCAGCCCCACCACTTCATCCAGGCCTCGGGACAGTGGCGGCGACACCATCACTTCCTCCTGGCCCCAGGACGGTGGCAGCGGTGGCCCTGCCACTTTTCCCCCCAGGCATGGCCGCTGCAGCAACTGATACACAGCAACACAGTGCTGAAACAGCGCCAGGGCCGCATGAGGGTGCGGGGCAAATTTGCATATTAATGAGCTGCCATTCAATGCAGAAGTAGGGCTTTGTGGGACATGAAAAAGGCCGTGGTACCGTGGTATAGGAGACCCGACTAGTACAGGAAAATTATTTCTCCAATTGACTATAAAATAGTCTTTTCCCTCATTATTTCTTCAAAATGGTATTTATTTCCAAACTGGTTGGAATGAAAACACAAGTATGAATGTTAGACCTGTGTTAGAATTAAGTTCATCTTTTTAGGTTCATAGAAAATCCAGCATTTGGTCACTGGAAAGAGGAGACTGCTTCCAAGTGGACAAGAGTAGTTAGCAGTACTGTTCCATCAGTAGGGAACTCCATCTGCCCACAAGGACAGGGCAAGAGCCGAGGAGTCAGTCAAACACGAGAGGAGGGAGAAACCCTGGAGCAGGCTTGAAATCACATGGGCCATTGGAATAAGAGAATAAACTGCTTGGATATGGAGAAACTGGTTGCTATTCAGTTTCGGTAAGTGATTTCAGTAAATTCACACTTTAAAAAATCAATTAAATATGAGGAGTAACTGCTTTAGAGTACCAGTGTGAGCAGAACTAGACTCTCAGTGATTAACTGAATGCTGTGAGTGATTTTATTTCTTGATCGTGAAGTTATTTATACCAGTTCCACACAAAGGGAAACTTTAGACTATATGTGAAATCTTCCTTACAAAATTTGAGTTTTCAAACAGTGACAAAAACTACTCATGGTTAAATTCGTTGAGGGATATTAGATTAAAGTGTTTTGATTGTGAATTTTTCAGGGTATTTTAATAAAAAGCTGAGTAGAGTTTAAGCTATTAGGTTTTTACAGGAAAAGAACAGTGGCTGTTCTGCCACATGATTTGTTTAGAAACATGGTTACTGCCTGTCTTAATTTAAGATTGAGTGGAGTGAAAGAAGTTGCTGATGATGTTAGTCATGACAAAATTAAACATTTCACAGGAGAAGTGTAAGAAGGAAACTTATTTCAGGGTAGCAAAAGCAGCAACTGGAAGGTAAGAATCTTGTCCATCTCAGGCTTGGGAACTTCATCTCAGTTAAAGGATGTAGTTCCTGCCATGTTGTGCCATGTACTGTCTCCTCTTTTATTACCCAGCACTTTGCTTTCACATGCAGGAGCTGAGAAAAACTAACCCTTCTATAGGATTTTGCTTTGTTGAGATCCAAGTCCTCCTTTCTGTGGCTTATTCTGTCAGATGGTCCTAGCTCAGTCTAACAGATATCCTGGAGGATCTTTTTTAGCCTCTTTACTTAGCAGTAGGAATTTAGAACAAATTCAATGAGTTGCCTCTCAAAATAAGACCCTTGACCACCATTAAGTTGTGGACTGTTATTGTTTTTCTATTTTGCTGAAGATTTATTATTTCATAGTAACCTTTTCTCAGCACAGTGAACAGGACAGATGAGGTCTTGGGTAAGTTGCTCTTCTAGTATGAAATAGATGGACAGGGATGAACAAACCTGTTGCTTACTTGTGTATGTTGAGTTTCTGGAAGGTGGGATGGGTGAGTTTATCAAAATGTGATTTGTAGAACATCACTGACAGGAAGTAACCTTAGTGTTCCAGACTAGATATGCAGTGACTATTATCTCAGCCAAGCAGACTGCTATGATTCAGTGAAGTTCTTGCAAGGGGAGTGTGTCAGCCAGAGAGAAGGTGTAATTTAAAACCTATGGCCTGAAGGTATGAGCATTTATCTGGGATGATGGGGAGCAATATTTGAGTCCTTCCTCTGACCTGGCCGAAAGCTGGTGATTAACAGATTCATTTCCAGTATTTCTGGCAGATGTGTTTCTTGTCTCGGGGCTGCAGATTCCTGTTTGCTTGCTTGCTTTCACAGTATCACAGTATCACAGTATAGATAAGGCTGGAAAGGACCTTGAAGATCATCTAGTCCAACCTGTAATCCGACTATCATCTACATCTAGATCATATCACTCAGCACCTCGTCCAGCCTCCCCTTGAACACGTCCAGGTATGGCGACTCAACCACCTCTGCGGGCAACCCATTCCACATCCGAATCACTCTTCCAGTAAAAAACCTTTTCCTAATATCAAGTCTAAACTTTCCCTGCCAAAGCTTAAGACTATGACCTCTCATCCNAATTTACTCATGATGGCCTCAATCCCGTCATTTATATCATCAATGAAAATGTTGAACAGGACCGGACCCAACACCGACCCCTGGGGGACATCACTAGTAACCAGTCGCCAACTAGATGAGACACCATTGACCACCACTCTCTGGGCCCGGCCATCCAACCAGCTGATCTTTGTATCTGTGGGGAAACTCTGAGGGTAAATTCATACATTAATCCAGAGTTTCTCTTTCTGGCCTGTCGTGTTGAAAAACGACTGTATTTGGGCACACCTTCTAGGTTTTTGGTTCCATCTCAGAGTATGTTTATGGCCAACCATTTTCCTGCTACAGCTGCTCTCCTTTTGGCTAACTTGTTTTAGCCCAGAAGTTTTTCCCTGACTTAGGAGAAATGTGTCCATAGCTGAGAGGCTTCTAGCTATTTATGGAATCATTTCTTTCCCCTCTAATGTTCTGCTCTGTGTTAGGTTCTTATACTGGAGGAGAGGCTTCCTGCCATGTTAGTGCCCTTGTGAATGAAAGGAACAAATCACAGTTGTCTTATGGCAGAGGTTACCAGGCATTTCTTAGTCTCTGCAGTGGCCTTCATTTTCTGCCAGTCTTGGTTTAGCCTAATTAGCTGCCACATAGATCAGAGCAGGAGGCCACCAGGAAATGGAATGGTTGCTTCAAAGCCTTACACACTGTAGCAGTTTCAAAGGAGTGCAGAAACCGGATGCTGTGCATTCTGCTGTCCTACAGCCTGGAGCAAGGATTGGGTTCTTAATTGACCTAACCATCAAGCTATCTCTTGTACAGCTAACTTACTGCCTTTTCTGTTAGCAATCCAAAGCAGAAACTACAACAGAAGATAATACTGTAGAGCTCGTGAGTACCTATAAGCTCAACCAGTGAATCTCTCATCACTTGCTAGGTAAGAAGCCAAAGTTAGCCGGAAGCATTGTTCTTTTTATAACAGAGGGGAAATGGTTCTGGTCCATGTGATCCAGAAGCCTGAGGAGCCAGACCATCCTGTGTTGTTGGCCTGAATAGCTGTAAGTAATTGTGGCTCAACTCCCCTGTTTTGTCTTTGCTGTGTTTCTGGTGAGGGGAGGGGGAAAGCTGTGTGTTTCCCAGGTACTGGAGTATCACTGTGTTTATGAACTAGGCTACCTGGGCTGTGATTGGTACAAGGACTGCTTTTAGCTCTTGACAGAACAAAGTGGAGGGAGAGAGCGGTTTGTGAATGCCTGTACAGAAGTGTCTGGATAATTAACTCAGCCATTGAGTAGGAGCAGTTAAATCCTTAAAGATGTTTTCTGTGGGAAATACAGGGTAATGTCTCTTCAGGCACCCAAATGAGACATGGTTAGGTTCTGACTTCTGCCTAAATTGCACATCAGGAATTTAGGTGCTGGGTTTGAGTCTCAGCTGGAATACTTTATTCCGTATCAGAAGGATCATCCTAGTCTTACTGCCAGGGTGACACCATCCGTAGGCCATTCTTCCTAGCTCCTGTCGCCACTGACAAGCTGATGCAGTACAGTGAGGGCCCATGTCAGTTTGTTCTTTCAGTCCCACAGGACCAAATTCCAATCAGCAGTGGAGGGCAGGAGTGGACACTGGCCCAAGCCACACAGGCTATTCTGGGATAGCGTGGATACTCTGTTTCAGGAGCTCTCATGGCAACATCCTCACCCTTGCATCTTAGTTAACTTTTCCCATTGTTGCTATATGTGAAAGGTCTTTGATCTATGAATGACCTCAACACATGGTGCTTGTTCACTGATTGTTAACAGCAGAGATGTTATTTTCAGCTTCTGAATTCTTTTTCTCCTTTACTATTAAGAGCTGAAACCCTGTCCTTAAGACAGGCAACTGTTCCCAACATAGTGTATTCAGGGCAGTGTGCTACGTAAGGCTGACATCTCTATTGGGAAAATTTTTTTTTTAGAATGGGTAAATGGCTTTCTAAATGGCCATTAAAAAATCTAAATAGTCATGTTTTATGAAGTTTTAAAAAGAACTGTTGTCTTTGGAACATGTAATTTACAGATCTCACTGCAGTAATCCTCGACTTAGAACAATTACTGCACTAAGTACTTGCTTTTTTTTCCCCTTTAAAAACAAAACCAAACCCCAAACCAAAAGCCAGACAGGTTTCCAGCAAAGGCTGTGATAATTGACTGGAATGGAAACATAGCCAAGTCTTGCTAAACTCCAGTATACAGTTGCTGTTCTCTCAGAGATATTTTCTCCTGCCATCTGAGAGCTTGGTCACTTGTGTTTTGTTTTGTTTTTTAATTTAAACATAATCACTAGTTGCTAGAAATAAATATTGCGAGAATTAATGTGCTGGTTACAACCTTACAATTGGCTTTGTGTGTAGTGCATACTGGTTTAAGAGGAAGCTGTTTTATAATATTTTTACTTATGAAATTTCTTATGCAACAGAGTTAAAAAACTATTTACAAACAATTAAGGTCCAAAGCTTCCTCAGGCATAAAGTCACCTGTGTAATTTCTTGTCACTCAACCTTAACTCAGTCCAGTCTCACACCAGACAAGATTTGGAAGCTGGAAATCAAGGAATGATGATTCAATGTACAGATCATAGCATTTCTTTTGTAGGAGTGCTCACAAATCATTGGACTAGTTTATCAGTGGCTACACTGAGTTTTTTTATTTGAAGTCCTTTAGTAGAAGTGAGGCAGCTGTGCTGCTTGCAATAGCAGGAACATCTCATGGGCACCACTGGGAGGAGACAGGCCGTGCCAACCATCTGGATCCAACACCATGAAACCAGGTCTTCTGGAGCTGATTCTGCAGCCAGTTTCAGTCCCTGACTGTGGGATATTTTATACAGCTATAAGAAATTTAACTGTAAGCTTCTAACTGTTATGTGGACATGGACTGCATACAGAAAGAATAGAATCCATATTCCTAATCATCAGCTTAAAACCACTGCTCGGAAACTGATGATAGAATGAGGGATCCTTGGTACTACCACTTAGGCCGGAGATAACTGAGCAGCACAAGGAAGTATTGAGCCTGCTCATGCCTTATTCCTGGTGTGGAACTGAGACTTCTCACTTTTTGAAGAAAAAGTAATTTTCAAAAATCAGTTCAGATGAGCAAACAGCTGATCAGACACATTGCATTTCCTAAAAGAGAAGATTGAGGCAAAAGTTTTCAGCCTTAGAAGTGACTGCCTTCCTGGACTCGCTTCTACCTTTGAGGGACTCTAGCAAAGCCGTTCTCATTTTTTTATAGCCAATTTTTAAGACCATTGACTTTAGTTTTATTACAAAGCTTTTATTAAAAAACAAATGCTCAGCACATTAACTCAAACTGGAATGACAAAAAAAAAAATTGGTTGACAGTATTTTTGGCAAAGGCTGTGCCTTACTATTTTTAAAAAATGGGTACATCAATGCTCATTTCAACAACTGGCATAAAATCCCACTAACAGGCTAACAAAAACAGATACAAATACAGAACAATTGAAGTAATAATTCAAGTGCTGGGCTTTTTACAAGGAGAAGGGGAATGGGTGAGAAGGAGAACTCACTGCAGTCAGATTTGCTGGATGTATTGCTTATGTGTACAGAGTAGATGATGCAAGACTAACATGTCTACTGACCAGCTGACTGTTGTTACATTTATTTAGTTCTATAGGACACTATTACATAGACTGAGAGGCCACTATTTGTTACAAATAGTTTTAACAAAACAGCCACCTTTCTTCCATACAGGTTTTTCCTCTGGCAGAAAAAAAAAAAAGAACTCCTTTTATTTAAAAAGTATTTCAGATTTTTGACACTTGTTTAAAAGCTCATACCTAGTAAAATATACACCAAAGAAATTACAAACTAAAAGTTAAAATATAAAAGCATTCAAGTTTCTTAAAAAAGCTAAAACCAAAATTGATCCTGTCGCACCATTAAATAAAAAGAAGGTCCAGGCAAATTCCATTCCTCGATGCGCTGTATGGGGCAGCTGTGGTCTATGTTATTCTGTTGGCTGAAGCAGGCAGAGACAGCCATGCTACTTTGCTGACTCAATATGGACACAGATGCTTACGAGTGCAAGGCAGAAATGGAGTGAAGACAAAAGCTGCTCTGCTGACCCAGGAGCTCATTTGCTCTATTTATATCGGGGCTGGACCTCGTGATAGTGAAGGATTTTGGCAGTGATTGTCTTTATGGTTCAGTGTCTCTAGCAGTGACATCAGGGTGAATGACATCCTAGACAGACTCCTTGGGGTGGTCTGTGCGGACGAAGGACACACCTAGGGTTTAACAAGCTTCCATCTCCAGAAGGGGTCCTGGTGTCGCTGCCTTTGCTTTGCAAGTTGAGAAAGCATTTCTTTTCCCACCTACAGGGAATAGGAGAGAGAAGGAGAGATAAAGACCATGTGAAGCCTTTAAAAAAATCCTTCAAACAAGCTGGTAGTGGATCAGTGTAACTCTATGATACAATTGTATTAGTGGAATGTGTGTTTGCAATATCAAAGTCAAATGCAGAATCAATTGCTACTTGCTTTTACTTGAAGTTTGCAAGTATATTTATGGAGAGTATTTTGGATGAGAAGGTAGGGTTTTAAGCATCTAACCTTACAGAAATACTTTCCTTTCGTAGTGGATTTCATTTAACTACAACATTTGACCCAGATATCCGCTACAAAGCTAGACATCCTCGGGCTTTGGTACTGCAGTGGTTGAGGTCAATTAAACCTCTACTTCAGAGTCTCTACTCCCTGCAGAAATGAAAAAACATTATCTTCTGTAAGCAGGCTGGTAGAGGCATGTGGTGGTTGAGGTTTGTGTGCACACTAACTCTACCATCCATCCACATGACTGGGGAGGATTCCTTCTGCTCTTCAGCAGGGTAGAACTTCCAGCTGTGTAAGAACCATGGATCTCTTACCTAGTAGTAAAGTTCAGTAGGGTGTTGGAAGAATTTATGTTCTTAGAGCATGTGAAAAGGCCCACAGTACAAATCTAGTAAGTACGTATTGCACATCCAGACAGGAACAGTTCTTCATCACTAGGTCTCTGGGTTACATCAGCTGCCTTATGCAATTGTTAACCATCACACTGCCCTTCTGACCCAGACAACTGGGTTATTACCTGGCCTCCACCCAAAAACTGTCTAATGACTCAGATAGTTTTCCACAGACGGACATGTGCTCTCCAGTAACAGTTTCAGGATTATTGGTGTCTCAAAAAAAAAAATCTACGTTAACCTCTGGGTCTCCATGTATTACTCATAAAGTAGAGGGCTCAATGAGTAGAGCTTTTGAGAATAACCAAAACTAGCACAAGAATGCAGTTCAGTGGAGAAGGTAAATGCATTTTCATTCAAAGAAACACAAAATGCTTAGTCACATAAAGAAGGTATGATGCCAGCACCTTGACTCACAGAAGGCAAGACAGAAAAAGTTTATGAAGAAATGGTTTCAATCACAAGTCAAACTTCTGTTAGACCAATCACAGTTGGTGGACTGCTTGAGTCTGCAAGAGCCATATGCTGAATTAGTCAGCAAATTTTACATTATGTTACAGCAGTATTTAAACTAAGGCCATTTATAACTGATCACCATCTGCTGCAGCTTTTGCATAAACCATAACAGCACAAAGTGTTTCACTCATACTGGCTGAGTACAGCTCCTGAATAAGGAGTTACACTGCTTAATGTACTCAGGGTAGAATGCCTCCAAAACTGATTTTGTACCCTTAGATTTTAAGCCTCAGCTTACGCTGATTAAAATCGAACTAAAAAAGTTGACTCTTCATCAGAGGTCACCCACATGGCCATTGTTATGGTGGAAAGGAAAGCAGAGGACACTGAAGTTTAGCTGCATACTAAGGTAGAAAAGACAAGCATAAATTTATATAAAACTGTTCTGTTTAGCTTAAATTTGATGCAGACTCTCGCCTATCCCAAATACTACTATCCCTGATACATAATGAGTAATTTCCACCTGATGCTGGTAGACACAAAAGGACTTTTAAAGCCACTGAGGCCTCTTAAACAGCACAGCTGAAAGTCAATGGCAAACCAGTGGTTTCAACAGAGGTGGTCTGTATTGACTAATTCAGTTCCTATTTCCTCATAAAACCAGCCCATGTCCCAACTAAAAAAAGCCTTCTGAGCTTCCTGCCTTTTTATTTTTTATAAAGTAGCACAGTGCTCTGTAACATGTGCGGATCAAAGAGCTACGAAGGGTTCTACCTTTCCAAGGAGCACGAAAGAGAGGCCAAGCAAACAGCAGAGAAACACTGGGCAGAGCACCCTGCAGCTTTATATTTATTTTGTGCCTTTTCATCCCGGATTTTCAAAGGTTTGGTCCAGGTTGCTCTTCCTGGGAAGGTTTTCCTCTCAGTCTTACATGAAAACATTCAGCTTCCTGTTGAGGAATGGCCTTGAGGCGCCAGGCCAGTAGTTCACAGCAGTCTGATACAAGTGCTGTGATTCAGAGCTACTCCCCATTAGCAGCCAGGAATGTCTACTTCGCTGAAGGAAATGAAATGCTCTTGTGTTGAGATGGTTCCCTGCCTCCTCCCCCCTTTCCTTACCAGCAAGCTGTCTTTGAAGTCAGGAGGTTAAAATAACGACCACGGCCTTGCTCTGGCCCTCAGATTTTCAAACAGCCGCCATCGGTTCTTTCTCCATCCAGAGACAGCTCTTGCAGCGCCTGCCTCCTCTCCAGAGCCCCTCTCAGTGCCTAAATATGCCTTGCTCTGCTAGAGAGGCTGCAGACACTGCTGTGATTCTCAAAGGGGACAGGAACACTGAAGCCTCACATATTTTTCTTTCCAAGGGAATACTGGAGTACAGCAAATGACACAGTAGCTGTCCTGAAAACAGCATCTAGAACCCAGCTTTTACCCAGCTGCACATTAAGGCTACACACTGGAAATTGCTTCTGCTGCTGATAAACCAAATAATACCTAAAAAAATACGAGTGATGATGGTGTTGCCTTACAGATATAAAACAGGTCAAATCAGGATTCTTTTCAAGAAACCACAGGCATGTGCTAAGGAGACTGAAGACTTCCCACATCTAAGGCTTCACTGGGGGGCTGCAGCTGAAGTCTCGCCAAGCGAGGCATGCCCTAGCAAAGCCCAATCCACAAGTGAAGTCGGCACAAATCAAAGACTGCAATTACAGCTCCCTGGCTGTGGTTAGGCTTCAAAGAAAGTGCTGCGAGTCACATTTTACATATGTGAAGTCTTGAGCCTGAGCCACAATAGGAGGCACTGTCTGTGCCATTTGCCGTGTACATCTGACTAACTGCAAGAGGAAAGAGGAAAAAAAAAAAAAAAAAAAAACAGCGAAAACCACCTCGAGAAAGAAACAGAAATAATATTCAAGAATAATGCAGTGTAAAAAGAAAAGCCTTACTCCTGAAGTGATAAAGCTATAATTCAGGAATCACTACAGTAAAACTAAAGTCTCTTAGCGAGCCTGGGCTCAAGAGCTGAGGGCAAAAGCATCAAAAGGGGATCAGAAGTCCTTCCCATGCTTCAGCATGAGCTACATTGAAGGGTGGGTCTGCGAAGGTGTTGTGCTCCTCTTCTAGTCTTGTAACTCATCTCAGTTTTTCTAGAATGAGGGATAGGATTATGCAGCTTCATCCAGGTCATGGTAATCAGAAAAGGTTATGCAAGGAAGTCAAGAGTGTTTGGGTCAGTACAGGAATAAGTACAGAGTACAAGAGATAGCTAATCCTTCACAGAGAGCAAGAGAAAGTACGTATTTTAAACAAGGTGCTTTTTTCCTACACCATTCTTCACTATGGGTTGTTTTCATACAGTTGTAAGAGGAGACAAGACTACATATAACAGCAGCTATATGTATTAAAAAACCCCCACCCCAAAATAAAAAGTTCACCTCCAAACCTGGCCTTTAATCCAGTACTTTAAACAACACAGCAGACTCAGGGACCCAGAAGCTGAAACTATAATTTTCTTTTTAAGTCCAAAATGAACATACTCGATTTACTGCCAGGGTTTATTCAATATTCTAGAAACTTGCTTATGCAAAATCAGGTCATTATTTATCAGAGGAGTTCATGCTGTTTGTGAAGTCCCTTGGTACTTTCTGTAACAACAGAGCTGTAGAGGATTTCAGGCGCAAGCAGATAGATGCCGGCACTGCAGTCTGCTCCTTTTCCTGCCTAGCTGTGCCATGGTTTGTGGGTTTAGCCCAAACCAGATCCTTGAAACGTTCTGGACAAACAAAAACAAATGCTCCACAATCTTTGTTGTTTCTAAACAAAAAAAAGCACCTCCCAACAAAACCTCAGTCATTTCAGTAATCCGATTTGCTGCAGGGTCCTTACAAACTGTAACAGAACATGGATAGAAAGACCTACAGGAGACAGGAAAAAGCCCTCTCTGCAAGAGATGGATACCAGCAGGCAGCAGAGGGGAACTTTTCAAGCTGCCTTTGTTGCCGAAGAAATGACAAAAAATTGTACCCTAAAATTGTAACAGATGCTGCCATGTTGAAACTATGTCAGTATTAAGTTTTTCTTGGTCTGTCCAAACCCTCATCCACCTTGCTACTGTCAGGCTCACCCATTGCTGGTAACTGAATGGAAACTCCAGCAAGAAATTATTCAGTGCTGTTTTAAATGCCCTTAAGTAACTGCACCTGAAAATACCTCTCCACTTACTACAGATGGAGTCCTAACTTCTGTCCTCTTAGTTTGACCTAAGCTAGATGAGCTAAATGAGCAGCAGGAATATTCCTCCCCCTGCTTCCCCAAGTCAGAGACCTCTTCCAGAGCAGATCAGTGTTAGCATGAAAAACACCCAGGTATTTTAGGGTTCCTGCTTTGTGCAGCTGACAGCAGTGATGCCAAGCAGGTGTGGCTCTTATCAAAGGACCCCAGTGTAGGCAGCACAAAACTACAAGCTCTATCACTGAGCTACAATCTTCAAAATTATCCTACTGGAAGACCCAGGACATGTTTTTCCTGTTGGGGGTGGGAAGGGAGAGAGGCTCCATGTTTAAAATAAAAACCTGATTGCCTCCAGTAATATACCAAAGATGAGGGAGGAAGAAATAGGCTTGTCCTCTCTGTGTCTTTATGGCATATAATAAATATCCAGAGGACTATTTTTTAAATTATTTCTTTTATAGACTGAGTACTAGGGACACTGAAATTGCTACTTCAGTTTTCACCTCTGTACAGAAAAGACATGAGGTACTGGTAAAGCATTAAGTGAAAATTCTTTCAGAAGAAAGAAATATCACAGGTAAAAGTTTCCTTTATAGATCATCTTTTCTGCCACAATTAAAGATAAGTTAGAATTTAAAATGTACTTTGAAAGAATCTCAACAGTTAAATCTTCCAATACATGGAATAATTTAAATACTTGCTTTCATGAAACTAAAGGCAAGTCAGATGTAACCTGAGTATCTTCTTGAGCTTCCATCAATTCTACACACAGTATCACCGTATAGATAAGGCTGGCAAGGACCTTGAAGATCATCTAGTCCAACCTGTAATCCAACTAACCTAGCATCTACATCTAGATCATATCACTCAGCACCTCGTCCAGCCTCCCCTTGAACACATCCAGGGTTGGCGACTCAACCACCTCTGCGGGCAACCCATTCCACATCTGGATCACTCTTCCAGTAAAAAACCTTTTCCTAATATCAAGTCTAAACTTTCCCTGCCAAAGCTTAAGACTATGACCTCTTGTCCTGTCCCCAGAGACCAAGGAGAAAAGACCAACCCCTGCCTGGCTACAACCTCCTTTTAGATAGTTATAGACAGCGATAAGATCACCCCTGAGCCTCCTCTTTTCTAGGCTAAACAGACCCAGCTCCTTCAGCCTCTCCTCGTAGGGCTTATCTTCAAGCCCCTTTACCATCCTAGTTGCCCTTCTCTGTACTTGTTCCAGCACCTCAACATCTTTCTTGAAATGAGGGGCCCAGAACCGAACACAATACTCGAGGTGCGGTCTAACCAGTGCCGAATACAGTGGAAGGATAACCTCTCTTGACACAGAGGTAACACACAGGCATCCACAGAGCAACACCACCAGCGAAAGACAACAGTACACAGAAAACACTACAGAATTCAAACACATCAACTTCACTTTGATGCAAGTAAGTCATCTCAGCAGAAAATCTCTACTGGTCTGAAATACACAAGATATACGGGAAACTCACATATACAGGAAGAAACCAAACGATTCATCAAAATGTAGTCTTCACTTAGTGTATGCATAATTCAGAGATGGCTACTGGTCCCATTTCCCTCAGTTGCGTCTAACCCTGCTCACACACTACGTACCCCAGTGTCACTGACACCCTCAATGCACACATGCTTCCAGCATTTGCTCCTAACACTGCAAAGTGTCAAAAGCTGGCATCCTGGAAGCTCTGACTAAAGCCAGTACTGTCTCACTGACTGCCAGGCTCATCTTTAACTGACCAGACAGCACTGCTTCATCAGCTGGCTACGCTGTACAGCTTCCCTCCTTGTACAGCTTTCCAATTTGCAAGCTTTCAAATTTCTAACACTTGTTTATATGGTACAATCTCAACAAGCAGACAAAGGGTCACAGATTTAAAAGATGACTTGCATAAAAAGTCTTAAAGTAGAGGATTAAGGAACTAACTGGTATGAGAAGGTTTGCTCTATTAGCAGTGACTTCTGCAACATCACACTTAAGGCTCTTTGGTTTGGTTTTGTTCTATTGGTTGGTTTTGCATTCATGTGTATCAGAAGACCTCTTCAATCCAATTATAATCTCTGAAGTCAGAGGCAGATGTAAACAAAATTCAGTGTTAGGGTGTGCTAAGGTTGGCTAAACTTTGACAGAATTGCATTTGAATACAATTTTGTGGAAATTAGAAGACAGATTTTACCCAAGCTTAGTCTCCAGAAACCAGTGGGAAAGATTTTGACAGTGTCAAAACCTTGCTTTCTAGATGCTGAGGAATACAGTATCAATTCCTCATTTTGAAAATTTTCACATAAATTCACTAAAAATATAAAATTGCAATACAGACCTGAGAACACTACAACTCTGAAGTTTTCTTCCAATTTGAAATGAAACCATGTTTTAAGATCTTAGGTTTCTTTTTTAAAACAGTTTGTTTCATAAACACGAGTTTTTCTCATGACCTTAGAATTCTCAGTCTGGTGGCGAGTTTACTAAATTCACCAAATCCACTGGTTTATCCAGAGAAGAATGGGGCTGTCCCCTACTCCCTGTCCCCACCCTATCCCACAGGAAGAGTGAGAACAATAGTTGTCCCACTGCCCCTTCATTATAGCCCAAGCTCCCTACTGCTAACACCTCAGAAGTGAAACAATATGGGGGTTTTTAATCACTTATAAATGTAGCTGGGTTCAAACTTTTATTAAGCATCTCTGACTTCTCAGCAGCATCTGCAATTGGAGCATCTCTGACAAAATAAACAGATTTTAGAAAATTGACTGCTGAATTACCTGTTTTTTCCACTTGTGTCAGGTTAAAATATGAAATGCTGAAAATCAGCTTCATAGCTGACCATACTGCACACCTATTTTGCAAAAATACTCTAAAACCTTTTCTTGTTTTTCTAATCCCAAATCAATGCCAATTGTCAGGTGAAAGTGTTCTGCAGGTTTTTACTATTTGTAAAACCTATGCTTTGCACTTACCCTCATCTACCCTTACCCCTCCCATGGGCTCTGATTGCACCCAAAATAGCTTTTATATGATTCCTTCCTTCCCTGCCTCCTGCACTTCACGAGGCACCTCTGCCAGGCTGGTACAGGGAAATAGGGACGCGGGTCAGTGCCCCTCTGGACCTGCCACCTCAACGAGTGGCAGCTTCTTTTTGGGTTTGCTCTACTGATGTTTTCCTTGATGCCAAAGAGCCTGAGAGGGGAGGGTTTCTGCCTTTCACCCCAGCAAGATCAATTATCAGGTCAGAATTAACTTGCAGGAGCGGACACACAGGAGGTATGGGATGCCATCCAAAGATACCTTGACAGGTTTGAGAGGTGGGCCCATGCAAACTTTATGAAGGTCAACAAGGACAAGTGCCAAGGTTCTGCACCTGTGTCAGGGCAACTCAAGCACAAAGAGACTGCTTCACAGAATCACAGAATATTCTGAGTTGGAAGGGACCCACAAGGATCATCAACTCTTAAACAGCACCACTGCCTCCCTGGCAGGAATTGAACCCCCAGTCTCCTGCATGAGAGAGGGGGGACACTCACCACTGTACTAAAGTGGATTTGGATGGAGAATGGGCTGAGGGCAGCCCTTAGGTGAAGGACTTGTGGGTGTTGGTGGATGAGAAGGTGGACATGACCCAGCAATGTGCACTTAAAGCCTGCAAGGCCAACCATGTCCTGGGTTGCATCACAAGCAGTGTGATCACCAGGTCAAGGGATTTGATTCTTCCCCTCTACTCCACTCTGGTGAGACCCCACCTGGAGTACTGCATCCAGCTCTGGGGCTCCCAGCCTAAGGATGTGGACCTGCTGGAGTGACTCCAGAGCAGGTCACAAAGATGCTGAGAGCTGGAGCACCTCACCAACAATGGCAGGTGAAAGTTGGGTTTGTTCAGCCTGGAGGAGGTTCCAATGATACCTTATAGCAGCTGTCCAGTACCTAAAGGGGGCCTACATGAAATATGGAGAAGGACACGTAATGATATGAAAATGAGAATGACTTTCAACTGGTAAGTTTAGATTGTATATTACGAAAAAGTCTTTACTATGAGAGTTGTGAAGCACTGGCACAGGTTGCTCAGAGAAGTTGTGGCTGCCCCATCCCTGAAAGTGTTCAGGGCCAGGTTGGATGAAGCTTTGAGCAACCTGGTCTAGTGGAAGATGTCCCTACCCATGGTATAGGGCTTGGAACTACAGGATCTTTAAGGTCCCTTCCAACCCAAACCATTCTTTGATTCTATGATTTATCTGAGGGCTGTATTCCTTTTCCTTGGAAATTTCTATGCCTATCTGAAATAACACAAATGTTTAAATCCAGAAAATTGTCTTCTCTTCATTCTGTACCCCTTGCCTGTGCTGAAGGGCATTATTCACGAGCAAAACAGTGAATAGGGAAACATGGGTCACAGAAGAAACAATTTTTAAAGCAAATCACAACATGTCTCTGTACCACCACCACCACACAAATTCTCACACACACTAATTTCTGTACAAGTCCTCCAGACTCTTTTAAAGCTTCTAAGCAGTCAAGCGCTGTGGAAAGTGGTGGAGCATTTGTTTCAATTACAACTACTCCAGCATCAATTTCAAGAGCACTATACAAGCCAGGTTTGAAAACACATGCCTCAGAAAGCAAGGTACCACACCATCTTCATATGTCCTTTCTAGAATACTGGCCAGAAATCTATGGTCAGCCATGATCACAGTATTCAGATGCTTCCTTTCCAGGGTATTCTGGCTGTATATTGGTCCACTTTATAGTCTGTTTTCAGAGTCTCACTCCATTTTATTTTTAAGTAATAAGGACAACATAACCCAGCCAAAAATTGTTATACAGTGAATCCCCGCTGCATTGCAACTTCTCCATTACGACCTTGCCCATTTGCGAAGCAAATTTTTCGCAATTATGATTCAGCCGTCCGCGAGCTGACAGCTGCCTGACACATGCGCAGTCAATCTGCTCTGCTGAGGGGCGGTGCCGTGGTGCCTGTGGGGTGGGACTCACCCCGCCCTGCGGGGAGGGGGCTCGCAATGGCCGCACCGTGCCCCGTCCCTGACCCAAGAAACTGCCCCACGAAAGTGAGACAAGCTGTGTGCTAGAAGGGCGCAGCTGTCGCTGCGCCAGGAGGAGGCTTCTGTCTGGGACCGTACGGGCAGCACTGCCTCTCTCTCACGGGACCGGTGGATGTTAAAGGGAAAGAAACCCGACCTCCCCACCCCTGCCACCCTGTGGGCTTCTCCGGGCTGCTGCAGTCGCTCACACAGCCTAAATCCCGCGCCGCTTCCCCCCGCCAACCCTGGTGATTGTGCCCGTGCTGGCAGCCCCATGGCGGCTCAGGCGCGCGGTGGCGGCTGGAGCGCGTGATTTACTGCAGCTCGCAGTGGTGTTTAGAGCCCTGCAGCACCCTGCCCCGGTCCCTTCCCCGGTCCCTGCCCTGGTCCTGTGTGCTCCGCTGAGACCCAGTGCAGCACCACCACAAGACATGCCATTCCTTGTTACTCAAAGCCCAGTCAAAGCCCGGGCAGCACTGCCTCTGCCGGGACTGGTGGATGTTAAAGGGAAAGAAACTCCCATACCAACGCCTCCCCCCCCACCGTAAGTGAACGGGGTGTTGCAGTGTTGCAAAGTTAAGGTTTTTCCAGGCTCCAAGAATGCTGACCAGAGCTCAGGGACACCCCTTCCCTGCGAGGGAGGCGGGGCGAGCAAGCGTGGGCTGGTGCAGGGTCCCCAGGGCCGGCATGAGCACCAGGGCCGGGCCGGGGGGCTGGGGGGGAGCGGCACGGAGTTTGGGCTGCGAGCACACACAGTCACAGCAGCCGCTCAGAAACGGTTCCCTTTGCTCACCTGTGCCGAGACAGACTACGGGAAGGAGCAAAGAATTGTCCGCAGCCCTTCAGAGTGCCAGGGGGGTGGAGCAATGGGCGTGGCCTGCATGCATATTAACGACCTGCACTTCTTTGCGAGTTTAGTGTTTCGTGACAGCCTTGGCCTGTCCCTTTCCTTGCGAAGGAGGGGGTATAACTGTAACACTAACCAAAAATCACTTCTGCACTGAAATTTGGCTCCAATTTTCATGGAGGAAGTTTGAAATGTTAAAATAATTCACTGTTTAAACAGTCTTAATCTGATCCTTTTAAGTACTCCTGATTGTAAATCAGTATTAATCAAGTTTTCTGGTTTTTTGAAACTTTGCTATTGTAGATTCTAATTGTCATGGAATTTTGCAAGCCTCAAATATAATTCTCACAGGTTTTCAATGTCTATTAAGCTTCTTTATCACTCTGTTTAGCCATTGAAGATATGCCAAAACACAATGTCAAATTATGTAGTTTCCCAATTGCATTCTACCATATGTCAAATGATGTGCCTTTTATGATTATCACACAGAGCAAGTCGTAAGAAGTTAATTATTTCCATGTTGCAGAACAATCAGGAGGAATTTTTCTTAATACCCTTCTATTTCCTTGCTGATTTCAGAATACTCACGAGATGCTAAAAATCACCTTTTTCTTTCCTTCCAAAAGTCAAACTAAATAGGAAATTAGGAATCTTCACTTCCAGCACAGAATTGCTCCAATTTACAAACGTTCTAGAATGTTGGGCTTTAATAAAAAAGAAAACACTCATCTTTCAGAAAGGGGCTTAACAGGTGATACGTATCTACATTGTCCTTAATCTTATCTTTCCTCATTTCCCCTTCCCTCCTGGCCTCTCCTAAATTTATTTTTAGCATTATCAGGTCTTATTCCACTCTTGGTTGATTTCAAAAGAAGAGAAAAACTAAAGAGTTATTTCTTTAACAAATCAAAGTTATTTCAAGCACTGTGTTGGATCATGTCAACTGTAAACAAAATCCTTCTTGTGACAGTCCCTCAACTCTTAAAGAATGGTTACATGCTTTGGAGCACCACAGGGTAATAAAGCAAAGACTAGTGCATGGAGTCACAGTATTCCTAAAGCACTCTAAAGTGTTTTACAGATTGGCCATTCAGCATGTTGGAAATCACAGACCTCTGTTAAATCCTAAGCAGTGAAACCATAAGATGCCTGCTGCTTTGTACAACCCTTGGAAAGGTGCAATCATGTGCAAGGCAAAAATCAGCTTAGAGGTCCACCTTAAAACTCAGTTAAATGCTGAGGTGTTCATGGACAAAAAAAACCCCAAACCCACACCCAAAACTTCCACAGTATCCTAAATCATTTCTGTTTGCATGTCTCTTCCGTTACTTTCCTCTGAACATCCCACCACATAATCCTCCCACCATTTCATCCTTCTCACTTACATCACTGTAATTACAGCCCTGGCTGATCTCCTTTGTGCTGATCTTGAGATTCTTTCTTTGGTCTTGCCACCTACTCATTTCTGATTCTTCTCAGATAACAGAATGCTTGTCTCCTTCCCAGACCTCCCACCCACCTTTCCCCTCTTCCCTGCACCATCCGTGCAAGAAAGAAAGCTCTTCCCAAGCTTACTATCTCCATCCAGTAGAGACTACAAGAGTTCTGCTGTGTGCCTGGTAAGATATTACGCTTGTGGGCAAAACATTCTTTGGATTAGGCTTGCAGAGGGCAAGAGTCTTAACCTTCAGAAGCTTACTTTGAAGTCTGGCTGATTCAGGTTCCCTAAATCATTCAGTGCATTTACTTCCAGCAAGAGCACATCTGTACATCTCCAGTGGAGATCATTCACTCAGCACGAAACATTTTGTGAAGCTGCCTTCATGTGCATATATGGATCAACAGCACACTCCCCCTTCCATGGAAGATGCCTAGTGTTCTCATACTCTGTGTTATAAACTGCATATTGCAAAAGGCAAGACTGTCTGCTTCCCTGAAAAACTTCTGTTCACTGGGATGAAAAAAGAGCAGACAGTTTTCTTTTTCACTTGAGCTTAAAAAAACCAAACCCAAAATCTTAACCCAACCCGGCATAACTACAGAAGAGGCTTGAATCACAGTATCACAATATCACAGTATAGATATGGCTGGAAAGGACCTTGAATATCATCTAGTCCAAACTATAATCCAACTAACCTATCCTCTACATCTAGATCATATCACTCAGCACCTCGTCCAGCCTCCCCTTGAACACGTCCAGGGTTGGCGACTCAACCACCTCTGCAGGCAACCCATTCCACATCCGAATCACTCTTCCAGTAAAAAACCTTTTCCTAATATCAAGTCTAAACTTTCCCTGCCAAAGCTTAAGACTATGACCTCTTGTCCTGTCCCCAGAGACCAAGGAGAAAAGACCAACCCCTGCCTGGCTACAACCTCCTTTTAGATAGTTATAGACAGCGACAAGGTCACCCCTGAGTCTCTTCTTTTCCAGGCTAAACAGACCCAGCTCCTTCAACCTCTCCTCGTAGGGCTTATCTTCAAGCCCCTTTACCATCCTAGTTGCCCTTCTCTGTACTTGTTCCAACACCTCAACATCTTTCTTGAACTGAGGGGCCCAGAACTGAACGCAATACTCGAGGTGCTGTCTAACCAGTGCCGAATACAGTGGAAGGATAACCTCTGACCTACTAGCCACTCCATTCTTGATGCAGGCCAGGATGCCGTTGGCCGTTTTGGCTGCCCGGGGACACTGCTGGCTCATGTTGAGTTTGCTGTCCACTAATACCCCCAAATTTCTTTCCACCTCACCACTCTCCAAGCATTCCGTTCCCAGCCTATAGTTCTGCTTGGAGTTATTATGACCAAAACGCAGAACTCGACATTTAGACTTATTAAATTTCATTCTATTGGAATCTGCCCATCTCTCCAGTCTGTCCAGGTCTCTCTGCAGGGCCTTCCTACCCTCTAACAGATCAACACAGGCTCCAAGCTTGGTGTCACCCGTGAATTTACTCATGATGGCCTCAATCCCGTCATCTATATCATCAATGAAAATGTTGAACAGGACCGGACACATCATGCTGACTAATGAATGACACACTGCACAGAGGAAACTGAACTTGTCTGAAAGTCCATGCAGAGCAGAGGGCCAACACGAACCTGCTTTGCTGACCAATCTGAGTGCCACAGGGATTGTGTGCAGATGAAGAAAAGAGGCAGACGAAGAGAAGACAGAGCACCCATTTCCAACACAGTGTGTGTTAGAAAGTGGGGTTTTTTTTGCATGATTCCTGGAATTCTCAGGGATCCCAAGTGCAGTCTGGGCTAATCAGACAGTGGAGAAGCAACTATTACGTCAAATGAACACTGTTGCTACTAGAAAGCATATCACACAGAGAAAGAGAAGGACCAGCCTTCCCACACAAACATTGAGAATTGGGCATTCCTGTGGAACTATGTGCACTCATAAATGGACTAGATGGTGTTATTGCCTATGTGGAATCACTAGTCATTCCACCCTCTGTGCAGATGATATGGTATGAAGAGACAAAACATATGCTGGAAATACAACAACCACAAAATACTCAACCTGCAACACACATGAAATCCCACTGTCCAGATGAGGGAGAAATTCTTGACAGAACTGAAATTCAGTCCCATTTTCTTCGCAGATGTTTTGTTAGTATACAGGTGAATAAACTGATTTTTAAAAAGTGTACCCAGCCAGCCAGCATCTTGTAGATGTCAGCACATAAAATGTACTCCAAAGCCAGCATCTAACCTGCTCTAATGAACTGTGACACTCTGCTGGTTGGGAGGGTTTGCACTGCTTAATAAACCCATCCCTGTGCTTCACAGGCAGACTTGCAGCCAGTCAGTGAGGTATGGTCAATTTGAAAATATTACGGTTAAGCAGTGAAATGTTGAACACTTAATAGATAGCCGGTATAAAAACCATCAGTAATCAAAGTAACTTTAGCTTTGGAATATGATACTTCTGCAATTTTTGCTATATTTATATTATTGCATAAAATTTATAAGAAAGCTTATTTTACAATTCAGTTTTATCAGCAGGAAAGCTTTAGAGATGTTCTTACCATGCTTCAGATGTAGGCAGCTGTCATTCTGGGGCCTGTACCTGTAGAAGATTGTTTTCCTTTAACAAATTTCTGTTACAGACTTTTTGCACATTCCAAATAAGTTTGTTTGCTACAGTGTAACATGGATTTTTTTGGCATGTTTTTGGTTTTGTTGTTTGTTTTATGGTTCTTATACCAGCCATTTTTGTTGGGGAAAACAGCGTGTTTTTTATATATATTTTACAGGTAAAGTGGAGACCTCACTGATGCTTTTAGCCAACCGACTAGGCAGCTGTTAGTGTACACAGAAATGTATAATACAGTGAAAAAATATACAGTGGCTACAAGAAGGTCAGTGAAAAGTTTCCAGTGTCCAATAATCCCACACAGTATTTGAGACATAATTAACTTCAAGGATGATATGACATCGATTGAGGAGAAAAGCAAAGGTAACGCAGGACAGTGATTGCAGCAATGCATAAGTTCAGCCAAAGATGTGGATGCCGTCAGGACTGCTGCTTGGAAAGGTGTAAGGGAAAGCAAGCACATATTGTGTGCCTTTTCACAAGCTTGCATTAAAAGTGAAGTATCTTATAACATCCATCAGAAGTAAGCGTTAGAGAAAAGCATGTAAAAATTAAAAAGCGCAAGCCCTAGTATCTAAGATACCTCTGAGGTGAATGGCAAGTAAAAGTTGGTCATGGCCTACCTGATGCTGATTCCTGCAACTTTTCTCTCTTCCTCTTCTTCTTCTTCCCCTGAAAAATAGGAAATTTTACCACACCATTACATATACAGAACTTTTTTTCTGTTGCTTACTTCACAGTGTAGAAGCAAAAGTCATCTTGACACTGAGAAAGTGGTTAGGAAAAAAACCGAATTATTTTCAGGGCAGCTAAAACCTTTTCTATCCCACTTCCAATAGGTTCAATGGTAACAAAGCTTGCTCTCAGCATCTATGGAGAAATATGCACTTCAGCAATACGTATTTTTATATCCACATGGAATTATAATTTCAGTTTTTCAACTGAAAACTGGCAGTTTTTCAACTAACACTGGCAGCCGCAAGCATCTAAAGGACTTCTCATGCTTAATAATCTGATGACATGTATGTTGATATCGTAATTTATGGCTCTTACAAAAACTCTTCACACATTCAGATACTTACACAGTCATGCATGGTAACAGCAGACAGGGTGTTGAAAGTACATAGGCTGACCATGACTTGTCCCTAGGGTGCAAACCAGCCAACTAAAACTGTTCTGATAACATTCGTACCCTAAAACAAGTCAAGTCTCGTATGGCTGTGCCCAGAGAGCACACTGGGCAGTAACCAAACAGCAGACTGCTGCACAGCAGAGCACCCCGAACATGCCCAAGATGCAGGACACAAATGGACACCTGGGCAGCTGTCTTTTTTGGACAACACACTGGCTCCAGCATGCCAGTTCAGGGCCATCACACCAACCCACACAGTCAGCCTTTTCCTACACCCTCATCTATGGAAATAGCCAGAGCTCCTGCTTCATACACTCTTTCAAGAAAAAAAAGGTCAGTTTAGACCCACAATTTTGAACCTTAGTCATTTTACCTTACTCTAATGACCACTTTGATATTCCTCCACACGACTTGTCATTATAGTCCTGTATTGTCAGTCAAAGCTTTCTTGTGTGTGTTTGAAGAAAAAAAGCCTTATCAATTTACATTTTAAATAAGCCTTGAGACAGGCTCTAACAGATTTGCTCTGGCATGGCTGGCACCTGCCAATCCACGTCCCAACATAGAACATGCTACCACACACAGTGGCCACAGACTGGAAGGGCTGAGGTGGTGGGACACATCTTTCCATCAGCTAGCTCTGCAAGATGACAGATGGACAGAAGGCGATGTGAGAAACCACCCCAAACCACTGCAGTGCTCACTGACAGACAGCAGGTGAGGGCTCCAAATACAGGCTACAGTGAAGCGATGAACTTAAGTCATCTCCAGTCTGCTCTGACAGTGAACCTGCCTGACTCTTAAGTTCTTATCATTTATCCCAAGATTGTCAACAGGGCTGGGAAATGCTTCCCAAAGTCAGGACCCAGACTAGAAGTTGGAAAGCACATTTCAAGGGCTCTGGGGTACTCAGAGTGATATGCTTTATCACTTAAGCACCAAGGCACTACTCCTTTATGGAGGAAAGTGCATTAGTACAGATGTTAACACAGAAAAATCATGGGAGGAAATTTTGTTTTATTCTCCATAGTCGGCTGACTTCAAGTGCTAAAACTTACTGAAAGCTGATCTGACATCTACCTATGAAATAACAGAAGTGAAGGCTGGGATGAAGACTAGTTGTCAGCATTTCCAACTGAGAGAGTTTCTGACAACTCCAGTGTACGTAGACACAATCACATTGTGAAAACACTGTGCTTCTAATGTCTAACACACAACTTGGTGTGACTACTTAGGGTATCAGTAATAAAAACATAAGAAGATAATTTCAACAGTTGAATAATAATGTTTAACATTTTTTTTTGACATTTCTAAAATCCTGAATAACCAGGCACACTAAAATAGGAGACTTAAAACCAAATAGTATGTATCTTTTTACTTGGACTGTTTTGTAAAATTCAGCCATGTGAAACATGAGAGCCACCACTAAGCCACTTCCAACTCTCAAAGTACTGCAATTAATACAATTTCACTTTTTGACTGCTTAATTTAGAAAAAAAGAAAAGATGGTGTATATCAGAAAATGTTTCAGTGATAAACTGTGATCTACTACGATCACTGCCTCACTATCACTGCAAATTGTGTGCATTTCTGGAGAGGCAGAGGAGCGCTGGCTGCAAGAGGAAGCCAGCAGAGTTCTTCACTGTAGCATACAGGACTCAAGTACGTCAGAGCTATACTTCCACACAGGATGTAGGTTGGAAGAACATCAAAGAGACAACTCATACGTGCCACCTTACACATTCCAAATGTCTATCAAGGCATTTAAGAAACTGCTTGTGCTGTATGACAGTAGGCTGTGGCAAAATGCATCAGGTCTAAAAGTCAACCTGAGCAGGCATCACAGGGCAATCTCGAAGGCACAAGCCAACAAGACTCCAAAGTGGCTTGCTTTTACAGCAAGTAAATTGAGACCAAAATCCCTGTGTTTCCAAGGGGTCTTTCACTGAGACCCATTTGTTCCCAGCTGTACTTCAAGACAAGTGTGTTAACATGGCCTGGTTACTGGAAATAAAGCCTACTTGCATAAGGGCATGGCACCTTTTTTTGCTAGAAAAGATGACTATAAAACAGGCAGAAACAAGCTGTCTTGGGCTTCCAGTTGCGTCTGTGTCTACAAAACCAGGCATGGCGATCAGCAAGACCAAGCTTTAGAGCGGATCACATAGTTCCTGTGTCAATGCATTCTGTATCAGTTTCTGCAGTTTGTTAACACTGTATTTAGGTACCTCGATCTTTAATGTCCAAAGACATCACTGAAGTAGAGAAAAACTACTGTCCACCTGACACAGATGGAAAACTGAGCCAGATACAGCACATACACTTCCTATCACAGTAAGCAATGCCACAGCTAATGGAGGGACAGAAAGAAGCCCACACCTCGGGTTATGATCAGTCTCCCAGGATTGCAGCTTCTGAGTTTCATAACATCACTGTGACTACATTAATAGCTCATTGTAGGCACTAGTAATATGCACATAGTGTGTATTAGCCTAACAGTGCAGAGCAAGCTGTGTGAGGTGCTAGTAACACTTGTTTGATATTTAATTACAAAATGAGTAACCTTAAGAAAACTTCTTAACTTAATCAAATGCATAACAGCAGGGTCTACCATGAAGTCTATTTATAGAAATTTTGCAGCCATTTCTGTGCAAGAATGCAGATGGGCCATTCTGGATGACTTTCAGCTAAAGTTCAGTCTGCATTAACTCCTGGGCTTTCAGTTCTCTTGAAAGCAAGACACCCCTTTTTTTCTCAGGTCTAAATAAGATCTATGGATAACAAGTGATGAAATAGAAATGATGGTAAAATCACAGCCGTACAGTAGAACATAAGTGTCCAAACAGCACTTTGTTTTCTCTCTTTTAAGAAAAAACTTTTCATATTAATTTTTCCCCCTCAAACTGTGAACTTCCTAAGAGCATCTCAACAACAACAAAATCTCAAGTGTTCTGGATACTTGGAAGTGCAAAGAAATAAAAGGTTTATGTTATATATATGTTCATCATCCCTTCATCCAGAACTTTCCTCAAGTTATAGAGGAAAATAAGAAATAATTCAAAAAAATTAAGAAAGGGAAGTTAATTTTAAAAAGAGCCTTCAAGTAAGTGACTTACATAGTTGTCTCTTGCAGACCAGCCTGGATAAAGCTGCATGTGTAGCTGCCTTTCTTTACGAGCTAGTTCATAATATTTTGCTTGTTCTTCACGAGAGAGAGCATGCCACTGCAAACAAAATAAACACAGTATTAGATTAGGAATTAATTCGTACCTAAGCAACAGATGATATGAGCAAGTGTTTTAGTGACTTTGATTCAGTCCTTCCCCACTGCAAAAGTGAAATTCATTAGCAATTATAAGCACCTGTGTTTATTAACCAACTTTCAGGCACTTGTCAGCTCTGCAACTGCCAAGTGCCTTGAGCCAGACAAAAATAATTTATGGAAACAAGGCTCACCAAATAATCTGCTCACAGAACCATGGTCTGCCAACACTACTTAAACAAACAAACACAAACAAATCCCGAAAAAAATAACAAAGTCTTTCTGGGGACCATTAGACTCCAGTTCCGGGATCAACTTCTAAGCACTGAGCTTCAAGGTACCTGCTTTCCCATTTCTTCTTGTTGTCATAGAAGAATAGAAAATGGCAACTGCAAAAGTTTCTAAGATGGAAAAATCACAGAACTGTAGTCTTTCAAACTATACAAGTTGATCTTTGCAGCCAAGAAGGGATAAATTTCCTCCTTTTATGTAAAAAACTCCAAAAACCCCTCCCCCCCAAAAAACTCCCAGCCAAACCTTCCCCCAACAAACAAATAAAAGCCCAAACCACCTTTACCACCTGCACATTTCAAAAGGCACCAGCTACACTGGTATCTAGGAATTTTGTTCTTCTTGAAACATCTACCATAGACCTGGACCAAAAAGAGTAAAGGTCTTTTATTTAGAATCAGGTTCTACTGCTGCAGCAGATGTCGCTTCCTGTTTGACAACATGCATGGGGGAGCAGGAGTAGAAAAGTTATTAAAAAGACCCAAAACCAGACAGATGTGAAATCATTAAGACACTCACGCAAGAATAATTTAGAGAACTAGCATTTCAGATCAGATCACATTTGTATGATTGAATATGTTGTTTTGTTACATGTCAGAGAATGTGAACTAAATCACTTGTCTGTCTTGACCTGGCAAGTTCAATGTGTTACTGAGAGCACAGCAGTTCAACCCGTTCGCAACTCTCAAATTTCACATGCACATTCAAAAACTGGAAGGTAGTGAACACTATGGTGTGGCATCGGAGAGCCCAGCAGCATGTGAAGTGTCAACTCTTGAGAGCAGAGATGGTTCCTGTTCTGAGATAGCACAGGGCAAATAGTGACCAGGATGACCAAACACAAAACACTTGTCAATGATCAATACCAAAGCAATTATACTGGATTACTCATGCAATGTTTGCATTACAAGAAAAGTAGAATTTGAGGTATTTTCATGGGGAAAGTAACTTGAAAAGAAGAGTATAAGCTGAAGAAAAAGTAGGCAATGGAGCCCTGACGCTTGATTAATTACCAAAATGGAAATAAAAAGTCATTCCTGTTGTTCAGGCCAAGAAAACAAGGCTGACATACTAAGCAACTAAGATCAGTTACTGAGGGAGTGAGAATGTAAAGGGCACGGAATGAAATGAAAGCATGGAAAAGGCAAGCACCAAGACATCCTTTAAGGGGAGTTAACAAGAACAACAGAAGACAGGAGGCTGCTGGAACTGCTGGAACGGGGACAAGTATCAATAGATTTCTGCTCCGTTTGGAGGCAGAAGTCTGCAGACTGTTACAAAAAAGAAGCGGTTACAGTCATGTACTGACTTTCCACTTAAAAGCATAGGATTTTCAGAGAGATGCAGTGCATCTCAATACTGCCTTGGTCAGTGAGCAAGAAGTTGAGTACTGTGTTCAGTTCTGGGCTCCTCAGTTTAAGAGGGATGTTGAGATCCTTGAGCGTGTCCAGAGAAGGGCGACAAGGATGGTGAAGGGGCTGGAACACAAGCCCTATGAGGAGCGACTGAGAGAGCTGGGATTGTTCAGTCTGGAGAAGAGGAGGCTGAGGGGAGACCTTATCGCTCTCTACAACTACATGAAGGGAAGTTGTAGTCAGCTGGGTGTCAGTCTCTTCTCTCTGGCTACCAGTGATAGAACAAGAGGACACAGTCTTAAACTGCGTCAGGGGAGATTTAGACTTGACATTAGGCGGAACTTTTTCACAGAGAGGGTGATCTCTCAGTGGAATGGGCTGCCCAAGGAGGTGGTGGAGTCACCGTCCCTAGAGGTGTTTAAGAAAAGGTTGGATGAAGTTCTTCGTGACATGACCTAGATATTAGGGTAGTGTGCTATAGGTAGGATGATGTGTTGGTAGTAGGATGGCAACAGGTCAAGTTAGGTAACAGGTTTGACTAGATTAGATTAGGTAACGGGTGATAGGTTGGACTTGATGATCTCTATGGTCTTTTCCAACCTTACTGATTCTGTGATTCTGAGGTGTTCACTGGGAATTTGAATACAGTAATCCCCTGTTACTCGCGGGCTGTTGGGTCTGGTCCTCCTCACGCGAGTTGTGGAATCCGCAAAGATAGTGAACCCACTACATAGTCAAGTACGCCACACCTGTAGCCACAGCCCCTCCCCTAATAAGGTCTGGAGGGGGCGAGCGCTGGGGTGGGGGCAAGTGCCGAGGCCGGTGCTGGTACGGCGCAGCAAGCGAGGGATGTGACCAGCGTGGGGAAGGGGGGCGAGCGCCAAGCACCAGCGTAGCGAGCAAGCGCTGGGGACAGGACTGGTGCAAGGCGGGGGTCGAGTGCCGAGACCAGCGCCGGGGCTGGCTGTGCTCTCTGTACGAGCGGCCGGACCAGGCGCCGAGCAGACTGGGTTCGCGGTACGTTCTGCGCACGCGCCAGGTCCCACAACTCGCTGGCAAGTCAACAGCAAGTACGGGATCTCGCAAATTACAGATCGCGACTATGCGGAGGATCACTGTAATACCTACTCACATTCAGATTGATTCCAAAGTCACCCCTTTCCTCATTTCTGGGAGTCAGTTGCAAAATGGGCATTTACCTCTGCTGCCTTCCCTTGGAAGAATAACACTGACTGTGAACCCAAAGTTTGTAATTGTGAATTGGCCTTCATAAGAGTTTTTTGAGCATAGAAAGTACAAAACCTGACTACAAGGCCACAGAAGCAAACAGCTCTTAGCAAGGCTCTGATACATGTACTAGGGTCATCAGTACTTATCTAAGGACTTTAGAGACATTCAAAACTTGACTGGACAGGTGCTTGAGCAACCTGATGTAACTGGACCTGATTTGAGCAGATGTTGGATTACATGACCTCCAGAGTCCCTCCCAACCTACATGACTTTACAAATGGACCACATTAAATTCACTTGTGAGTTCCATCTTTAGTGGCATTCAGTGTTCATATTTGAATGAACCCTTCCTGCTCGGATGGACATCAGACTAAGGGAGGACCCAGAAGGTGATTTGAATGCTCCTTCCATGTGTGAATGAGGATATTTCATGCCTGACCTACTGACACCATAACATGAGTGGAACAGACACCAATTTGATGATGTTGCTAATGCTGAGAAAAGAAAATCAAGAAACTGCTTTTATTTTTAGTTGCATGTTTTATCTTCTATAGCTAATTTGATACTTGCACATTAGTTATCACCTCAAGCAGAAAGTGAGCCATCACACCCAACTAAAGGGAAACACACACAAATTAGCAGCACACGTGAGTACGCACAAATCCTCCTGTACATACCCTTCTGCCAAGAATCTGGTTGATAGCTGCGCTTTCTTTCAGAGTACACTCTGCTACCACATTTGCTCTCATTTCTTTCATGTACAACATGAAAGCATTCAGAGGTTTTTTAATATGAGGTCTTTTTGGCTCTTGTTCTTTTCTCTGTTCATGCTGAGGCTTCCTAAAATGTGGAGGGGGAAAGAGAACGTAAGGAAAAAAAGCATTAATTTACTTTCAGCCTAAAATGATTCAATGGAAAATTATTATACCAACCTCTGATTACAGTAGCACTTTAATAGTAAGAATGAGAATTTCAGTAGTCACATCCCATACACTATGATATCTTTTCAGAGAATTGACTTAGTTTAATATTCAGGGAGGATGTCATGTTGCCATTGTCTAGTGAATAATATTTGATTGGTGAATCTGTTCCAAATTCATCACTTATCTCAATTCTCTTTTTGAGAAGCTATCCATAGTACCCTAAAAGACCACTGCCACAGGCAGGAGGATAGCTTCTCAATCGCTCCTTTCCTAGGCCTTTTGCCTTTGAGTATTAAGCAGTGAGGCTGCTCTTTACTAGTAATTTTGCAGGTGAGAACTTTTCCAGCAGAAGTTCACGAGTTCACACTCAAGCAACAGGCAGACAGGTCCATGATTATGTCTGAACCAATATGGCTGTTGCCAACAGCTTTAAAGTGCTGGACTGGAATGCAAAATGGCTTCATGTCTCACTACCCTTCCAAAGCAGTATCCCACAGTTCCTGTTATAGCAAAAGAGTTAAAATACAAAGAGGTCATGAAAGGCACTGTTTTAACATCCCTGACTCTTCTTCAGATAAATTTAGTTCTCAAACATTTACAGATTAAGGGCTAGTGCAGAAAGGCAGACTCACACATGCATTAGCTCACTGTCGTTGTGCAGATGTTCTTGTTTTACTTGAGGTGTTACAATTGCTGGGTGAGGGATTCCAGTTGTGTGAGGGCCTGGAGGACCAGGAATCATATGATGCGAAAACCTACAAGAGAAAACAAAGCAAGGTCTGTATCCCTACCGAAGACAGGCATCAAACGTGTGACAGCAGCAGGACGCCCCAAGAATGTAAAAGCTATGGAGCTTGCAATGAAGACAACTCTTTAAGACTGCATGAAAAATACTTGGCTAAGATTTGTGCATTGGAGCTCATTTATTCAAAAAAACCCCAAACAAACAGTCAACAGTTAGGTTGTAGAAAAATCATTTTATTACCTTCCAGGCAAACAGTTTCAGCAATGCAACCAAAAAACATTTAATGTTTGTACTGTTGCACTGAGTAGCAATAAAAATACACATTTCTTAACCAAAATAGTCTTTCCACACAATAGTATAAACATTCTTAAAATATCCACCACCAGCCAATGCAAAGGAGGAAACAGCCATGCAGAAACAAATAAAATAAGAGTCTTTTCAAGAAGTCCCTGATGGCTATCTAAGGATCTCCTTACTTAAAGATTTTAACATCACTTCACCTGAACCCATTATTCTCCTCTCAAATGTTTAAAATAAACTTTAAAAATCCTGCATCCTGGATAAAAGATGGTAGCAGGGAGAGTCTTTTGTCCTAATTAAAGCTTCCTTTCATTTCTACAAGAAGGAAAATGGAAAATAAAACCAAAGTACCACTAACTGAATCATCCCACTCCACTAACCCAGGTCTTTCTGAAGGATAGCTGAGGCAGATGCTGAAGGTGCTGAGCATTGCAAGTTCAAGTGCAGCAGAAAACCTGCATGCTTCATTTTAAACTGGTGGAAAGTACTGTTAACTTCAAAAGCAAGCTCATGCTCCAAAGTTTTGCCAAATGGATGATGGTTAAGGAGTGGTATCCAGTATCTCTTTTCATGATTCCCTAGTCCCCTTCCTCTTTTCCTTCATGCCATCAAAATAAAGGAAACACAAAGCCCTCTAACCAAATCATTTTATGATGGAAAAGGAATGGGTTTTCTTCCCAAACACCCTGATGGGCACATGCTTATTATTCCGCTGCAAAGACGTGAAAGGACAGTGATAAAATCCAGAGGAGCCCAGACAAAAAGAGGCAAGACGACTCACCACTTATCAAGTGGCCTGCCTTAAATCCCTGCGCAAGAGGTTGTGTCTTCGAAAGGTCACACAAACCCCCCCAAGAATAGTATATTCAAACCTTGTGTACACCAAGCACAGGATGCAGAAGCTGTCTTTAGAATGCAAAAGCAGAGCATAGGAGGTCTGGAGTGTGTCAGGGTCAAGTCTCAATTAGCATTGCTTGCTTGCACTTAGACATAAAGACACAGTGCCTGATTCCACACCAGTACAAATACACTGTGCTGGCATCCCCTGCCATTAGTGGCTTTGGGCTATGAAACAACTACTTGTGAGCAAGTTTCCACACAGAGCATTACCTAAATGATTCAAGACTAATTACCAACAACTTTAAAATTGGAACTAGAGAACGCAGACTGGAGGGAGAAACCACCTGTTTGCTACTGGCATGAGCAAAATCCAAGGATGCACACCGTGCATTGCATCTAGAAACGATCTAATGACTCACTTCAGATGAAATTGCTCAATTAATTATTGACAATTCACTGGTGCTCCTCATTGCAATACTTCAGAGACTGACAAGAAAATGCTAAATGAGACCAGTGTGGGATCCAGGCAAACTGTATACACACACATAAGTTAAAAAAAAATGTATGCATAAAGTTTTAGCTGACTGAAAAGCAAGCAAAGGCAGATCAAGATACAAGCGGAAGAGCAGCTTGCCCTCTAATGCCAGCAGTTACTCCCCAGTCAGTCATTCACCTCCTACACCTACCTGGACATGGAAGGGTCGACTGAGATTGAGGATGGATAGGGCTGCCTGAATCCATTCGAGATGGGATATACAGGCTGACCTTGCCTGAGGTCACAGAAGAAAGGAACCCATCAATCATATGATATGGTATTTGGTAGTTACTCTAGAATTACAAGCACTTGATGGGAACTCAGTACTATTCACAAATAAATAATAAGAGCTAACACTTTCAAGAGTTCTCCTAAGGAAACTAACAAACACTTAAAATTTTATCCCTTGCTATTGAAAGATTCTCAATCTAAATTTCCTCTGGGAAGGAAAGCAAAACAACTAGCCTTCCTCCTCCAGCGCACACATACATACATGCAGACTCCTCTATCTACCCTCCCTCTCTAACCTTCTTTTATAAGCATTGGAATCAGATTTGTTAAACAAGCTCTTAGGAAAAATGCATCTTATTCCAAGTAGGTCTACTGTAGACCAGAGCAAGAACACCAGACGGCGAATTATTAAGCTAGAAAGCCTTTTGAACAGCTTTATTAAGTCCTTGAAAGCTTAGGACTCTCTCCATTAGCATATGCTATATTGAGCTACACATAGCCAGCTGTTCTAACAAATTAAAACTTTATTTGATAAAAAAACCCCAACTCAACCACCTTAAAGCTCACAGCAACTCAAGTCTGTCTTTAAATAGTCAGATTAAACTTTGCCATCCAGTAAGAGAAGCTTGTGTGAAGTTTGCACCTCCTTTATGCTCCCACATATACAGAATATATTGTCACCAGTCTGTCATTCGAGGTCCTTAGCTTTTATCATCATCACTACCTTTTGGTTACACTCAGTTAGCAATGGTTCAGTCATGACTATGATGAACACCCTGAGGTAGCACGTTACGGTAATGTGAACAAATACCTAACCAGCTCAAACATCTGAATCAGCCAGAAAGACCACCACATACATCATCCTACTCAGCTACTTATTGACTGGCCAATCAGTTTTTAAAGGGAAAAAAATGGATACTGGCCTTTGTAAGGTTCAGGATACAGGTTTCATACACTTGGAGTAGGTTACTGGAAATAAGCAGTGGTTAAAGGGAAGAGGAAGGGAAAAAAGGTGAGGGAATTCTCAACAGCACTACCTCACAGCAGGCAGCTGCAAACTGTGGCATAAGGGACAGTTTCTTATGTTGTTTCATACTGTCCTGCTGTTGATGAGCGCTGGTGAACACATCCTCGAGTCTTGTAAGATTGGATCTTTTCCAATGTAAGATTTCTCTTTTCCCTCTTCCCTCCCCCCAGCTTCTGCACTGAGAAACCATTCAGAAAAAAGGATTGACCACATCTGGGAAATGCATGCCATTAACTGCTTAGTGGCGGTGGAGGCAAGGAGTCAGCTCAGCAGAAAAATGGGGAGGAGGGGGAAAAAGTATTTAAAAAATAGTCAGTTACTTCCATATTTTTGTTTTATATCTGAAAATAGTTTATTCAAAAAAGCCACGTGGCTCTTCCTGAAAGATTTGCCAGCTATACAGCATTTCATCATCTTCTTCTCTCTACTTTCCTTGCTTGTTGTCATCTGGACCATCCCTCCCACAGAGACATTAAAAAACAAAAAAAATCTGCATCCCTCATTGTGTGGGCACAGACTACTCATGACACAGATTCTAAAGCACTGGAATTGTTGCCGAGTTTCCTTATTTCCTGCTCCAATAGAAAGCAAGTTCGTATCTACCCCAAGCAGACATGAAGTACCCTGCCAAATCTGTTACTCAAAAAATACCACATTTCCTCCAAAAGGAAAATGACACTTTGAGTGGTACCAAGAGATCCTGAGAGCACTAGTATTAGCAAGAGCAGCAAAATCTCCCAATGGCAGAGGCTTCTCTCCATACAGAAACAGTAGAAAGCAGCAGACTACAACAGTTTGTTCTCCATTTGGGGCAGTTTCAAGATATTCCCCCCACATACACACTTCAAAGGTCCTTCTTACCTCCCCTCCCCTCAGTAATTACAACTTTGTTCGTTAAAACTTTACATTTAATTCCCTAAGAACTCTTTTTCTTCTATCTTTCCAAATGCTAAGAGCCACAAATCTGAGCCGTAAGAAATACATAGATTTCAAAGTGAAATCTATACACTTCAATTTCTGTATGCGTTCAAAAGCCAAATTCAATTTCAACTAAAATAAAGTAGCAATTTCTTACTGCAATTACATTATTATTATTATTTTGTAAATGCTGTGATTGATTCAACAATAGTGAATGGTGTGAACATGCACCTTTGTCTGAAAAGAAGCTAAAAAATCTTACCAGCCAAGAGGAGGTGTTATCTGTCCAACCCCCCCTGGAGACAAGGGATAGAAGGTAGGGAGATCAGGAGCTGGAGGATGCCTGGACATGCCTGTTAAAGAGCACAGAAGAATGAATAACTTTCCTCTCCAAATACTATGTGTATGACCTACAGTTCACACCTAACATGGCCAACGCTACGATGGAATTAGTGCTCTGGGTAAGAAATAACCACCTTCTTGGTTAGTGCTAAAAGCAAAAGGCTGCACATGCCACCTTTAAAATAATACTTTTTCACCAAACCTGATTGAATTCTGAGGACCTCTTCTAGCACATCATGAAACAAGAAGAAAATAAAGCGTTGTCAAAAAGGCAGCACAGCAGAGCTATTAGATTAGGTAAATTGCTACTTTTATATTTTCTCAGGTTCCCTTACGGATTCACAGATTTTGGAAACTTGCTACCACAGAGGATCAGTGGTTAATTAAGAATCATTTTCAGGCCTGTAATGGTCACACTTGATATGATTCATTTGCTTCCAATTGTCACTCCAGCTCCAACTAAGCTCTTCATCAAGTTGACTCCAGTGGGCTCCAAGGTCAAGCTGTTTTGCATTGGTAGTATTTCATGGAAAAATAAGACTCCCATCAGGAATGATCCATCAGCTCACATTCCCCAGAACACAGAGTCCTACAACTGCAAGAATCACCTCAAGATTAGCACTAATCCTCATCCCAAAAGAGTCTGTGGTCTCCATTCTTTACCTAAACCTTGTGCCCTCGGGAGACACAGAATTACAGTTGCAGAGGCCACAAAGACATTGGTTTATTTAAATCTGTTTGGAGAAGAGAGGGTGAAGAAGGAATGGTTAAGTCTACTCCACATGTTAAATCAGTTGCTTTAAAAGAGTATTAAATATTTATGTAGTGACACTCCAAAGGTCCAAGATTGAGTGTGCACTACCTTGAGACTCAGTTTCTAGATTGATGCTACTGATTTATTCCCCTCCCTAGTTTGCATTTAAATGTTCTGAATTTAATTACAAGATTTGAAGTATGTATATCTTCCAGGGCTGATTACAGGAAAGACAGAAAACAATACTGGTGGTGTTACTGTCTCAAAAAAGCTAAATTTTCAGACTGTGGACCATAACCTGAATGAGGATCAAATTTCCATCCAGTTGTCTTTTGAAAGGGGTAAAACAGCTGGTAGTTGACAGGAAAGGAAACACTTCATATATCCCAGAGCTTTTACATGAGAGGAAACACTTTGAGTGGTTTAAAAAAAACCAACAAACAACGAAAATGAAAAACAAATCCAGCATCTCATCTCCTGCATCGCTGGTGATGACTGATGCTCCTGCAAGTGATAACATGACCTTTCCCCTGCCAGACCACGTTCTGCACTTCAAGGAGCTGGGCCTCTCCTCTCCCAAAATCTGCATTTCTGACTGATGGAGACAACACTGCTCTTTTTAAACTAGTGCACAGTTGTTATTGATAGTCCAAAACTTTTGGCTTGCAGTGGTGGGCTACTAGATCCCTAATGCCCAGGAACACACACAGCTATCATACAGCCAGTGCTCTGCAAAGCAAGTGCTTTCTTATGAGAGGGTTAAGAAAAAAACAAAATTAAAAATAAAATAAATAAAAGACTGCCTTTAGCAAGGTGGTGCTGTGTGTCTATCCCAAAGTGCTCTGGATGCAAGAAGCAGTACTGAGGCCAAGCTTCTGCAGACCCCCTTGTTGGAAGATTTCAGTGGGAGGAGGGCACCCTGGCATCAGAGCTAGGGCGCCAGGGCAGTGCCTTGTTCCAGACCCACAGTGGGAGGCGAGGACCGAAACAATGGTTGGAGGCGTTTGGCAGAGGACCTGAGGAAAAAAAATCCGCTCTTTGCAGCAACTGCATGGGCTACTTCACTGCGACTGCTCCCACACACCAGTGGCGCCAAAGCAGGGAGCATGGATGGAAAGACCACACACATCAAGGGGACCATCCCAGACAAAACCAGTAGTCTCCAGCCTGCATTATCCATCTCCATCTTTGACAGATGCTGAGCAAAGGGATCAAGAGCCCATTCAGGAACACTAGAGTGGCATGAGCTTTGTGCCTCCCGGCAAAGCCCGTCATTAGGCTTGTGCTCAGGGATGAGGATGTGATCAGTAGGATGCTGGACAGGGGAGAGCGTAAAGAGGCAGAAGAGAGAGAGGACATACAGCAGAAACAACAAAACAGATGTTGTTCAGCTGGGATCTGCAGTACAGGAGTACAAAAATAAACCAGAGTAAAGACAAAATAATGGGGCACAGGAGGGCAAACCCAGCATGCAGTAAGCAAAAACCTCTTGGGCTCACGAACTGCAGCAGCTGGGTGTGCCCCAGCTGTCACAGCCAGCTTCAGCTAGAGGTGGAAATCCCGTTCTCTTAACACATGGCACCCCTGGGATTTCAAGGAATGAGTGTGAATATCCTTCTCCTGGACACTGATGCAAAGGAGGAAGACAAATGAGGACAGGAGGTCTCCATTTGCTTCTTCCACGTCTGAAAAAGATATTATACATGTATTTACAGGCTGGGCTTTGCAGGCAGAATGCCTTTTCTATTCCCCCTCCCTAAAAAAACAAACAGCTAACCAACAAACAGCAAAAACCACACAGAGTCACAAGGCATAAGCATTTTCTGCAGGTAGCCCACATTATTATCTGCATAGCGAAGTCTAAGCACAAAACCTAAGCATTCAGTGAAAGCCAGAACAAAAAAAGACTCTTCCTAAACAATGATGACTGGACACCTTTTCAGATAAATGAGATAACTGTGCATGTGGATGTGTGTCCAGGCAAAGCAAAGCTTTGTGATCTTGCCAACTAGGTGTCACACCACATGATGGGACATGCAAGTGCATGCAAGAAAGCAGCAGGGAGAGGGACCCTCCAGGACCAATCGTGGCACCTAGAGGCTTCATGACCACACACAAATACCCAGAAGACAGTGAATGCCTTTGTAAACCATCTACTCCCTCTCCTTTCCTCCTTGCCACCTGCTCTCCCATGAGGGCCTCTTCTCCTCAGGTGGTTACCCAAACCCTGTCTCAGACCCATGATGGCCAGGGCCAGTCTTACCCTTGCACCTCCCCTCTCCGCTCCCACATCTCAATGCAAGCAAGTACATTGTTCCCAGGAGACCATTGGTTTCTGCCAGGCACTGGGTAGGAGCTCCTGGCACAGGCTGAGCTTGACACCTTGGAGGCTGTCAGCACTTCCCTGGGGGCCTGCAGACTGACCCAGAGCAGGGCTGGTCTGACATTCCCAGATGTGGATCTGGTAGGCTTTTTTGTTTGCTTTAAGGAGTCCTAGGGGTGTACAGAAAACTGACAGCCATGACTTAGACATAGGAATAGATGCTTTCTGCAGAAGGCAGCCAGTACAAGAATGTTAAAAAATGTCATGTTTGTAAAGCTTTAACTTGCACAGGCTCAAAATTATTTTTATGGGCAATGCTTCAGTTATTCCGGCTGACATATGGAAAAATATGGACAACCAGAATACAAGGACATAAAATACAATAATAAGCAAAAGGGAAAAAGAAAAATTTTCCTCATTTTCAGGAAAGTGAGGGATGGCTGCCCTTTCTGCATCTACATGCTGCAAGCTTCAGGCACCACTGGAGAGAGTGAAGACTGGCTGATGTTTATTGAGATTTTAAGACTTTGATGAGAAAAGCAAGCCCAAATTATTACATTAGAAAGAGCATAAAAATTTAGGCAGCCAAGTTAAATACCACCATCTTACCAGAATTACATATGCACCTGGAACCCTCCCTCTAAAATATTAGAAATAAAGCTCTGTCAGCAGCACGGGGGGCACTGAGACTACTCTGCATCCTCATGGTGCTAGAAAATTATGGGCTCACCTTGTTTGGAGCTGACATCAGAGGGAATGTGAGATGGGTGTGACCCCGGGGAAAAGTGCTCATCGCTGTAGGTGATAAGAGGGGTGAGGGGGTGAACCGCATGAGAAGGTTGTACCACGGGCACCTTGTTTGACTGCAAAAGAAGAACAAAAATCAAATTAATTAGTAAGGTGGGGTTTCTGCATAGGAAAATAAAAGAAAACATTTCCGAAATGCAATTTTTAAACCTTAGCATTACTGAAGCAGGGGAAACAGACAGACAAACATGACATTGGGGCTACTGGATGGAAACCAGGTTTGCTGCCAGAAGCGGCATCCTCAAACCACTAGCACCCAAGGAGGGATGCAGGGAAAGGCAGGGAAATGGGCCGGGAGCAGGAAGAAAGGCATTTGGGAGACATGGAGCAGAAATGGCAAATAGAGAGCTGCAGGGCAGGAGGAACAACACACTGGGCAGGCAGGCACTGTGCACCAAGGGCTGTGAGCAAAGGATGGCAGAGCTAGCAGCAGTGCTGAAGAAACCCTGTGGTTACAGGAACAGCACTAAAGAAAAAAAAAAAAGGGCTTAAAGTGCAGGTTTGCCATATCTCCAGCCTTAAGAGTAACACGAGCTTCATTATCTTCACTCCCCATTGCTCACCTGCACAGACATGGCACAGCGTGGCTGGGACAAACCCACACCACTGCCATAGGATATGGCAGGGTTTTTCCCTTGCAATTTTACTACCTCTGGTTGAAAACTCTTGGGTCTGTCTACTAGGTAACTAAAAAGTCACCTTTAAAAGCTTGATTTCGTATATAAGTGGTTGGCAGCGGCCTCTTGCTGTATCATGCCTTGGAGAAGTTGAAGTGCTACAAACACCCAAGTGGGTCCTGCCATGGGTGCCATAAGGTGATGTTCGACCAGGCCAAGACTCACACGTCCCATCAGCACTTCCTGCACAGGCAAAGGGGAGGAGGCAGTCGGCATGATGGAAGGATGCTGCCCAAAATCATGCTCTTAGATAAGGCTGCAAGACGATGGGACTCCTCTGTCCCAATGGAATCCTGCTGAATCAACTTGAAACACAAGTTGCACTTTCCATGGTCGAATGAGCCATAGTGATGATGCCATCATGTAACAGGCACTCCTCATTTGTATCCTGCCACTCTACAGTGCCCCTTAGCACGAACAATCATGGAACAAACAGATTTTTAATAAAATCTTAAAAAAAAATAAGCTGTCTGTCAGACAGACACACTGACAAAACTCAGCAAGGACAGCCTGTCAAACATAAGGAACTAAGAAAAAATAATTTAGGAGGCCAATGAAATTAATTTTCATTGGGTTCGCTATCAAAATCCTGGCACAAAACACATGTTAGGACAAAGCTCCATGCAGAAGCCTGTGATTTCTTTGGACTTGCAGAAGCAGACAGCTTATTACATAGACAACTCAATTTGTTGTTAAGGGTGGTTGGAGTAGAGGAAAGGGAGCAAACAGGAACCAGTACAGTTTTTTCCACTTTCCTTGTTTCCAAAGCACCACCTTAAGGAACTTGCATTAGCAGGCAGTATCTTCTTAATGTCTGACCTATCCCTCCAGTCATATAGCTCAGAATCTGGTGCCATGAATTTTTGCTAAATTATGCTATCCTTGCTCTCCTCTTAATTTTACGGTTTTCAACATAGATTTGCTTTCCTGTGGGAAAGAGATAAGAACCTGAGGATTTTAATTTAAGCTTCGGCCTTGTCTTATATTTTGCAAGATGGAGAAAGAAAGCAGAGTTAGTAGGTGTTTTAAAGCCAACAAGCATTAGGTGCATTTTTGTGACCAAATAATAAAAGCAATCTGAATTCTTAATAATATCTATGAGCTGAGTTGTAAAGGGGATAGCTGAGACTGCTATGCATCTTCCCCCATCCATATAAATTCAACAAAACCAGATGCCAACAAATTTCAGATGATTTACAAATCAGGCCTCAGTCTTCAGCATGAGACTTGTGGGCCAGCCCACAATTCACCCATCACTTTATCAACAATAAACTGTATATTATGAATAAAGATCATGCAGTAGATGTATTTAGGTCACAAACACACAGCTGCTAATCAGCATTAATTTCTCAAAATATAGTAATTAACATTTTGTGTTGTACTGGGTGTCATTGTCATGCACGCCCCTGGTATCAGGGTTCCTTGCTTTCAGAAATCACTCGTTTATACTTTGAGCATACCAATCCCTGTTCCTCCTCACTCTCCAGCATCCTGCAGATTTTATTTTATTTTCTAATTCTCGGCACCTTATCCCCTAAGCCTATGGTAGCAGCTTTCAACGGGCAAAGGAACCGTGAGAAGTCAGAAGAAAAGCAAACCGCTTGTCAGCAGGCTTAAAATTAACATATAAACAGGCCATATCTCCATTAAGAGCATTTGGGGGTCTGCAGAGCCAGAAACTGGAAAAAAAAAAAAACCACCAAAAAACTGTAACAAGAAATAATAGCAATAATGCAAAGCTTCCTGGCCTGCCTGCCCCACACATCTCTGGGTAGACCCAGAGAGCTCTGGCAGGTAAATCCTGTGGGGCACCCCACTAGGCAGGGGCTTGCTGGGCGCACGCTGAGCCTCCTTGTGCCCTCTGGTCTCACAGAGATGGCCACAGTGATTGACAGCAGGAGAACACACAGAGCGACACATGCACAATGGAAACGGGCAGAAAGGACTGATGACCATTTTTTTTTAAGTCCTATGGCCTTAAATTGGTTCTGGTATAGCACCTACAAGTCAAGCTCAGATGGGTATTCTGAGCTCTCTTCACACAAAGCATTGAGGGCAGGAGAACAAGACCTCATATGCAGACCTGAATCCTTCTCTCACCACCCTGTCAACATTCCCATTCCCAGGTCAGGATAAGTCCAGTCCCATGAACACTGGTCTGCACTCTTTTCCCTTGGGACATCTGAATTGGGGATGACGCCAAAGACCTTTCCACCACATACTGCTCACAGTGGGCACTACTGCCCCAGAGGCTTTCCAGGGCTGTGAGACATGGCCAAAATTGTCTGGTTACAGGACTGTGCTGATGAGACTGCTTTTACCGCATTTCAGTATCTCTGCCCACCAGCTTCCTCCTCCAACAAACATGCCACCCCTACAGTTGTCTCCCCAAATCCTTCAAAGGTGGTGTGTACAACTGGAGAAACATTTGGGAGACTGACAGAGACCCGATCTGGGTCAATGTGACCTCCTGCCAGGGAACATGGTCCTCCATGCTTCCTGCTAACCAAGCCTGCAACCACACAGCTCTCCCCAGCACACTGGTGATGTATACAACTGCTACAAGCATGGCTCACAGAGTGCCTTTTCTGCTCAGCACAGCCTGAAAATCTTCTCCTGCAAAACCCCATCAGTCCACACGCCTTCAATGAGGCAATCCCATAATTACACACTGTCTTACATGAGGTTCTCCAGTATTCCAGAACAGAAATTAAACTTCATCCGCCCACCAAAATGTAGTACAATAATCCCTCACTTCTTAGCGCATCAAATTTCGCTCCCTCACATCTTTGCGGTATTTTTTCCAGCGTCATAGTCTTCCCTCGATTCTTCACGTCATTTTCCTCTGTGCACATGTGCGAGTCCCTCTGCCACCACGGAAGGCAGGACTGGCACACCCTGCAGCACGGGGGGACAGCACCTCTTGCTCACTTGGGGACCGTCCAGAGTTCGCTCCCTTATGAGTCTTGGAGAGGTTACATGGAGGGGACTGTTTGTAACACAATATCAATGGCTTATTACAGCTGCTCACCCCAGGGCAATGCTGGGACCCCATCAGCTGGTGGTGCCGCCCCGCCCGACCCCCACTGCCACAGGGAGGGCGGCCCATCCCTCTGCCACCACTGCAGGGCCGCCCATTCCCCCACTGTGACACTGGCCGTGCTGCACAAGAACTCACAGAGTAACTCACTACTTCAAATATGCACCTGCCCTCTCTTTGAGGAGAACACTTTGAGACAGTTCAAATTAATCTCTGGTGAGTTGATTGTGAAAAGCTGCATCTGAAATTCAGTCTGAATCCAGGAAGTTTTTGCTCATTTCTGAAATGCTTCTGAAGAAAAGTCAAACTACAGAAAAAAAAAAGCCCCAAGTCCTCCCCAAAACACTTCAGCAAAGGCCCCCACCTGTAAGGTATCCCATATGCAACAAGTGTCCAAAAACTATAAAAAGCCTGAGTCAGTCATGGCAAAAATGCCTGTAGGTCAGTGCTGGGCGAGGCAGGCAGCTGGGAACTCCTGCTGGAGCTGGGGCGACCATTTGTTCCAGCTGCTGCACAGAGAAAGATATTAAATTAATGACCCTTCAAAGGACACAGATCTACAAAGGAGGACACAGATGGGCAGGGAGCTTCGCAAAGAACCGCGAGGCAAGCAAGTCTGTGCACACAAGACATAACCATCAACACCCAAAGAGGTGCTGTGTTGTTTTTTGGTTTTCATCTCTTCTTCAACCACAAGGCTACTTCCAAAAAGAAAAAAAAAAAAAAATAGTCCCAGACTGACTACTTTTCCTCTCCTGTCCGCAAGCTGTGCATTGGTTACAGATATTAGTAGGTGGTCTTCTTAATTCAAACTAAAGTAAGTCCATTACAAAAACCACCAAACAGAAGAAGAAAGTTAAGGATTAATAAACGCATGCATTCCTTCTCATTCTTGAAAGGGAGGGTCATTTGAAAAAGCACAGGTTCAACTTTTTGACAGCAAATGCTAAATTTAGGTGGAAACCGTAACAGATAGCACTGCAAAAAAACCACCACCACACAAATGTTTCCAAACCTTCCCACTACTGCTATAGCAGTACCTCCAAATAAAAGGATCGACTGGCTTGCTTGTTGTGGGAGGATTTGAGAATTTGATTTGGAGAGACAAGAAAAATCCATCCCTTTTTTAGCCTGTTCTAGTTTCTGGAGCCCTGAAATCATCCTTAGGCAGATGGTTTTCGCAAATCCAGAAGACAGCAGTTTCAGCTGCCCTCTCAAAATACCAACAGCACTTTAATGGCTAAACTAACTCTGTATTTACGCCTTTGCTGACCAGTTGCTGCAATAAAAATCGAAGATCAAGAAGAATTTTTTGGAGCAACATCAAAACCAGGCCCATGCCTGGGTTTGTCATGGACAAGCTTTAGCACCAGTGACAGAATAAGAGCAGGTAACAGTAAGGTGTTTTGACCAAAACTAGTTACCACTAGAGGAAACAAGCTCATCAACACCAGCAGTAAGTGCAATTACAATTTGCCACCTCCTTGGGAGCTATTGTACAATTCCTTTTTATAGACAACTTTACAAAGATGCAGAGAGATCAGGTTACTTCCTGCATCCCCAAACTATTTTTTAGAGCAAATAATATCCAAAGGCAACCTCATTCTACGCTATTACCAGCAGAGATCATTTTAGGCTTACTTTTCAAAACCTTCTCCAATCCTTGGAGAGTACATTGGGAAAATTACAGAGTGGGTATGGAGTTGGTCGCTTGTAGCATTAGTTTTAGCCTCACCTGAAGCTAAAAGGAAGAGAGATAGGAAAGCACACCCACAGTAATACACCACTCACAAGAAACAGGGGCTGAGGAATACTGTGATTTATGAAAAGACAAACAAAAAACTGCAGTCTTTTAACCCTGCTTCACAACTTGGCAATAAGAGGCCATTTATCTCATTGACCTTTCATGCTTACAAACAGCGGGCGTGGCACCCCACTGACTTGCCATTTTAAGGGGGTAAAGTAAAATGCTGCATCTGTGCTGATGTGAAACTTTATAGCTTTACAACTGCTAACACTTCTTCAGAACAAAACTAAAATCAAAATTGTACATTTCGGAGGTCAAGCCGATGGCTTGACAAGGCCAGAAAAAAGTCCTCCTAGTCCCCATTTTTCTCACATACTGTACTTCAGCTCTTCTCCGTGCAATTAAGTTGCACTTGGTGCTGGGAGTCAGGAAAGGACAGAACAAGAAAGTTACTTTAAGTTAGCCATTGGAAGCTTCCCTCCTCTCCCCAGGACATGTTGCATAAGTAAGCCACAGCAGGCCAGGAGAACCCCAGAAGATGGAGAGAAGTTGCCAGCACATCAGCAGGTGAAGGAGGCACCCAGGATCCTTGCTAGAGCTTTCCATGGTTATTTGGGAGTATGAAACGTTTGTGACCTTTTTCCAGCTACCCAGTCCACTTTCCTTTTTGGGAAGTCCAACAGCATTACAGCTGCAATGCACGGGAAAGGCAGCTTCATGAGCAATGGTGCCATGTCACACAAAGATCAGCACCTGAAGCAAAAAGTGTGTCATGTATGGAAACGTGACAGCATACAGAACAGGCAAGAGGAGCAAACTGCTCTGTCTAAAGCCCAAAGGGTCAGCGTGCAATAAAAACTTAAGTGCAACAGCCAGGAGAGCATTGCAAAGAAAGCATAAATGTCATTTGGCAAAAGTATCTATCTGGACAGATTACAATGAGTCATGCAGGAGAAAAATTAGAGAGACAAAAGCCCAGATGGAACGCAAACTAGCCATTTCTGTAAAGGACAAGAAGAAATGTTTCTATAAATACATCAACAGCAAAAAGAGAGGCTGCAACAGCCTTCACTCCTTATTGGACGCAGAGGGGAATATAGTAACTAGAGATGAGGAAAAGGCAGAGATACTTAATTCCGTCTTTGCCTCTGTTTTTAACAGTAAGACAGATTGCCTACAGGACAACTGGACTTCTGGATTGGAGGAAGGGGTAGGGGTGCAGTATAACCACCCTGTAATCCAGGAGGAGGTAGTTAAGAGACTTGCTGAGTTGCTTGGATCCTCACAAGTCCATGGGACCAGAGGGGATCCATCCGAGGATGATGAAAAAGATGGCTGATGAACATGCAAAGCCACTCTCCATAATTTACCAACAGTCCTGGCTGTGATGTACCAGAAGACTGGAAATTGGCTAATGTGACACCCATCCACAAGAAGGGCCAGAAAGGTGATCCCAGTAATTATAGACCTGTCAGCCTGACCTCAGTCCCAGGCAAAGTCATGGAACAGATAACCCTGGGTGCTATTACAAAGCACCTCCAAAATAAACACAACATTNTGTACTTGGCGCTGTACACACATCTTGACCACATCTTGAGTACTGTGTGCAGTTCTGGTCTCCCCAGTTTTAGAAGGATGTTGAGCTGCTTGAGAGGGTCCAGAGAAGGGCAACAAGGATAGTGAAAGGACTGGAGGACAAACCCTATGGGGAGCGACTGTGGGAACTGGGGTTGTCCAGCCTGGAGAAGAGGAGGCTCAGAGGTGACCTCATTGCTGTTTACAACTACCTGAAGGGAGGTTGCAGTCAAGTGGGTGCGGACCTCTTCTCTCAGGCTGCCAGCACCAGAACAAGAGGACATGACCTTAAGCTGCACCAGGGGATGTTTAGACTGGATGTTAGGAAGAGCTTTTTCACAGAGAGAGTGATTTCTCAGTGGAATGGTCTGCCCAGGGAGGTGGTGGAGTCACCATCCCTGGAGTTGTTTAAGAAAAGACTGGATGAGGAACGACTGTGACATAGCCTAGACGATGAGAGCCTTGGATGGATGGAGCGTGGTGCACATGACTCCAAGGTTGCGTGTTCGATCCCTGGGTCGTGTTCACTTGAGAGTTGGACTAGATGATCCTTGTGGGTCCCTTCCAACTCGGAATAACCTGTGAGTAACTAGATGCAGGTTAATTGCAATATTAATGAAAAAACTACACACTATTGGCTTGCGTACATTCTCCTTCCAACTTTTTCTCTCCTCCTTCCCCTTCAATCTTGGAAATTAATACAGCACAACTGTGATGGATTTTGCTGAAAAGTTGCAATAAGCATTTGAGTTCCCTCAAGACAGTTTTAAAAACATGGGAGTTGAATCTCTGACAGAAACATGCTTTATTTCAAGTGTTCATTAAGCAGTGCCATTAAGTAAGTGATTAAAGCACACCTAGTATTAAAATATCTTGATTAGAAATCCCCTGCTATCTCCATTTTCTTTTCCTCCGTGACTTCTTAATTTGTTTATTTTTGCCTGCTCAGGAAGGCTGTCAGGATACCTATAGTGGTGGCAAACCATGGGTGGAGCCAGGCAGGTCTTGTAAGACTCCAGTCAGAGGAGAACAAGCCCATTTCTCTTTCTGTACTGCAAGTTCACATATACAGAGATTACACCTAGTTTTACACAACCCATTGGTTTTAGAAATGCAATTGATGCGACCTTGCTGATTTGTGTGAAATTTTTCTCGCAGACCTGCATCAGTGATTCACGGAGCTTCCTGGCCGACACATGCGCAGTGCCTCTGCTTCACCAAGGGGCAGCGCCAGCGCTCCTTGTGGGGCGGGACTGGCCCAGCCCCATGGGGAGGGTGCACGGTTCCTCTTGCTCCCAAGGCACCGTGCCCCGGTCCGTGTCCTGCTCCTGTGTGTCTCCACACCATGTCGAGACGCTCACTCTGCTGTATGCCCCAGGTGGCCGCTGAGACCCATTTCAGCACTGCCACAAGCCACGCTGTCCCCTGTTGCTCTAAGCCCAGCTGGGAACTGACACCCACTGGGCACGTTACTGTTTCCATGGCTCCAGGCAGGGAAGGAGATGCAATCTGTGCCCAGGGACTGCACACTCGGCGCACCTGGTGATGACGTAGCCCCAGGGAAAGTGGGTCTGGGCTCGTCGCAGCGGCGGTGGGGCCAGCACTGTGTGCCGGGATGGGGCAGCACCGGGACGTGCCCATGCCGCCGCCACAGCTGCTGCACCAGGAGGAGGCTTCTGTTTTCCCATGCCCTCCCCCCACTGCAGCAGGGGGAAGCAGTGCTCTGATGGTTCCATACAGCCAGTGTTCCCGCTCCCGGGACCAGCGGATGTTAAAGGGAAAGAAACTCCAACACTGACACCATCCCCCACCAAAAGGGGCCCTGGGTGTCGCAGTGTTGCAAAGTTAAGGTTTCCCAGGATCCACAAACGCCGACCAAAGCCCAGGGACACCCCTTCCCCACCGCAGCCCTGGAGCTTCCCCCCCGCGGAGGCAGTGCAAGCATGCACAGTGGCAGCAGCCCGGCAGCAGCTGCGGAAGCAGAGGCTTGGCTGAAGAGAAGCTGAGGGATTCTCCAGGGGGTCTTCCCAGGCAGAGAGGGCTCAGAAATGCATTCCTTTGCTCCCCTGTGCTGGGAGAGCCCATGGGGAGGAGCAGAAAATGCTCCCCAGTGCTCTTGATTGGCTGGGGGTGGAGTGATGGGCATGGCCTGTGTGCATATTAATGATTCGCACATATTTGCAAATCTGACAGTTTGCGAGACCCTCGGGAGACCCATTCCTCATGAAGGGTGAGGTATTACTGTACTAGCAAATACTCCACAGTTTTCCAGCCAAAGGTCATTTTACGCTTTGGTTCCTGCAAGACCATCCTTTAACTTTGCCCATCCTGAGCAGTTCATCTTTTCTGATGCAAATACGAGCCCAAAGAAGCCCACAGCCAAAACAGAGAACCTACAGCATCAAATCACCACTTGACTTCAGGGGTCACTAAGCACCCCAAATACCTAGTAAACGACACCACTGGCACTACAAATACTCTGGATGATGACACTACATGGGCCTTTACCCTGTGCAGCATCCCTTCTTCTGCCTTATGCATCCTTGTCACATACAAGCTATCACACTAGATGAAAATGTGGTTTTCCCCATTATTTCCTTACCTGTTCAGAGCCCTTTCTGTTCTTTATTGGCTAAAGAGAACAGAGGCCCAGCAATGTTTTAACAAACCCAAGCTTGAGCCTCTGATTTGCAAGTGTCTGGCTTATTAATGGCTTTGGTAATAAGGACCATCGTCCTAAGCCACCAGTGGAAGGCCTCTGGAGGAGCCAGTGCCCACAGGCCAGCTGCTTGCCCAGAAGGATCAGCAGGAGCGTTATGTGACAGAGCCCTGGATGTTTTGGGTGAGCAGAAGGATGCTGGAGTCCATCCTGGTGTCACTTCTTGTGCCATCTTCAGCTCTTCCCTGAGGACAAAGCTGCTCTGGTTTCTGTCACCAGAGGTGTCTGCTGAGTAAAGACAAAGACATAAGCTTGCTTTGCTTGCCTTGAGGTTATCAGGATCCCTGCTCACAAGAACTTTGGCATCTTCTCCACAGTACTCAGACCTACAAGCTAATGTGCCTCTCTCACAGGCAAAAAAATGTGCTTCAGTTCAATATTCAAACCAGAGAAATCGCTCAGGCAAACGAAAACACCATCTACACAAAAGCACACAAGTTTTGTGTGAAAGCAGGTTGTGCGACAACCTCTGAAGCCCAGCGTTCCTGTTCTGGCAGACAACGTGCGTCACAGGATGGGATGACTTTTCCTCATCAGCCTGCTCAAGTCCCACAGGATATGGACCCAGGCTCCTGAGGGGAACCAAGAAAAAAATTCATCCTGCACCCTGGTGACAGGAAGATGCCTTTTGGCATTGCACACACTGTGGATCAAAAGTGCTTGAATAGGACCTCTCAATCCATTTACATTAAGTCTATATTACAGCTCATTCAACACCACATGTCATAATAAAGACCATCAGAGGCCCAGAAAACTGAGAAATGGGTCAACTTCTCATTGACCTGTAGTTTTCAAGCTGCACTGAATAGAAGTGTTCTCAGTTAAGAAAATGCAAGAATATAACATGCATTGTGAAGTCATCTTAGCTCTGTCATATAGAAGGTAAGGACAAAAGCTTGACACCTGTACAAGCTCCTGGCACACCTTTATGTGTTCAAAACCTCTGTTTACCATGCCTAAATTGGCAATGTAGAGGTTTACTGGGCATCAACTGCTTAATTCTGCCAAACCAAAGATCATGCTGTGCTGGTCACACTACCCAGTATGAGTGATATTTTTTGAAGTGCTCCTGCCTCATTTGCCTTCTAAAAAATGGAGGCTAAAAAGGAAAAAAACATAGTAACAATGGAGAGGTGACAAATTTGGTGACACAACTGACTCCTTTCAGCTGGCCCTTGCTCCTGGCAAGCCCAGTTCCTCACCACACTGATGCTGCTTAAAGATTCATGTGAGGAAACCAGCATAGGGCAAACCCCCTCTGGCCCCAAAGTGGAAGGAAGGGCTGCCCACACTTTGCCATGAGGCAAGGAGACCTTGCTGTCAGGATTTTAACTCCTTTGGAGGGATTTGCCAGCAGAAGTGGAACAGACCTGAGCCCAGCTTGAAATGCAGTGCTGAGTGCACAGCATTAAGGGTGGGCAAGCAGGGCCAAGTGGGATGGATGCAGGTGTTGCTCAGCACATGACAGGGTATGGAAGAAGTACCAGAGGTGGCACCTTCTCCAAATTTGCAGCTCTCAGGCACCACTGACACTGCATACGCACTGTAAAAAGTTTTCAAATAACTTCCCTGAGTCCAGCTAAACCGTATTAGCAGATTTATCCAATAACATGCAAATTCAGGTCTTAATGAAAAGTCTTAAGTCCCAGCTCTAAGTGATTTAGACTTTTCTGCTAATGGCATCGGCTAATGACCAAAGATTTAATGCATCAAGTCTTAGCATACATCAGTGCAAACAATATAACCATTTAGCAGAGGCGCAAAGTCATCTCATTAGACATCCATCACTGGATGTGGGCAAGATGGTCCAAAGGCTTAAAATAAAATACATATTCATTTTTAAACTAAAAAAACCCCAAACCCTATACACATAAAAATTATTAGGCCAAAAGTAGCAGACTGCTAAAGCGTCACTAGGAATGAAAATGCAAACTGCAACGTTTATCTGGAGGTAAAATGCATTTGCAAGTACTTAATTTCAGCAGCACGGTTCCACAGAAGATAAAACCAATCTGAACAGGAATTAAAGTTACAGGGCCCTCCAGAAACAGGAAGTCTCTTAGACAGGTTATTTGAACCACCAGTAGAAGGTCACAACATGAACTATTTCTCTACCACATTGTGCAAGATTATTTCAGAACAAACAGAAGTGTTGAAAAGCTACTGACTTAATTTTATAGATCATTCCCATGAGGGTTCATTACATCAGTGAGACACAAAAACATGCCCTAAAATTACATTTGCACAGATAAAAATAAAAAAAAATCACAGCATACAGATAAGGAAAGAATGACCCGAACAAGGCATGGGCTCGAAGGAGCAGAACTGCAAACATTCTTTTTGTCCCAAACGATGCTGACCGATTCATTTGGACTCTTGAAATAAACAGGAGCAATAAACCCTATCACATAACACTGCTGGATGCCAAGCTATCGACACATAATAGATGCTCATTATTTTTAGTCTTGTTTGCCAAAAGGCATCTTAGAAAATACAAAAAAAGGACTGATGCCTCCCAGCCACAGGCTGACAGTGGGAGATGATGAGGTGAGGGGAGGACTTTAACTATAATAGGCCTGTGCCTGTCTGTTTGCAGAAGTGAAAAAACAGGAAGGGAAAACGCACATCCAGAGATGTTGCAGCACCCCACATTTGTGCCTGCAGGCTCTGTTTTCCAGGGTAGCCTAGGAAAGATGTTTTTGTCTGCTCCCCAAAAAGAAGATATGGCAACCTCATTACAAGTTTTCCTCCAGGTGTAGAGAGAAGCCAACGAAAGAGCTCTAGAGGGATATGTCTACATCAGCTTTGGGGTTAGATCAGCCTCCAAGAGCTGCCTGTCCCTGCTGAAATGCACACTCGTGACGCAGGGAGTCCTCAGGACACAAAATGAAGTAGTGTCAGGGAGGTTTAGGTTAGATGTTAGGAAAAGGTTTTTTACCCAAAGGGTGATTGCGCATTGGAAGAGGCTCACAGGGAAGTGATTGCAGCACTAAGCCTGATTGAGTTCAAAAGCGCTTAGGCGTTGTGCTCTCAGGCACATGGTGCGATTCTTGGGACTGTCCTGTTCAGGGCCAGGAGCTGGACTTTGATGATCCTAATAATTCTCTTCCAATTCAGGATATTCTATGATTCTATGGAAATGCATCTTTCCTGGCATTGGTGGCGTTGGCTCTCCTCTGACTTTGCACAGCTCCATTCATCACCCATCCTTCCATCTGCTCCATCACCCTATACTCACCCCTGGGAAGCTTTCTGGAGGCCCCTGACCCAGCTTGGCCTGTTTAACTGCACAGCACCCTCAGGCTCCTCAAAAATAGGCATTTCCTTCAGTTTTCAGGTCTTATCCATACAGGTGGCATGGCTATTCTGGGCACTAACATGAAGACTCCCCAGTGGCTGGGGTGGTCCCAGCTTGGGCAGGCAGTGAGATACAGGATACAGGAAGATACATGGGGCTCATCTGTTCCCCCTTCCCACCCCGCTCAATTTGGTCTGTTACCAGTAAGCTCCTTCACCCACTTGGCTACAGGGCTTAAAAAAGGGTTGCTGGTATGAACAAGACACGTGATGCCTTTGAAATCCTGCATAGGATATTTCTGCCTGCTGCTAGACTTGATTTTTTTTTTTAAAATTCAAAAGCTGCCCTTTAAAATTTAAAAATCACTCTTAAAGGGGAAAAACCACCCAGCCCATAACCTAAGTTTTGTGCAGCAGGCACCTACACCCTCATAAAAACCCTGGACTGTGCTTTATAACACAAGTAGAAGTCTAAACATCGTAAAAAAGCCTAAATTGCCAGATTGCCCAAACCTCCAGTAAATCACCCTTCCAGATGGGCTTAGAGCTGCACACAGAGAGCCCCACTAGTAGTAATGAGTTGCCCTGCAATTACATATATTTCAATCCTACTAAACTCAAAGAACATTATATAAGAGTTATGCTTGACTGCATTAAAAAAGGCACTTTCAAAGTTTACCATCACCCTGTTGTTACCAATAGGTCAATTTTTCATGCAATAGTGTTTCGCTGTGCAGTTAACTCCCCCCCCCACAAACAGTGGCAGAGGCAAGGGTGAACAATTTCTTATCATAACTGCATCCCTCCTCAGTACTTTTCATTGCAATAAAGACTGTTCTTGGAAGCAATAAAGTGTATTAGACTCTGCAAAACACCACTAAACAATTTATCGTGCAAAAAACTAGCTTGTGCCAGGAGAGCTTGGGGAAGCACTCAGCCCATCACCATATGCCACTGCAAAAAGGTAGAACAGTCAAGAGTTACAGAGATGCCCCTCTGCAACACTGACTACTTTCTTTTGCGGGGGCAGGGGGGGCCATGAGGAGATCTGCCCATTGCATGCATGCTGCCTGTGGAGCAGCAAACCCTGGAACTGCTGCAGTGTCTGGCATGGGCTACCACTGGAGCTGAGCAAACTTGGCTAGTGATGCTCCCACCCAGCAATTCCTCCAGCTGCCATCACCAGCCAGGACTGCGGTCAAGATTGGCAACCAAACACCTGAGAAATTTTTTTATTTATTTTTTTTACTCACTCCTTCCCATTCCCTCTCTTTCCCCTGCTCCCAGCAGAACTGGCAGACTCCTTCCCCACTGCCAGCATGGTATTTCAGAGGCAAGGATCACACTCCCACCTCTCCCCTGGCAGAGTGTANGGCCCACGGATGCTATACACAGACATTTTCAGTTTGCTCGAGAGGCTGCATATCCACTGCCAGCCGCACAGTTCACTACGTTTATCGGCAGATGAGGCAAATTTTTACTGCCCCGTCATTCAAGAAACAAGATAGGAGATAGATTAAGAGGTATTAATTTCCACCTTTTACACAAGGAATCAAGTTTGCTGTTCTAAAAACATATATTTATTATCCCCTTTATGACAGAAAGTACACTTTCTGTGTAATCATGCTGCTGGAGAGAAAGTATGGTCCCTCTTATTCCTATCCTACACTTAGGATAGGAATACCTTAACATCATTTAAACTCAAAAATTTCCAAATTTACCAAATTTCAGGTAATTAACATACTTCCACCATTTCACAGGTTCTGGGGCACAGTCAAGATGCTATTCACATTGTGAAAAGCAAGCAGAACTCCCCTTTGCCTTTCTTGAAGTTTCAGCACCCCTGCCTGAAGACGAAGATGGCAAATACCCCCATGCCAACCAACTGGGCTCAGGACAGTCAGTCTCCAGACACAGAGACAGGATCAAGAGCCATAAGGATGAATCTTTGTCAGCCCACCTTGAGGGATGCACTCCCTTGTGTCACCAAACTAGCACAGCTGTAAAAATATGGCACCTCATGTGCAGAAGCGCAGACAGACTGGATTTACTCATCTCAAACATCTCTTCCTTCTGCTCACCCTCTCCAAACCTCTCTGTCCACGCACAAGCTGCTCCTGGGGAATAACCAGCACAAAGTGAATTGCTGAATGCCAGTCTATCAAAACAGTCAGAAAACAATATCCTCTCACTGGAAGATACTGCAGACAAGTTCTCGTATGCCCAGTATTTTGGAACTCACCGTTTGTATCAATTGCACAAAACTAGGAGCTGAGAACATGAGGAAAGCAGCCCCTTCGGTGTCGCACACAGAGCACAGCTTTTCTCAGCATTGAGCTCTTGCGCTAAGACAGAGGAAGGAAATGCTGCCTCCCCCACAAAATTATTTTTTAAAAAAAACAACCACTTTTCTTCTCCAGAAAGCCCAGGCCAGGTGTTACATGCTCTTGACATCAAGCTAGGGCCAGTCTGACTAATCTGTAGGTTCACTCGTTAACGAGATAAAGCATTTCAGTTTGATGCCGCAGCAGCCCAGGCTGTGGGAGCTGTAGGCTGGAGAAGCGCTGCTGGCAGCTGAGTGTCACTCCTGGAGGAATGCCTGACCTTTCCTGGGGCTTTGATCATGCTGGCTCACAGCGTGAGATAACCAGCCCTTTGCAGAATCCGGAGGTAATAAAAAAAGCAGCTTTGAGGCCTCATGTTTTTGCAGGGAAATACTTACCTGTGTTCCCAGCACACTGCCCAGTCTCAACAACCATCCTCCCCAGATATCAGTCACTTTAAAGCCAAACCCACTGCTGTCAATTAAGGGAATCATGTAAAGCCTTCAGGTGAGGGTTTTTACCTCTTATTTAAGTTCTCTTAATTGAAGAGCGTACTTGTGTACTACTCTTAAGGAAGAAACACGTACAGAGACTCATGAAAAAGCAAAGCAGCAGAAGTAAGGTCCCCAATTAGTATGCAATTAAGCTGTAAGAAGGTTAATAGGAAGAGAAATTTTGTACATTACAAAAACAAGATAGCAAAAGAGATAGATAAGAGAACAGAAGGGGAATAAAGTTTTATCTCCAGTTCCCCTCTGAACATTGAACCCATACAGGAAAGGAGGGGATTTGCTGAGGGGTTTTTGTGATTGTTTTAAAGGGGGACTGTCTTTTTCAGGACAGTTCCTAACAGACAATTTAAACAAGTATAGTAGCAGGTTAGTAAAGCATGAAACACCTGGAGCCCTGGGTTGAATGTGCTGAATCTGTAAATGATAATTACATCAGTCTTGAATACTTCCTTTAATGACTGTATGCAAGAACCACGTCCACCCAGGCTGCTCGTGTTTACCAATCTACAGAAGTTTGCATGATCTTCTCAAGCTAGGACTATATCTGTTCGGGACACTGCAGTACAGTCTCTGAAGTTGGAGCTACAATTCCCTGATGCTCTCCACAGGCTGCACAAGAGGCACAGGGCTCATTCTGCAGCACTCCTCAGCTGCAAGCAGGCTGATGCCAAACAGAGCAGACCTGGATAAGTTACCCCTCGTGGGGGGAAAGAAAGTTGTACTCAGCTACGCTGTCTTCCTCACGGGGTTAACTATGTAGATTTCAGATGCAAATTTTACTTTAGGGCAGGCTTTATGGTATTAAGAGTCTCTTTTTCAGCCTTCTGAAATTTCATATGTATACATGCTAGAGCTCTCTCATCTCTGTTAATTGGGTTTTGTGGAATTTCAAGGCCTGGGGGCCAAGAGGGGAGGGCTGCTGATTAAAGCGTGCTGTGCAGCAGTGGATGCAGAAGTGCTGCACGGTAACAGGAGGGAAACAATTCCTCCGAGCTACCTGCCTTCATATGCATGCTCCATCTGCCACCTGGGAGGAACCCCATCTTTCACCCTGGCCTTCCCAAGTGTGCAAGGATGGCTGCCATGCCCTTGAATGGGCATGGCAGCGAGGATGCTCAGATGTGCTTCTTTGGTTGTGCAAATTGATTTTAGAAATTTAGAGGCTGGTCTGCAGCTACATTTGTTTATTTCCCTCTGCCTGTGTTGTCACTGCAAACCCAAATGTGGTCCTAACCCCAAACCAGTGGTGATGGGAGCCAGGAGGAATCCACACCCTTTGACTTACACACTTCAGGACCACTAGAGAGGAATTAAAGGCCATTTAATCTTTCTTTATCCCCTTTCATAACCCAACATGTACATGTGTGTCAGAATTTGTTCGGCTGTGATATCTGCACTGATGAGTTGACATGCATATATGCATCCTCACAATGACAGCACAGAAAATACCCGTTCCGTCATTTGGCCAAACTGTATCTCTCCACATACGAGGATTTAGTCCAGGAGCCTGCTTGCAGTAGCTAAATACAGATATTCACACACCCATTATAAATGCAGTCTAGTTTCATTTTTAACCCAGAGGAGGGTGTGGAGGGAGAAGACATCAAAGCATGGACACAGGCTACCCTGGCATTCTGAGCGTGCAATTTTATCTTCCCCTCATTTCCCTCCTCTCCAAACCAGCTGCTACAACTATCATGATGCTTGCCCTCCGGCCAGTATGCTGGAAAACTGGCTTCCAAGGCGGTCATTAATCTCCCTCCATTACCCAGCTGGCACAGGATTTTGCTTAGATCAGAGAAGAGTCAGCTCCATGCCCTCCAAAGCACCAGTGGCAGCTCCTGCAGCCATGCATGCCAGGCATCCATCATCCCGCTGCCTACACTGGGCACAGCCTGGCACTGCTCACCCTGCTGCAGCAGCAGGGCCACCATGCTACAAACCAGACAGGTGAAACTCAAGCATGGGCACAGAAGAGCACTGGAAGAGGAAATTTGATGTGAATTAAATAACCCTCTCCTGCCAGCAACAATGGTGAAAAGAAGTCCTATGCAGATTCAGGGGAAGATGACTTGGTTCCGAGCTAAGTTTAGAGACTGACTTCTTGTATAGCAATAGCAGCAGAGAGGAGCTCCTATATATGCAAGTTATGCAAGTGAAATGAAGCTGCACGTAAACCTTCAGCAAGAGAGGGCAGCTTGGCAATGTTATGCTTTTCCTTTGGCCGTCAGAGCTCAATCTATGAGGTAACAGGGCTGCAAATACCCACAGGTGCACAGCATGCTGAGCACAAGAAAGAGCTGCTCCAGTAAAGCGAAGCTGCAATGAGAATAAAGTTGGCTCAAAAAGTAATGTGCACACCACTGCAAGTTTCTTAGGGAGAAAAAGTAACAAGTGTGTTTAATGCAAGTACCATCTAAAACACAGCCATTTTACTGTGCCTCACCATATACTGCACTGTCCCAGCAGCACTGTGAGGCAATGTTTGACCATCTACATTGGACCAAAAATAATCTTTTCAGATAATACTTTTTTCCTGTGTTGATGGGGTGATTCATACCAAATTTGTCATATCCTTTCAGTAATACTGCTCATTTTCTATTTTTAGAGGGCAAAAATGGGGCTCACTGAGAGCCCCAAGAATATACACATAAACCTACATTTGATCTGTCAGTAGGACTGTAGGTTTCCCCAAGAAGAAACATGCAGACAAGTTTTTGATCTGCCTTAAAGTACTGCTTATCTCAGCTTTTGTTTGTTTTCTGTTTTTCAGGTGTGGGGTAGTGTCTGATGTGAATGCCACCCACAGTAAGCTAGGTAGCGAAACAATCATCATAAACCACCACAGGAACAAAAATAGCAGCACCTTTTTCTCTGGAGCCTCCCTGAGCACAGACCACATGCATGCAGGACGGTACTGATAGCATGCGCAGTGACAAGCATACTTTGTAGATCACAAACTCAGAGGTGCTAAGCATGGGTCTCCTGCCATATATCTCCCAGACAGTTGTCAGGGAACCATGGAGTCCTTCCTGATGGCTACCAGAAAAAGCAGCCTTTCCCAAATAGCTGTGGTGGTCCCCCAAAAGGCTGCTGGTCGTTTCAAACTCCTGCTTGGCCCAAAGAAAGCTGCCACCTGCAGTACAACCAAGTGAGTGAGCACCTAACAGCAACAGCTCAAAACAGTTCGGCCCCACGCAACAAGCCTAAGCCACAGCATGCTGAGCCTTCTCCCACTGCCCATGTCTTCACCGCACCCCCTCCTTGCCATCTAGAGGGAGTGCCAGTCCACAGCTAGAAGCACGACAGAATGCAACAGCAATGGTAGCAAACTCGAACTTGAATGGAGGAATTGATCCGAACAGGATTTACCTGAGGCTGCAGGTTAAACTAACCTTTCCCCACACTTACGGCTCAGTCCCTCTTAAGTCCAGAGCATGCTGATCAAGCACAGCCACACCTGAGCAGGGAGAAGACCTTTCCAAGTGGCTAATATGCTCCTGCCAGCTTTCAGAGGGGAGAGAAAGGACAAAACAACGTAGTGTCATGGTAGAGGAAGAAGCTCTTCATTAGCAGGAGGCAGCAATCAGGAGCTTCACTACCTGCTCTGCAGCAGGCAGCTGGGTGAGCACGTGGCATTTGGGGCCACTGATGTGCACCACATGAGCTCTCCAGCCCCAGCACATCCCCCTGCCTGCTCACCGGGAAAGGACAGAAACCTCAGGACACCCAGTTGTGGGGTCTGTTCCTGAAATCCTGCAGGGCTGCTGCTGAAAAGTGCACTTAAAACACACACTAAAAATAGAGCATGTACTAATGATACATATATTTAGCAGGAGGGTGCACGTTTTTGGAAGGGCTGTCACCCCCTCCACCAGCAGAGAAAAGGCAGCCCGGCATGCCCTCAGGATGGTCCTGCATTCCAGCCCTGCTGCAGCAGCACATCCTGGAACCCATTACAAGCCTGCCACAGAAGAGCTGCATTTTCTTACAGAAATATGACAGTGCAGGAGACCATTTGCAAGCTCACTGGGAGAGATCCCTGCTCCAGAGCAGCTGAGTGGGAGGCAGGAGGCTGGACCTTCCTGGGACCTGCACTGCTGACTGGTCCCATAAGTGGATGTTTCCTCTCCTGTGCCTGGGGTTTTCTACCTGTCTAAGTGCAATAATGAGCATCATGTTTTTCATAAAGCACTCAAAATGTGTTGCTTCATCCAGGTGCCAGGAGAGCCAGGCATGGCTACTGAAAACTTTTCAGCTAGTGAAAACACAAAACCTCCCACTTTGTTTGTCAAGCCAAGAATGTGTAAAAACTCTTGACTAACCATCAATCAAGTAAAGACTGAAACACTCATCCACTGGCTGGACTACTTAGGCTATGGGGGCAGATCCAGAACTGATGTGACACAGTCACCGGGCTCTGCACTGGCAAGCCGAAAGGGATAGGTTTGTACAGTCACATTTCATGTTGGCTTTCATCTCCCCCAGACCAAAGCTGAGGGGATGTGCAGCATAAGGAGAGGATGTCATGTGGTCCCTGCAGATGCTGCATAGGACAAAGTGGCACTTTTTCCCCTTGACTCTCAGAACCCTGTGGGGCGGCAATGTTAGGCACAGGATGTCCCACCTCCAGTGACCGGGAGGACCCACTGAAAGCCAAGCTGCTAATTAAGGCCACGGCTTCAGTTAATTGAGTCCAATTCACCTGTGACATGAAGAGTCTCAATCCCATCAACAATAATGGAACTGCATCGGCTTACACCAGTAATGACTTCAAATCAGCGGCATAATAAAGCTAATTCAATACTTTTCCAGGTCCAGCTGCTGAAATTGCCAAGGGAGAGCAGGAGACAGCCTTCCTCCTGCTGCAGTAACACCTCCTTAAGGGCAACATGAATAGCCCAAGGGAAAGGGAGCAAACAAAAAATAAAGTAAGTTTCCAACAAGACCGAGGTTTAGCTTTAACACTGAATTACTCTTGCAGGCGACCCTGTGCAAGTGCTGATGTCGGAGCAGTGCTCCTCACAACTACAGGAGGAGGAACCCTGCAAGGCAGTCGCAGGTTTCCAACCTGCCCTGTGCTGCTGAGCCATCCTACCAAGCCAGACCCACTGACTTGCACCACCAGCACCGGAGGCAGGAGTCGCATCATGTGCATGCTGGGTAGCACCTGCCAGGGCGTGGGAAGGAGCTCCTGAGAGACAGCCACGTGCTGGCAGCCCTGGGGAGGAATGTGGAGCAACATGGAAGTTGCCTGACGTAGGCAGGCATGCAAATCAGCAGCTGTGCTACTGTACAACAATCTCCTAATTGCCGTGATGGCAAACTCCTTATTGCCACCACGCGCCCCCAGCACCCCCAGCTCTCTCGGGCCAGGGGCTGGGTGTAGCCAGGAGGAGCTGGAAGGAGCGAAACCCTCCCACTGGATCAGGGAAGGTATTGCCAGGTTGGTGCCGCCCTGGGACAGCTCGAGTGCCCCGAGGGATGGGAATGGCACAGCTTGGCCCCCAGCCGCCCCACACAGGCCACTGCCTTGTGCACACAAATTTGTCTCTGCCTCGAGCCAAAAAAAACTAAGCCGCCACTCTTTAGAAGAGACGCGCATTATTTTAGAGCAGTCAAGTTATGACTGGTCTGATTTCCATAATACACGCTCTGCAAACATCTGCCTGTTATTTAAAGCTCGGCTCCACTGGGACAGAACTCGAACAGGGCAAACCTTTGAGCTGATGTCCACAAAGGACTCCTTGCTCCCAGAGCGATTCATGGGCAGAAATGTGCCTGACAGTAGGTCAGCCTGGTCACTCCTTGCTCCCACAGCCACAGTCAACTTCATGTTTCTGAGCCCTTCCCCATGCACCCACTGATACTCCCACTTCCATCTCAGGAGGGCTCTGTTCTCTCCTCTACCAGAAGCACCTCCTCATGCCAGTGAGAAGCCCCCATAGCCTATGTCACCCACTTGAGGACTCAGCTGAGGTAGCTCTCCCAGAGAGACCAAGGCTATAAAACATGGGTATCCATCAAATCATTTGGCACCTTCAGGTTGTCTCCCATTGTAGAAAGCCGACTGCTGAAATCTGAGTGTTCCAATTAGATCGAAGTTAAATACTGCCCAGAACAACAATGGCTCCTGGCAAGAAAGTATCCTGGCATTATTAGACTGCTCCCTCCCTACTAAGAGACCACAAATTAGTGTTTACCTTAGGGGCCAAGTAGGCCAGCTTTGAGAAATTGTGCCTGATCCACCTAAACCTCCAGCTTCCCAGGTGATCCCGGGGGGCCACAGCACAGGTAAATCAGCTCCTTAGCACACACCTCCATGCATGCCCTTGATTTACATTTAGCCCCTGCTCCATGCCAGTCTGGTGCAGCATTTAGCTACTGGTTTTATTCCCTTCATGCTGTACCAGGAGAGCTGAAATAAGCCAGTCTCTGTACTGCCGTGAGTTGACACAGGCTAAGTCAATTAGCTGCTATTGCTGTGACGCTCAGCTAGGTCAGATCAAAAAAGACAAAGAAAGAAAAGCCTCACACTGAGAGGAACCAGGCCCAGTCAACACATTTGTCTCCAATACTTTAATCAAAACATTTGAAATGGGAAAGGGAGATGGCTGATGCTTCCCAAAGCAACTAGGTATGGGTTTGCTTTCCTTGGTCAGGAGGGGCAGAAAGGTCAGGCAGAGCACTGCTGTTCCCATTCACCTCTGCTGCATCCTTTGTTTCCAGTCAACACATGCTTCAAGAAAACACACAAAATAGCAAACTTATTCCATAAATTCAAGATAAGGCACTTTCCATTTCATACTGGGCTGCTTAAGCCCATTAAGTCTCACAGTTCATCCTGATTGAGGCCAACACATTTTGCAGCTTGTGTGTAGCATCCTTCAGGAAGGACACAGAAAAGACCACAATACATCACAGGCTTCACATGTACCCCTCTTGTGTGCAGGATTTATTATGTTGCAGTGTTATTTCCTCTGTATCAGCTGCCCCAAGGACTACTGGTCTTCCTCCCACTGACTTTTGCAAAACCTCATCAATCTGTAAGCAGTACATCCCATACCCAGCATTTTGGGTACCAAGCCCTTGACCTGTTTTTACCTCCGAAAACCAAAAAATGCTTCTTTTGAGAGGCTGACCATTACTAATGACAAGACTTCACCTACAGCTAAGACTGGAGGTAGCCAAAACTGGTAAAGGATGAAAGCAGCTCTGCAACACCCAGTAATATTTGCACAGCCTCCAGCTTCAGTTCATCCCCTTGTGCAGCCCCTGCTGATGAGAGGTATTATACCATGTTGCTCCTCACTTCAAGGAAGACAACCATTAACAACATCTATTAACGCAATTAAAAAAATATTATCTTTATGATGCAATTTATCCAGAGACGCATGGATAAAGTTGCAGATTTTTATGTGGGGGGTTTTAAGGGAGTAAGTGGCTAAACATCACTCCTGAATGGTTACCTACAGTAACTTTCACCTTATTGAAATGAGAGATTGGAGATACCATGGGAGGTACCAGGACCAGCTGTCTTGAGCCAGGGATGCCAACACACCTCAAGCTTCTCTCGACGGGACAAACATGCACTCACCCCTCTTAGAAACACCTCTAAAGATGCAACACAAACAGAAGAAGGTCACAGCCAACAGACCTCTTTGCAAACAAGGCTTTTTTAGTTTGACTACACCTCTGAGATGTCAGTCCTAAAAGGTCAAACAGAGGGGTTTAGCTTGCATGTTGCAATGCTGAGGCATGATGCTTTCTTCCTTAGAGGTTAAAGCTCAAGACAGGTACTTGATTGAATCAAGGCAGTTAACTGGCATTAAAATTTTCATGAATCAGCTACAAAAAAAGGTTAAAAACTCCATTAAATTAAAAAAAATCTATTTTAAAAATTCCTTTGTAATTTAAATTTATTGGGAGGGAGAGGGAAAGGGGGAATATCCCCAGAAGGAAACACTTGTACTTTTTTTGAGATTATGCATCTTTCACCAAATGCTTAAAAAGAAATCTCAGTTCATATTTGTAATAACAAGGGATTATTGGAGTCCTTAATTTACTGTTGAGGTCTGCAGTGAAGTTTTGTACCATGAGTGAGGTGCAGCCTAATCCCTTCGTGTGATCACATTTAGGAGTAAGAGGGAGGTATGCAGGGGGTAGGGAGAAGAAACTTTTATTGAAGACAATGCTTCAGGCAGCCTTGGAGCAGAGTGGATCCAGTTGGAAAAGAACTGGCAACCCTAAAACTTTTTGATAAGATAAAAATTCATTGATGTTAGCTCACACTAGGCCCACTTCAACTCTGCACTTGTCCTCTGTGTTTCTGTGGCATATCTGTTCCTTTCCTCTATCTGCTTTAGCATAACTTTATTTTTCTCTTTTATCTTTAGCTAACTGCACCCAGGGACTGGAGGGATTGATTTTTTGTTTTGACTTATTGTTTGAAGATCTGTAACTCAAAGCAGCTTCTTTGGCCTCTGATGTCTAAGCCTGAGCAGTATAAAAGGTAAAGCTCATCCTGTGTACCAAACTGAGCGGGGATACCATTTTATAATCAGTCATCTGTGTTTTATTTTGCTTTTTGGGGAAGAAAACTATTTTGAGACTTTATAGGTAATAACGCTTAAAATAAATACTCTCATGGCAGATACTAGGCATGCTAGTTCCTTTTATAAAGACAGTCAGCCATTGCTCACCACTCAGGGGGAGAAAAACGTTCCTAATTAAAGAAGGCCATTATACATCAGAAGATATTTTGAGCATCATGTCACACTACCAACAGCCTACTGCAGCCAAAATGTTACCATGCAAATCTAAAAATGCTCTCGCTCAGAGATGTGCTGCCATGAGGCTTGCCTAAATCCCCACTGGGAGGTGAAGGCAGGAGACATGAGATGTGCTTCTTAATTCCATTCATAAACAGCGATCTCTCATTGCCATGTTAATACCACACTGTCCCAAGATACCAAGGGATGGAAAAGGATTTTTGTCTGCTTCCTCTGCCTTCTGAGGGCCAAACTCTGGAGATTCCTCCTTTTCCCAGGCAATTCTTCCCTCCCCCCAGACAAAAATGCCTCTGGGCTGTTTTAAACAAGCAGCTCCTCAAGATGTGGCACTCAGGTTTCTCACTGCACACACACATTTGTGTCGTAGAAAGCTGATAGTCATGGCACACACTGACTTTGTTTACGATCGTCTGTCTCTGCTTCTCCCTGAAGTTGCCCAGCTTGCTGAAATATGGTTACATATGCAAACATTATCTCCCAATTGTAACCTCATTTTCTGCTCTGCTGGACAGCGTGACCAGCATTTGTCATCTCGCCACCCCCGCCCGCCACATCATTCATGTGTCTATAATTGTCATCAAGATGTGGCATGTCAGCAGGACTCCCGCGTCCGCAGCTCCCCATCTCCACGCAGTCACTCAGGTAACAAACCCATAATCTCGCCCTGTTTTCATGATGGTTGAATTACACATAATTGTTTCTGCACAGTGATTGATTTCTGCCTGAATAGAGACCTCTGCCTTTTTTCAATGCGAGCGAGTGGCAGCCAAGTCTCTCCATCTAGGAGGAGGCAGCAGCCTTTGAAGAGATCAAAGCCAAGGCCGCGAGCAGTTGTGCGCCCTGGGAATATGGAAAGCCTTTATGCTCTCAACCCCATTTCCAACATCATGTTGGATTGCAGCTGCATTACATTCTGCCAGCATTCTTAATGCTTTTAGTATTGACTCTGACATCACCAATAGCTGTTTTAAAGTAACAAAAGCTGAAGGATGACTTATTTTCACAACTCCATAATTGGAACATGCAAAGTTAGAGGAAGGGAGCATTTGTTTTTAATCTGAGATACAAAAGAAAGCACAGAAAATTATATAAGTTCCCCAAAATTAAAAACACGTTTTTCATATGGAAAGAACAGAGGGGGCATTTTTTATAGCCTAGACCACACAAAATGAACTGATTATGCACATGCTTTTTTAAGCCTAAAGGCTGAAGTAAAAATATGATTGGGCAAGCGAGTCAAATTGGGAAAAAATATTGTGACTCACGGTACATTTAGTGACTTTTAACACCTGATGCAAGGCAAAAAATGCAGATGCCCAAGCTGTTGTCTCCCCTCTGCAACTCCTTGTAGCAAACTAACAGCAGTTCACGTGCCATATACCAGACTCAAAGCACATGGCAAACAAACACTAAATCTCTATTAGTTATCTAAAAAGATAAATAATGACTTAAAAGCTTAAAATCCTGCAAGGCTTTCTTTAAGACTTCCTCTCCTCCAGTCACACAGACAACTCCTGGGTTGCCTTAAAACTACTCTTGCCACAATATTGTTTTCGGGGGCATCAAATGCTCCCACGCTCCTCCTTGCTTTTCATCTGGCTTTGCTACTGAAAACAAAAGTAAGCAGTACTCTGTTGAGTAAGACTGTCCTGACCTTTGGTTAAATGTATGTCTACACTACCCTGAAAAAAATATTTCCAGAGAACTCCAGTGGAAAGGAGGGGGCATAACAAGGATGTAAAAAGCAAGAGCCTGGGAGGGCACAGCAGCTGAACCCCTCTGTGTATATGCTGCCCAATCTAAGCGCCACTGCTACTTTGACAAATATTTTTATTCATGGCAAAAACCACTGAATAGGAGCCTTTAAGAGCAGTAATTTTGAAATATGGTAACTGCTACTACAGTGTGCAGAGTGGTGAGGAAGGAAGAATGTGCAAATAAAGCATAAGCTGCAAAGAATTAAACATTATGGGCACTTATGTATTCGCAATAATTTCGTCTTAGCTGTATCATTTTTGTTCTGCTGTACTAACACTCCTTTCCTCCTTGTAGTCATTAAAACTCCAACTCAAAGACAACAGCAAAGGGATCTAGCCTTCCTCCCTATGGACACAGAGCTTATGTCCCTGTCATTTCAAGGCTGGGAAACTGTCTCATTTTCACTTTGACTGTTCCTTAACACACTAACCATACTGAGTCTGAAATTAGAGTCAAACGTAGCAAGCTCTTTACCAAGATGTAAAGCTTATGGGTTTTTTAAGTATCAAGTCAGAAGTCTTCTCTGTGTTAATCCAAGGTTTTGGAGCTTTTCCCCCCTCTACTCTCCTGTCCTGTCATCTACAACAAATTTACTGCTTCCTCTGCACAGCCTGCTTTCTTAAATCAGGACTAATTCTTTGTGGCTCTGGTGTTCACTCTGATAACCAGAGGGGTGCTCATAAAGCAACACTGAGGAAAGAGTGGCAAGATACAGAGAGCTGGAGCAGTCACTGTAAATAGGGGTATCTGTGGCCATTATCTTCAGGGTAGCTAATTCAGCTCTGCCTCTCTCACAAGGAGTCTCAAGTACCTGGAAACGAATGCCTACCTCCAGAAACTGAGTGAGCAGCATGCATAGCATTGCAAAGGTCTCCAAAACACTCCTCATTATGAAGAAACAGCAGAGAAAGAACTTTTACATGATGCTACAACCTTACCATCCAGTGTCAAACCATTACTATGATGAAAACGTAGGTTTTAGTGTAATTACGTATTGCTAATTCTTCCCTTCCACGGACTTTTGAGTTCGCTTGCAGAGGATTCACTTGCTGGTGCTTTTCCTTGAAAGCTTGCTACCTTTTTGCAGCTATTCCGTGAAATTCGAGACACTATTTAGCCCAAAAGAGGCACCTGCAGGCTGTCTGCCAGGTTTTCACCCTGTGCAGCCCACTTCATAATCTGCACAGGCAGCTCTTCCGAGCAGAAGCACAACTTCTCTCCATACAGGATTCTTTGGTGACCACATTAGGTAGAGATAAATAACGTGACAATAAACCTCACCAGTTCCTGAAATCATGAACCAAAATCCCTTCAACAGGACAACCTGCAGGACGGCAACAAAGTTTTAGTTTTGGCTATGGTGCTGAGGAGTGTGCAGCTGCCAGCTGCGGCCACAGTGCATAGGCTGCGGCTATGGAGCTGTGAGAAAAAAAAGAAAACACGACCGATGACTCGAGCAATGCTGGGGAGGCGATGGCACCAGGGCACACTGCTCCAGAAGCACAGATAGGAAGCTGAGAGCTGTGGTCCAGTAAACAGAGCCTGGGTGTGCATTAAAGTAGCAGGTACTTCAGGATGCCCAGGAAGAAGTTTAAAGTATCCAGCTTCAAACCAGGCAGCAACCTCCTTGCAAACCCCTCTTCTTACCAGAAGGTGCTGAAGCACAGGGCACAGACATCACTGAGGCCTCAGCAGGTGCCCAATACAGCTCCAAGAGGAACACAGATGCCATTGCTGCCAAGATGCCATCCCAAAAAGCTGCTCTGAGATTCTCTTATCATCACAGTGAACAACAAAAGCCCTACGACACCAGTGCCCAGGGAAGCAAACTGAGAAGCACTGGTTGGCTGTGCCGGGGACACTGTGTGCAAAGCAAGCCTACTCCTCTACAGCAGGAGAGTAAACAGAAAAGCGAGCGGAAGATGTAGGTGCTGCTCTGATGGCAGGGAAGGAACCTGAGAAAACACAAAGTCTGTTTTTTGACAAGAACTTTTTAGACTAATTTCCTTAGGCCCTTCCTTGCTTTTACTTAGAAATTTCAGTAGATTGATCCTTCATTGAAAGGCTGTGTGTGAAACACAGCCACAGCCATCACCGACACAAATTTCCTTCTTTCTATACTGGCTTTAATTCTCTTATTTTCCCTCCCTCCATACACATCATGGTTTTTACTTTCTCAGAATTCTCATTCACTTTAATAAAAAAAACCACACAAAAACCTACCAAGCAAAAAACAACCCCCCAAAACAACAAAAACTACCAAAACCAAACAAACCCCCAAACAAACAAAAAACCAACAACAAAAACACCAACCAAAAAAACCCCAAAACCCCAACCCAAGAAACATGTTTAAAAGAGAGCTGTCTTTCAGGTGAATCCCTGAAGCAAACTCTGGAATCACCTCTGCCATCACCTTCCTCTAAGACTCTGAACAATTGTTGCTTTTTCAGGTCCTCATTTGCACAAGCCTCCTCCCAGACTGTGCCTTTGCTTTTTGGAGGGTGGGGGAATGCAGAGGACATACATACACCGTGTTGGTGTGGGCACCAGGGATACCTCCCAGAATCTGCCAGCAGCCACTGATGTGCTGTGATTTCCATGGGTCATGTCCTCATGCCAGACTCTAGGTTGGGCAATTATACACAGAATTTACCTATTTCATGCTTAACTGCACAGGCATAAACTTTTGCTCCACCCCTGAAACAGCTATAACTTACCAGTGGCACTTAAGATACGGCAGGCCTCTCTCCCAGTCCTATCTTAACCTCTTAGGCTCAAATCTCAGCCACTGGCTTAACCAGCCATTCCCTCCTGAGACAACCGAGAGGAGGAGAGAGGAAGTAGGTAACACAAAAAAGGCCAGCATCATCCAATGGATTACTTGTGAGCTAAAGGCTCCTGGGCTGTGACACATCACCTCCAGAAATAGATCCACCAGTAGGCTCTTCTGCTGACTGAACCTGAAAAAAAGCTTTGTCCACTAGACATTGACCAGGAAAACTCATATAATAGAGGAGGGCATTTTTTTGTGCAGTGAACACAACTGTTTAACTATCTAGCTGTATTCACTTGCAGTCCTGGAGCCAGAGCTGGAAGGCAAGCTTCACAAACCTACCTCTGAAATCTTCTCCTAATAAGTCTGCCTCTGCCCCAAACAGAGGAGTTCTGAACTGGCCTTAAGTAAGCCACATATCCCAACAGGATAGTTATTGTTCTGCCTCATTAGCCTGTACTACCCTCATTTACACACATATCCCTGGTAAGAAGAAATACAAGGAAGGATTTAAAGTTTTAAGGAGAGAGGGTAAGCTTCCTACAGAAGTTGTTCTGGAAAGTCCCTTGAACTAAAAATGTTTCAAGCAAAACAGCATTTTGACCAGCTCTCCTACGGTCTCTTTAGTATTTCCTTATTACAAAGTATGAAGTCAGACTTTTACAGGTCACTCCAATAAGAAGATTATAGTTGCCAATTACGTACAAAAAAAAGTGTTTGCAAAAGTGCTGTCAAACTTCGGGAGTTGCCAAATAAATTAGCATTTTCTTGTGATTCTCCAAGCTCAAGCCTTCCTTCTGAAGATTTACATCTAAAACAGGATCTCTGCACTATTATCTTAGAAATATCCTCAAAATAACTGAGATAGGGAAAAAAAATCTCAACAAAACCTGAAAAATCCACACATTTAAGAGCTAAGCTTTTTAAAGTTTTATTTCTTTCTTCCTTTAGATCCAGCACATATTCCTTTTCTCCCTATAGCAGGGGTATTTAAGACATGAAATAATGTGTGAGAGAGAAGGTTTTGAGTAACGTATTTTCCAAATCCAACATACCCAGTTCAAACTTGGAAAAGAAGTTGAATTTCAGTTGTGGGCAGGAGCCAATTGAGCAGTAAAAGCCAGCCAAAATACAGCCCAGCATGCTAGTGTTGGAGAGCAGCAAAACAAGGGACATTCTTCAGGGTAAGTTATTTTTATGGCTTATGTTTTTCAAAATGTATTCTAGTATGTTCAATGTATGGCTTATTTCCTCAATATCCTCAAAAACTCTCCCCATTTGCCAGCTGGGTGAGCTCACTTTTTTCCATGTTCATCTTCAGCAGGCTGAAGGAGGCCTGCCACAGCCTCCCCTACTGCCCTGAGCTCCCACACCTGACCCTCACCCGCCTGCTCCCTCCTGCCCCACTCCTAAAAGCTCCCCAAGAGGCTGAAACCATGTGTACATTTGTATCTGAAAAAGGAGGACCTATATGTGAACATGGGGGCAGATTTTACACTTCGCAGGGGTCAATTCAGGTGCATACATCGAGGGGAGAAATCAGTCTCCTCCAGTTTCGAGGGGTCTCTGCACTGGGTTAAGCCTGGCTATTCTCCTGCTTCACCTCAACTTTTCCAGAAAAACGTGCTGCCAACCAGATCACAAGGAGTGCCACACAATGAAACAAACCTCACATATCCAAAGCTGAGGAGAGGGCATGAATGTGAGAACAAAGCCACTTTGTAGAAATTAATTTGGGACAATTGACCATGGTGTTCTGCAGGACAGCTTTGTGGGACAGAACAGGAGCTGGTGGCAGGAACCTTGCTCACTGTGGGGGCACATGGAAATGATACCAAACTGCAGTGAAGGAAGTACAGGACTGCCAGTGGGTGGATGGGACATAAAGCGCAAGCTTTTACTTCGTAACTGGCTTCTTAAACCTCATACAGCACCACTCAAATTTCAGAAACTATAGACCCTCAACAAAACACTGGATTGTGGCATTTTAACAAAGTAAACACATTTGCATTGCTGGACACAATTTATCTACACTTTAGCACATCGGCAGGCAAAAGGCCTTCTCCCAGAGCGCAGTCTGTGTTTGACAAGTGTTGACACCTTTAATCTTCACCTCCATATTGTACTTTTTTTATCCTAGACAAAGCTTGCCAATGCAAGATTTGATAGGGATGAAGAAAGATCAAGGCAAGAAGATATGCCAAAACTGTGGAGAGACAACAGACGGTCACAAAGATAAATCTCTGAGGCAGTTTTGAAATACAGAAAAGGCAGAAAATTGAAGAAATAGAGTATTACATAGCTAAGTGACCAGTTACAGACAGAGCATTGGCTCTGAGCAGCCAGTGTCACTGGGATGCCAACCCAGAAATATAGAGCCCACAGGAATAACATTTTAGAGCTCATCACTCTCCACCTCTGAGCCAACAAAACTGACCAACAAAAGTCCCATGTATCCCTTCCCTGTTTTTTAGAACATAAATGATGAACCAAATAATTTTCATACTGGTTTTCTTTGTATAATGACTGCAGTCCCATCCACACGTCTGTTCAGGTCAGCTAAGGTAGAAGCTGAGCTGCCATCAGTATCCGTGAGATTTCAGCATCGTACATTTCAGTTCCATTAAATCTTACTCCTTATGCTGACACTGTAGGGTTTAGTGCAGCTCCCACATGTTCCAGGTTTCTCAGAGCAGGGCTGTCAAGTATGTGCAGTACCCAGCATTTCACTGGACATGTAGCAGCAGCTTGTTTCAAACTATTTTAAAGCTTCCCTGATCAGAAAGCAAGGAAGGGGAAGGAAAACAAAAGTCATGCACTTTGCCAAAGCAGCATTACTTGGGCTGCCTTTTACCACGAGCACACACAGATGTGCACCTCTGTTCCTTTAAAGCACCAGTACTGTCAGTAAGTACCTCATGGCAAACACGTGTATGGAATCACATGCTCACAAGGGACTGCTTCCCCCTGTCCTGGCCTGGGTGAAGAAGACCTGCCTGCTGACATGAGCAGCACTGTTTGAATCCACTTTAGTACAGTGGTAAGTGTCCCCACCTGGCGTGTGGGAGACCCGGGTTTGACAGTGTTAAGAGTTGGACTTGATGATCCTTGTGGGTCCCTTCCAACTCAGAATATTCTGTAATAAGTACAGGGCTAGGGTACAGAACGTGCTTAGATAAACAGATGCTCTTGGGAATTCACTGCACTCTGGCTTGCTTAATAACTCCAGACCAAAGCAATTCTCTGGTTTATGTGCTACAGCTGGTGACAGCAGTACCCTTACTTTTTAAGTTAAACTGTCCACTTATAAATAGTCAATCAAAGCCTTGTAACTTTACACTTGTAATTTTTGCTGACTAAGCTCATCCTACTGATTTTATGCCTCAACCTTACCTATATCCACAGCCGTTTGAGGAAAATAAACAATCATTGAGTTGACCTTTGAGCTCCATGAAAATGCTCTTCTACACAAGGGACTTGGTAAATTTGAAGATAACATACAAAGATATTCCAGGTCCTTCTTCTCCACCTGAAGCACCAGCAAGCAATACCACCACCAGAAACCATAAGAAACACAGCCACTTTTCCTGAGGCTGCTCAGATCACTTTTCTTCCCCTTTAGGAGAACGGACAATCCCTGACTGACTAGCACAGTTGTTGCATGTGTTAACTCCCTACTGCATTTTTAGCTCAATCCCAAAGATTCAATGAATATATTTTTATTTAAGTGCTCAATCACTTTCTTGCTGAGAGGACAGATTCCTTTGAAGTGGAAAACCCAAACTAAATAAACACATCCACAAGATCCAAGTCTCAAATAGAAGCCACTGGGTTGCTAGATTAAGTTATTCCAAATTCAATTTTCTTAAGTGAATCTGGTGTTTATGAAGGGCTGGAGCGACAGAGATGCTAATCCCCAACTGCACGGACAGGAGCAGCACACCAAGCTGCTGTAACGCCTGCCACTGGAGTCCTGCAGAAAGGGACCAAACCCAACGACCAGATGAGGACTGTCATCACGCCAAACATGTCTTGTGGCCAAAACTAGCTTAGAAATAGATGACTGCTAGCGAGGACAGGAGTGTATGGGAGCCATTTATGCACAACTGGTGTATCATGGCATGTGGTTTCCCTGCAGCAGTGGGGAGGACACACACTGAGGACAACCTGACTCTGCCAGGTTAAGGACACACCAACTGTGTGGCTCACAGAACTGGTTCCCTTGAATCAGCCACAAGCTGGATCACTGTCCATCCGCATGACAGCAGCACAGGAGATCACAGCAGGACACACCACACACACCTTGGGCTGCAAAGTGTTTAGTGTCCAAATTAAAACAGACTCTTGTATGTTTGTCTTCTTGAGAGACACGGTGTTTTGTTACTCACAAAAAAAAGCACAGGACTGTAATAGGACTTCAGAAACATTACTGCAGCATTAAATTGCTTTTGTGGGGGTTATTTCCTTCCCGTATCAGGAGGCGTTTTCCCTAACTATAAACAGAAGTTAAGCACTCATGAGAAGCCCGGCCTGTGGTACCCAGGCTTTTCAATGCCTGTAGCCATACAGCACTGCAATTAGGTATCTGGAAAAAGTCTTTTTCTCTTTTGATGCTTGAACCTGTGGAGCTTCAGGCTTTCTTCCTGAGCCATATCCTCCTTGGCACTTGTAGCCCATAACAAGCTATTCTTATTAACATTTTTCTGGGCTGGGACTAAGTTGGAGAAGAGACAGGAATGACATTTTGCTTTTAAACCGCTTTAAGAAGTAAGTAGCAGCTCTACCGTTTAAAGTTTATATTAAATTAATTCCTAAATACATAGGAGAAAAGGATATTTAGGACACAAATGTGCACACACGTTGCTATACAAAAGCTCCAACTCTGATGATTTGTAATGGGTGAGGTTTTTGATAATGCCTCCACTGAAGCCACCCCACATGTAATTGCTGCCTCTGCACTGAGACATCGGGACAACATTTTCTTTTCCCCTTGCCCATTCACAATTAGATACATTTGCTAATTGCATCAGCCTGACAAGGAGAAGGCAGCAAAAGCAGAAGGGGTGTTTTCTTCACCAGTATGGGCCAAAGATCATGGTATTGATGAACTGCATACCTAAGACTCTGCTTAGACAATGCCATTTTATCATGAGCTGAGGGACAGGATCAGGCATCAGACAAGGACAACCTAGAGGCACTGCAGTAACTTCTGCCCCCTTTTCCAAATGAAAGATTCATTTCATTTAAGTGGGAGAAAGAAAGTGCCACCAAAACTGAGCCCACAACCATTCATGGCTTGGGTTTGTGTTCCACAGACTCTTACACTGATCAGCTGTGATGTTTGAGTCAGAACAGCTGAGAGATGTGTTTGCAGCAGTGAGGTCCCTTTATCAGCGCTGAGCAGATCCTTGTTCTTCCCTGGTACTGGCATTTGGTGGAACTCACTGAGCTCCTCAGAAAAATACGTTGTGCAAAATTTCCTTCCTCAGTAAATTCTAATAAACCCCACCAATTGTTGCTTCCATAAAGTCAGGAAGCTTTGTGCTCCTCTGCACCTGATCTCGAAGTTATTTAGGGAGCTAATCGGTATAATTTGACTTCATTGAGAAGACATGCACCATGCAGGCGAAGCTGAGGAGTTTCAGTCTTGGGTAAGCAGCTTTGGCTTGTCAAGCCCCTTGGCTTGCCTGTGCTATCCATTTCCTCCGGCATGGGTCTGGGGTTGCAGCAGGAAGAAAGAGATCTGCAACAAGATCACAGCTGCCTTAAGGCCCACAGAGCATCCTGCTCTAGTGCCAACTTGGGAATTAGTGCAAAGCTTTCTGATGGCTGATACGAGTGCAGGAGGTGAACCCCAACATCTGTGCTGGGAAAACCTCTTTCATATAGGGCCACAGAGGTTTCAGCTGACCACAGCTCCCTCCAATTCCCTGCAAATGCATATGCAGCTGAAGCAAACTCATGAAAAGACAATACAAAAACAGGTTTGTATCCTTCTGCAGTTCCCATACATTCCCCATGTGATCCCAAAAATTCCCCACAGGACAATTAATCAGCCAGCTTTCAGGAGGACAGCAAGATATAGCTAGGAAAACAAAACTTAGCAGAATTCCTCATTTTCAAATGCATATGTTGTGTTTTGCAAGTTTCTGTAAGATGTTTATAGACTGTATATTCTGACCAGTTTAACACATCCTGCTGCTACAAAGAAACAGGTAACCCACTAAGAAATAAATCTGAGTCCAAGAACATATAAGAACAGACAAAAGAGAGGTAGCAGAAATCCTCTGTCTTTTCATAGGAAGTTTTATTCATGAGGAATGAGGGAGAAACAAAGACAAAATTATTTTCTACATGAATTTACAACATGGAGAAATGATTCTTCTTCAGCCATCTCTTTTGTTCCCATGTTCCCATCAAACTGATGAGAAAGGTTTGGCACCTCAAAACTTGTCTTGTTAACCAAGGAGTAAGAAAAAACCCACACATTAGAAAACAAACAGCTGTCTCCATCTCTCATCTTCAGTACCCTCATGATACTGAGAAACCACCATAAGATATCTCCAGCACACAGGATGCAACATTCACCAGGTGTTACTGCGGTTTCAGTACCATCACATGTCACTTCTCCTGCAGCCACCCAAACGAACTGTTTTGCTTTTCCACTTACCCAGCTATCTGATAAGAACACACATTGCGGCAGGCTTGTACCTAAACTTGTAATTAACACTGTCCTGCTCCCACAAATAAAACGTGCAAGAAGCAAATCTGTTGCCAGAAAAATAAGACATTAAAAAAAAAAAAAGTGGGGGAAGAGCGGGGAAGACAAGACCACTACCAACAGCAGATTATCCTTCTCACACACCCTCTTTCTTCCAAAAGCTGCACTGAAATTACACTTAATTTTCCTTCTTTTATGGTTTTTTTGCCAAGTTGTGTCTGACTACAGATTTGTACTTTTAATTTTACAAAGCAAGCTTGTAAAGCACTTGTCTTTAAAAAAAAAAGAAGGAAGAAAGGTGTTCCCCTCCCCCCTCCTACATCTGCTGATGAAAACAACTTTTTTCCCATTCCAAGAAAGCTTTGCTCTGCCTCCTCATAGATGGTCCTTGTCCTGTGTCTGGACGCCATTCCCCAGAGATGCATCCCCTGGGGCAGTCTGCAGGCAGCAGGTCCTTCCAAGGTGGAAAAAAGATTCAGCGCCCCAGGGCGGCTTTTTAATCCTGGCTAACACCTCCAGGCAACAGATGCATCAACAAGAAGTGTCTTTGTCATGCAAATAGCAGGACGCAGGTACACACCATGCACAAATGGCTGGGGACTGACACCCCAGGGGAGACCTCCACCTCCAGTGCTTGATGATCTCAGCTGCTCCTCGCTCCCCCAGCCCCAGCATGTTGCCCTGAAAACGGGAGCCACAGCAAACCTGCACGGTGGTCGTTGAGACCCCACAATGGTGAGCAGCAGCCCGCGGTGCTGGAGCTGTGGTAAAGCCGCAAAGCGAGCGAGCATGTCATCTCCTGGATGCGACGTTTTGATCTCACACGCATTAAAACCCAACTGTCAGCTTGGAGACTAACAAAGATTATAGTTCAATTAAACAAAAAAATTACTTAATAACTCAAGCGTGTAGCCTTGTGGTTAAACTGAAAGAACTCCAGGCTTATGTCAACATTGCAGCCCTGCAACAGCACTATTTTACTGGAATAGTAGGGCTGCTCTAACATGCAAGAGCAGCACTGAACTAAATTAGCCCTTCAGATATTCAGCAGGCAGCTTTACAATTAGAAAGAATATGCGTTTTTCCCCCTTTCTCTCTTCCAATGTATCCACAAAGGACAGTTCCTCAAGTACCTGAGACAAGAATCTCTGAAAGATTATATTCTGAGAGCATTGATGCCAGATCAGTAAAGAGCAGCAGCCCCGTGGCACATATGTAGAGAAAATCCTCAGTGAATAATTCAATTGGATTTTGTTGTTCAAAGCCATGCACCAGCACTTGGAACTTCCTTAGGAAGGTAACATGGGAAAGAGGGGGTAAAAAATGTCTGAAGTTTCACAGTCCTCCAAAGAGCAGGTTTGAGTCTCAATGCCCTCTCAAAAAGCTGCATCCTTTTCTCCACAATGTAACCAAACAGAAGTTTTTTGTACAACAGCGTTTACAACAACAAATATCAACAGATCACAGTCATCATGCTTCACACTAAATGGCTGTAGGCCTCTGAACTGGAATTTATACAGAAAAAAACCCACAACTATGGAAAGCAATATACTGCATGAGTTTTTGCATCTTTCAAATGCAAACAGTGACATATAAAAACATGTTTCCCAGTGTCAAAGCGCCTTGTCCTTCTGACTCCAAATATACACTAATTTAAAATGTTTTGCTACTGTCAAACTACCAACATAGATCAGGCCCCATTTTTTTGTTTTTGAAGCCAAATGCTGCAACCTTGAATAAAAATCAGGAACGCTGGAGAGCAAAACAATGCCAGCTATTTGACAGAGAACTCCAAGTAAAAATCTGAGAGCCAGTAAGAGGGAAAACTGCTTTATCAGGGGGAAGTAACAGCATCCAATTTCTCATATCACAGCACACACAATGGCAGTGGCATTTTTTCAGCAGGATGCCTACAAGCAAAGTGTTTCCTACTCCACTCCAGTTCTACTAATATAATTTCCACAGCTCATATTATCATTGCCTCTCCATTGCTTTATACATATACCAAGATATTTACAAAAATAAATGGGATTTGACTGTCCAAAATGAAAAGTACATTAAAATCCATTAAACATGCATCTATGCCAATGGAAACAGAGGGATCAACCTGGAAGAATCATTGCCAGTCACAACGCAAAGGAAAGCTGTAACTACTGCATCATGGTTGATATTAATTCCTAAATGACCATTTCACAATTTGTGGCTGAAGACAGAGTGTTTCAAAGGAATGCTGCCAGATAGATAAAGCCTTCACACAGACAAACTGATGGCAAAAATAAGTATCAATCAGCAAAGAGCAATGCCACATCTGAAGGCAAAAAAAAGATCCAATCTTCTCATCTTTCTGATATGCAACTTTAGCAGTTCTGCTTCCAGCCTTTGATTTTCCTCAACAAATGAAAAGTTAAAATTCCTATCTGTCCCAGTCACTACACAGGTAGCATTTACATTCTTCCAGCATACATTATCCTACAGTCATAAACCAGGACTCCCCCTCACAAAGCCTCTAGTCCTGTTCACAGACATTAATCTCAGCTCTTCCACTGTGATCATGACCAACATCTCTTAAGAGCTCTCAGTCTCCACTGGACAGAGGCTCTGAACAGCAGAAGCTCAACCTTCACCCTAAGTGAAGCTACCCAAGAACCCTTGTTGTGAACACACTCCACAGACTAAACAGGAGGAAACCCAGCTTTGCCAAAACCAGTCTTTGGAAGAGATAACTCACTGTTCTGGGGATGGGTGGCGACAGAGATCCATTAGGCATGTAAGGGTCGTTATTCATATTTGGCATCATGATATACCCGGAATAACCAGAGTATGATGGTCCCTTGCTGTATAAGCCACTGTCTGGATGCTTTCCTATGGAAAATAAAACAATGATTACATTATTCCCCACATAGGCATTTCTTGTGAGTTAGAGCACTTAAACAGGTATTGTGCATATATAAAAACGTCCTGCATGCAAGTGTTTCCTTACTTATGGAAATTACCACTGATGTAAAGTGGTCTGAAGCAATTTGTAGTAATGGTTTTTTTAGGAAGTGTTAATTCTTATAGGAGCAAGTACTCTCAGTGAGAAGTTTACGTTTATAACACAGAACAGCCTCAGAGTAAGCAAATAATTTTGCTAGTCCCCATTGAAATCAAGGCAGAAACATCAGCAATGACATCACATTTCTCAAGGAGCAGTTTCCCCAGATTGACTACGTGCCTCTAGGATTTGTAGATTTAGAAATATTGCTAGTATGGCTTCCCAACATAGGAAAGGGGGGACAGGGCGGTGATAACTAGATGTAATACAGTAATTTTCTTCTCTTACTGAGCCATTGGGTGCAGTGAACAATTCATTCTGGCTACACCTATCGGGAACAATTAAAGCAGAGGGACTGGCTTGGAAGGAGATCCTAACAATTTGAGAGGGTGCTGATGAACACACATAGGACTACAGTCAAGAGGGAAGCCAAGTGAGGAAGGCAATTTGATGGTGCAAATGGGGGTGAATAGCTCTTCCACCTATATGCCATTCACAATGTACTGTTTGAAAGCAAGGTTTCAAAAAGATGCGGGACTGAAAACTATCCAGACCTGAACACCTCTCCCTCACTGTCAAAATGCTATAGGCATAGACATTGTTGCTCTGAGACTGTTGAATGACAAATTTGGAGGAAGATCACCACAGAGTCCTGGAAAGCACCAGGACTGAACTGTGTCCTCCTTTATATGGCATTTATGATCTGGTTTCTCTTGTGATAATAAGCATTTAATTTTAAACATAATCTCCCATCCTTCACAGCACATGTTCTTTGTACACGTGTCCAGTTTCCTAAGTGATATTCAATGAACTCTGCTATTTCCTCTGTCCTCCTCAATTAAAACTAACCAGCTGGCATATTAAAAAAAGCAAGATATCTGTTCAGGCTAAGATTTGGAAGAGAAGACCTAAGTGACAGACTTTGGCTATGAGAAAAAAAAGCAGAGATTTTCTGAACACAGCTCTGCACTGTGTGAGTGAAGAGATAGATGGATTTACGCTGATAGCCTAAAAATAGTTGTTTCTTCAGTGAAGATCCATTTGGCCTACTTATCAGTTTCTAAACAACTGAAATACCATTTGGTCACTCAAGATAAACGTGCTGCATGCTCATCTCCTTTTGAAATGCACTTTGAAAGCATGCTGGCACCCCTCTTCCCCAAAAGTTACTAAATTTATGTTTCCCATAAGAAACCATGTTCAGTTTAAAGATTGCAGATGTTCACAGAGGGACTAATAAGAGAGACAATATTGCCTGTCAGGACTGTATGGTTCTCACCTTCCTCGGGGTGCTCTCTGCCTTTATCATGGTAGGAATCCTGTGCTTGAGTCTGCCTGGAAACCTGACCAGAAGGAATTCACCGTCAGAAAAGAAGAAAAAGAAGAAAAGTCATTGTATGGATCCTGGTTTACGGATCAGAGCGCTACAGCTTCTTGAAGGAAGAGAAAAGTTAGATCATGCGATAAACATCTTTCTTTTTCCTCTCAAGTCTCTTAGAAGGCACCTGTACCAGCAACGTTTACGTAAACCATCGTTTTGTGACAACGTGAATAACTATGGGGCTTTGCAAAGCCTTTTTAGCAGAAGTACCCTGCATTTAATGAAAAGGACTTATTTCTGGAAAATATTTGGAGCTTCGACGGTCAAAATATTATCGGTAAAAAGACACCAATAATAATAATAATAATAATAAAAATCAGGTTGCCCTCCTTACCAGATCTTTCGACGGGGGGAAAAGAAGGAAAAAAAAACCCTAAATTTTTAAAAAGGTAGGTTCCTCGTTCGCCCTAAAGTTGTTTTAGGGTGGCGAATCTCTTCCCAAACAGTTTTATGCAAATCCCGTAAAGAGTTTACGGCTAATGCTCCGACCCCGCTGATTTTACTTAAGAAATTTCATGGCTGCTTGAGGTTTAATATTACCGCACCGTCGGGGGACTCACGGCAACTTTCCCGGGCTGAAGCGTGGAAAGGGCCACCCCCTCCAGCCCAGTCCCAGGCGCGGAGCCCGACCGGCTCTGCCTGCCGCACCTATGGAGACGGGAGCTGGGATGGGATCATACTTTTCCTTTTTTTTTTTTTAGGGGAAAGTTGGAAAATTGGGATTTCCTCAGTGGCCCGCTGAAGCTCCCTCCCTCCAGGCGGGGGATCCCGCTCCCCCTCCGCTCCGCGCAGCCCCGCGGAGCCCCCGCGGCCGCGCACCTCGTGCCCGTTGGCGCCGGGGGCGATCTCGGACTCGTTGACGAGGGAGGACTTGATGTCGGCCAGGTCGCCCTCCTCCTCGGGGTGGCTGATCTCAGCGAAAATCTTCTCCTTCTGCGGGTCCCCCTCGTCCTTGAAGGGGATCATCTCGTCGGTGGCGCAGAGCTCTGGGTCCCCCCCACCGCCCCCAGCCCCCGGCAGCTGCGGCATCCTCACGGCAGCGCGGCGTCTGCTGCGGCCGGCGGCCCGCCGCGGGAAGGGGAGCGGGAGGAGCAGCGGGGGGGAGGAGGAGGAGGAGGAGGAGGGCGGAGGAGGAGGAAGAGGAGAGAGGAGGAGAGAAGAAGGAAAAATCCCGTGAACTCCTCAGGGTTGCTCTCGGCAGCTGGAGACCCCCGCCTGTCCGCCCGCCCCCTCGGGGCCGAGGTACCCCGGCTCCCGCTCGGCACAGACCCCGCGCAGACCCTCGCTCCGACGCGCCGCACGGCTGCAATAGGTCGAAATACACCCGCTTGTGTCCCGACCGCGCCGGGGACCGCCCCTTAGGAGACCCGTCCCCCCCTTCATCTCTCCCGGGGCCTGGGCTCACCCTGGGGGTGAGGGGACGCGGAGGGGAGCGGAACTGGCCTGAGTTTCGCCTCTGAATGAAGTTGCCACCACCCCGGCGAGACCGACTTAAAATGGCTGGGGGGAGGCGGGCAAGGGGAAGGGGCGTCCCGGGCGAAGGGGACGGCGCTGCCCGCGACGCGCACCCACCGGGCCTTTGTCCGCCGCTTCGTCCGCGGCTCCGGGCACGGCCGGGCTCGGCTCAGCGGCACCGCGAGAGGTGGAGAGCCGAGGAAGAAACAGTCCCAGGAGGGAGGAAGGGCAGGAGAGAGGGATGGAGCAGGCAGGGAGGTGCCCCCCCTC
>WEKX01017513.1:0-72325 GCA_013390025.1 Pitta sordida | reverse complement strand
CCGAGGAGGGAGGATGAGGGAGCGGCGACCGAGGAGGGGGGAGCGGAGAGCGGGGCTGCCCCCGGGCAAACTTTGCTCTGGCTGCCCTGAGTAGCCTCTCTGTATGTCCTTGTGTATCTGCGTGCGCACGTGTGCGTGTCCGCGCCGCGGGGGCTGCGCCGGGGCACTGCCGCTCTCCTCCCTCGCCAGCCGGGAGCCCGCCGAGGACTAGCCCCGTCCCCGGGAAGGGCAGACAGACCTGCTTTTTTGGGGCTGCTTTGTTGAGCCTTCCACATCGCCACATGGCGCTGCTCCGATGCGGGAAGCGTGCGAGGGATTGCCCGGGCTTTGCTCGCGCCCGCTTCGGATGAAGGGCAGAATTAAGACATCCCCATTGAATCCAGCAAGTGCCCGGCAGAAAACAGTAGTAGCCCCCGAAAGACCGGGAGAAACCCTCCGGGGTGACCTCGTCCCAGTTTCGGACCGGTAAACGGAGCCAGAGCAGTAACGGAGATTCACTCTTTCACCCCGTCCCGTTCCTCCAGCATCGGGCTGCCCCATTAGCTCCCAACTGACCCGCCATCTCCCTGCTGCAGAGCACGAGTACAATTTTAAAAAATCATCCAGACAAAACCAGGCGCCGCGCTTGGGGAACGTCAGGATCCTCAACTTTTATTTTGCGAACGCGATGAGCGCACATTTCACAGGAAACAACTTCCCATGATTTTGGCATCGAAAAGGTGTGATTGGTGCTTTGCACATGCCCCGTCAGGCTACTAAACCTTCACGAATCGGGAGCCGGAGGAACGGGAACTTGTGGATGCTCAATCCGTTTTCAGCAGATGCTGGGCTCGGCGCGGCGGCACCGCCGGCCGCTCATCACGGGCGGGATGAGCCCGGCTGCCCACGCCGCCGCCCGCGGCTTTGCATCGTCGCCCACGAACGAGTAATTAATAGCCAGATGAGAAATGAGACCCTCCAAACCCCCCAAAAAGGATCAAGGTAGTGGGAAACGGGGGACGGACTTGCCAAGTCGAACAAGTGCGTGAAATAAATAATCGAGAAAGAAAGAAAATAGAAATGTAACCCCTGAGAAGATGCTTAATTGTTCAAGTCTCCCTGGATGCACGGAAATCCCCTTTCTCCCAAAGGCGGTTGGGGAGAGGCGGTGGGGAAACTTGTTTGGAAAACGACAATTCGGGGATAGTTCGTGAGCGGAGATGCACATCTCCGCATCCCTCCCACCCTTCTTCTTTTTTCTAGTAGTCGGCGGGCTCCGGACACCCGGCCCCGGAGATGCTGCTCCGGGACGGTCCCGTTCTGAAAAAAACCGCTTTGGCGAGCGGCTGAGCGTTCGAGCCCGCTCCCCCGACGGGGCGGCGTGGCCCGGGAGCAGGCAGGGGGTTCCGCCGGAGGAGCCGGAGCGCGGCCACTCCTCTGTTTCATTCCCAGGTCCCGCTGAAAAAGCAGCCTCCTCCCGCCCCTCCGCCGTCCCTTATCGTGGGCTAGAGTTTTTCTCGGGTCGGTTTTTGGTGGAAGGATTTTGAAGGAAAAAAGGGGCCGTGGTGGGGGCGGCGGGACCGGGGCGGGGATGTCTGTGTGGAAACCGTAATGATTTATGACAAGAAGATAAACTCAGGAAACCTCAATTCCAACGTCAGATGTGACTGGAGACAACACAGAGCTGTCGCTCTACTCGCAGTTCGTGTGGCTGGGGAGGGGCGCACGGCCGGGGAGGGGGGCTAGGCCCGGGGCAGGGAGGCATCCCACGGTGGCCCCGGGAGAGCTCCCGCCGCCGTGCCCGGTACCGGCTGCGCAGCCACTGCCGTTTCGTACTTTTAACAGGGTTTATTTTTGCGCTTTAAGGTTGTCTTTTTTCCCTTTTCATTTTAACGTGGTTTTTCCTTTTTTTGTTGCTGTTGTTGTTGGTTGGTTGGCTTGATTTGTGTTTTGTTAGGGGTTTTGGTTGGTGTTTTTTTGTTGAGTTTTTTTAATTGTTTTGGTTTTGTGGGGGGTGTTATCGTTTGAGGGGTTTTTGGCGTTTTATAGAGGGTTGAGGGGTTTTGTTAGTCGGATTTATTTTTTTTTTGCATTTCAGCGTTGAGGGGACCCGCACTTCGAGCACTCCCCGACGGCCATCCCGGCTTGTCCATCCTCGAGGTGGGGGGGCGAACAGCGAGGGGAAACCGCCGGGGCGGGCCGAGCACCAGCGGTCGGGGCAGCGGAACGACCCCCGTAGAGCTTCAGGGGGGCTGACGGGAAGAGGGTGAGCCGGGGTCCCGAGGAAGACACCCCCCTTCAGCCCCGGGCGCAGTAAGCGGGGCGGGGGGGACACACGACACCCTCGCGTGCGAAGCGGCGTCCACCGCCGGCGCCTGCTTTATAGGGAAGGGCGGGAGTGGGGCGGGGCGGCGGCGCCTTTGATGTCCCGCCGGCGGCCCCTTTCATCCCCCTTCGGGCCCCCCCCGGGCCCTTTGTGTGACTAAATTTGGCAGGAGCATGGAGGCGCGCCAGGGCGCCCACGTGTGCGCCGAGCTCCCAGCTGAGGGAGCCGGGGTTTTCTTCCGGGTAAGGAGACAGCGGGGGAGATCAAAGAGTTTGGGGAGCTGGAGTCGAAATGTGCAGTGGAAATAAAGTAAAATGAAAAAGAAAAAAAAAAAAGAAAAAGAAAAGGGAACAAATATCCTCTGGCCTGGACGCATGCCAGCTCGGGAACGGGGGGAGCGCATTATGGGGAGGGGACCGGCGGGAGGGAGGGAGGGAAAATAAACCATATTCTTTCAGGGGAAGGGGTTTCAGTTATTTTCTGGGGCTCAAAAAAATCAATCAACGAACCAACAAACCAACCCTTTTGTTCGAAACCACCAGGCTGTGGAGCCAAGCGGGATCGGCCGGGAAGTGTCGCCCGACAGGGCATCCACTCGCCCGGCCGGGACGGAGCTGCGCGCCCCCGGGGCTAAACTCCATTATATTGCCTGGCAAACGAGGAAACAGCGGCAGAAAGTCCCTTTCCCGCCGCCCGAGAGGCCAGTGACCGTTCGGAGGGAGCCTTTCTGGGGAAAACCTCCGCGGGTTTCTCTCCCCCTGGAATGAAATGTCGAGGCTTGCCCCCGAAGGTTGGGTGCACCGGGGGCCAGGCGGCGGCCCACGCTGTGCCCTTCGTCTCCCCTGCGGGACAGTGCACACCCCGCTGCCGACGTGCTGCATGACTTCCTTGTGGGCTGTGAGAGCAGAGATGCCGGCAGGGGAATTCTTGGGGGCCCCGCTGCCGCCCTGCACACCCTGCCTGCCCCGGGACTCCAGGACTCCGCTCCCTCAGGACTGCAAAGCAGAAAAGAGAACGTCGTATTTAAAAAAAAAAAAAAAATCTCATATCAGTTATTTTTCGGTGCCTTTTCAAGGGAATGTGACTGAATTATACGTGCTCCCTGGGTCTGCATTTGCTACCCCATTTAGATAATGTCCGTGATTTATGTGCAACTTGAATATATATAGGCTGAAGTCCCAAATTCCTTCTGAAGAAAATAAATCCTCCTCCGTCAGGACATGAGATGAGCAGGGCCAGAGCAGGGATGCGATAATTAGCCCAGGGCTCTGCGCTGTTATCGCTGTGATCTCCCACGTGTGCTGCTGCTGCCCAGCGTCACTGGGGAGCCAGCTCTGGCGGCCTCAGTTTGTATGGATGTGTTTAGAAACACAGACCTGTTCCATGCCCCTAAAACAAGGATAGGACTTCTAAGTCTCTTTTTTACCTAATGAGAATAAAGGAAATGTTGTGTTTAAAGAGGCTCACTGCTCCTCTGATGACTGCCATAGGAAAAAACAACAGCGCAGGATGAGGTGGGAGGGAAGGCAAAACCCATAGTGTCCTTCCTCACTCTTGTGTTATACCTGGCAGACGGTCACTTCGGTGATGCAGTCCCTTTTCAGTGCTTTTGCAAACACAGTGTCCAGATAGCTGGTGTGCCTTTGCATTTGGATCCAGGTTTGGCTTGCAGACTTTTACGCACTGCCCCTTGACCTATGTCCAGCTGCTCAGCGATGTGGATCACCTGCTGTGGAGTCCAGATGTTGTAGAGGCTGTTGGGTCCCAGATGATGAAGTGGTGATGCCAGTTCCTGGTAGCCTTGGGGGAACATGGGTGTGGTGTGAAGAGGATTTCTCATGGCACATAGGATCATTTCTGTCATGGTGGCTAAAAGAGTTTCTTTCCAATGGTCAGGTCAAGGGGATTTTGCTGAATGAAGAGAACTACTTTGTATTTGTTGCAGATTTATGTTTTAAATGGGGAAAACCCCAAAAAGGGTATAATGTGTGCTGGCTTTTGAAGACTCATTTATTTTGAGCCTTTCTGAAATGCTGACTGATTACTTAAAATTATAACAAAGGGCATCCTAGCTATATTTCTAGAAGCTATATCAAAGAGTAACTGCACTTTTGATTTAAAGCTACTTTGAAAGAGATCACATATAATAGGTATTAGGATATTAAGAGTATATATGTGCTTTTTGCTTTTTAATTTACACATCCAGCTTTCCTGTTCTGGGATGCCATTAATGTTCTTAGCCCAGAATTACTCTGTTTAAAGAGCTAGGTTTTCTTAGCCCTTGCAACAGCATGGGCTTTTTTGAGATTTGAATGAACAAATCTTACCGGCGCATTTCTACTCCAAGAGCTTTTGTTTAGAGGAAGGCATTGGTGGCTGAGATCTCACAAATATGTAAAGTTATCTTATTTTGAGATTAAAATATTAAGCAGTTCAGTGGTTGCTTTCTTCATTTTTTTTAAATGCAAGATAAAATACAGGTCAAGTGGCATGGTTTATTCAAATAAATGATGACACAAAGTAGCTTGCAAACTAACTCCTACATTGAGCAGTGCCATTGCAGGATTGTTTCTGATGACTCATCAGATCAGATAATCCACAGCATGTGGATAAAAGGGGAAGCAGGACTCCAGAAGGCCACGCATGGAAAAATGCAAAGTGTGAAGTTAATGTTGTATTAAAGGTAAGACCTCAAAAAAAGCACAGCAACGTGTTGCCCCTCAGCAGGGATTTTTAGGCTGGCATATTTGAAAGGACTAAAGAGATGTTCAAAGGGAGTAGAGTACAACATCCCCAAGGGGGCCTTTGAAAATCCCAACTTTAGTAGTTTTGTTTGACACCACACTTATGTGAGATTTTGGCTGAAGATGTGTGTTTTAATTGCAGACTAGCAGTTTTGCCCATTTACGTCAACATTTCCTACTTTCTTGGAGGGGGAAGTTCTGCTCTTGAATAAATAAATGTTATACGTGTCCCAGAACGGATGAGATTTTCTCCATCCCTGAGATGCAGGATGCCGCACCCAGGGGCAGTGTCTGGGGGCAGATTTTCAAAGGCCTCTCCAACCAAGTCCTGCTTCGTCTCCTACAGCTTGCTCTCAGAAAGGCTTGTGCTCATCTCACACTGTGACTTTTTGGATGCACCACAGAAAGCCACTCAGGGCATTTTGCCAGGAGTTTTGTGCATACATCGCTTGAAGCTTTATGCTGGAAATGTTTATTTCTATGTGTACTTGCTTGTACAGTGCAAAATTAGTATCTGTAGCCCCATTAGTATATAAGATGCTTTGTGGAGCACTCATCCTACTACATAGGCATTTGACATGGCTATAACAAACAACTCAAAACATGACCTGTTTTGGAATTCATCATAAACTAATTGATATATTCTGCCACATATTTAATGAACATGCGGAGCTGACTGTGCACCACTGTTTCCTTCTAGCTTTTGAAACAGCAACCGTTCCCTTTCTTTGCTCCCAATGAAATCAAAGCATCTTGTAATCCTTTGCTTGTTTTTAAGTGACAGTAGACTTCTGTTCCCTGGCAAATATTGCCAGCAGAAGCCTGGTAGCTCCAGACAAGGTCCTTTGAAAGAGGTGGGAGGGGAGGGAGGCTCTGCGGGCAACTTTCCAGCAGCAGCTGTGCGCTAATGGCATGGGAGTGTGGGAGGCTACTCCCGGGTTAGTAAGACAGTTCAGCAATGCAGTGAATGTGTGCTCCCAGTGCATGACTCCTATTTACTTTTTTTTAAATTCTCTGACCTCTGTCTGACCAAGTCCATCACCCATGTGCAGCTGGACAGGGAGGGGGAACAGCAGCCAGGCTGTACCAAGGATCTTGCTGCGCTCAGTGAAACATGCAGCACTCCCCCAGGAAAAGTGTTTAAATCAAGTAACGAGGTGGTGAATTTTCTTTCTTGCTGAGAAAGTTATTTGGAGGTGGGTCTTATATTAAAGTACCGTCTCTGACTTCCCAGGGAAATAACTGCCATTAATGTGCCTGACAGAGGTATTAAGCAGTAACAGCTGAATGCCAGTCAAAGGCAGCTGTGTTTGCCAAGAAAGTGCCAGAAGAAGACAATTAGGAGTTTGCAGGAATCTGGGGTATTGTTCAGAGCCTTGTCATCTCAGCATCACAACTTCATGGTTTCAGGTCTGGTAATGATCCAAAATTATATGTCTTCATGGTGACTGAAAAGCAGAGAGGTATGACATATAGGAATAGCAGTTAGGGCTCACCTTTCAATGAGAAGCAAGATCAATCTGAGTTGCAGTTGGTCATTTTCCTTTGTGTGGGTCTCGTGGGCCACTTGTGTTCACGTCCAGAGAAAATGGACAGTTTTGGTTTGCAATTCAGAGTTTCAAAAAGGTTCTCTAAGGCTGAGGGAAATAAAGGGATGTGAGCAAAAGTCCTGCATGTGTGGCTGAGTTGTTGAAGGTGAGTGAACACTACACACAAGAAGGTTTCAGTCAAATTTTGCTGACCTCGACTCATAATTGTGCTGGATACCATGAGCTGAAAAAGAGTGGAATGACATTAAGGACACTGTGGGGTAGAGAAGAAAACTCAAAATGCGTGGTTGCACTTACAAAATTCCCTGTGCGATGCTGCCCTGAATGTCTCAGACTACCTGTGGTTCCTGCTGAGTTCGGTCAGAGCTTCCTTCAGTATTGCTCAGCAGCTCTGGAAATATGGCCTGCCTAAGGAGGAGGATGTTTTTTGCCCTGCTGAAGAAGGGTGAAGAGAGAGAGGGACCTTTCGAGGCTGACCAGGCTGCTGCAGAGGGTTGAAGCCAGGATCTAGATTGTGGCCATTGTTGCTTGTCTGCCAGGTCAGGCTGATCATGGTTGGTTCTGGCTTGTACATCTCCACAGAAAGTTGTGCTTTCTGCCCTGTTTCAACTTCACCTTCTCTGCTGCTTTGTGCTGATCAGAAAGAAGGAACAGCTGCAAAATCTGTGTCTGTGTGACCCTGGAGTTAACAGCTGAGATGGCTGTCCTTGCCCATGTAGGAAGGCTTTCCAACAAAACAAGGGACTCCAGATAGCAATACCCTTCTTGGATAAAAGACCATAATACATTTTACTAATTTCAGTATCTTTTTACACAATGTGTAATTCAATTATGAAGTTCCTTGCTGTAAGATGTTATGGAGTCTGACAGGATGAATGAATTCACAAAAAGATTAGACAAATTCATTTTGTCTACGAAAAAAACCGGTTGGATACAACCTCCAGCTTAAAAAGTCCCTGAACCTCCAATTGGCCACAGGGATGGTGGTGCAGGAGAGGAATGCAGATTGGAAAACTGAAAACTGCAGAAAATGACCCAAATGCATGCTATGATGGAAAAGTCAGAATGTGAATTTGCAGCATGCCGTCAGTCACTGACCTCAAGCTATAACCAAGATTGATACCAGCTGATGAATTCATGCCGCTACTATGTTGATAATGAAATAAAACTTTCCCTGGTTTATTTGTCTGTCCCTTGAGGAATTCAGTCTTTCAGACCTCTCTCACAGCCAAGACTACTTTTTATTACGTTTATTTATGTTTGCTGGCCATGAAGCATCTGAATAGTGTTTCATTTAAAAAAAAATCTTTATACGAGAAAGATCAGAAGTGTTCCAAGGTATTTATATTTCTTTAAAGAGGGTATCTTTGGCATGCAGACAGGCTGTAGCTTGCTGTTATATGTTAAGAAAGGATCATCCAGGAAATATTAGCCATAACAAGAATAATACTAGGTAAATTAGCTAGAAAAATTAGCTTTTAATGAGATTTCATTCCATATGTGATATATTATTTTGATTTTCAGTAAACCTTTCTATTTTCCTTGAATGCAAGCAAACACCTTTTTATGTTGAGCTCTTTTCCTCTTAAGAACCCTGCATTTAGCCCTGATATGGGCATAGGATTCACCAGATTATTTTGCATTAGGAGAGTGCTATCTTTAGTGAGAGCAATTAAAGCAGAGGGGCTGCAGGCCAAAGCACTAGAGCTGTGTAAGGATAGCAGAAGCTGTAGATTAAGCTGTATATTAATTACTTGGTTTCCTACTTGAAGCTATGAACAGTGAATTCTTTAATTTTACACTGCATTTTTTTAAGGTAGTTTGTGGTTCACTAAAATGCATCCATAGACTTTCTGTGTAGATACTAAAATAGTGGAACTACTATGGATAATATTTTGAAAAATCAGCTGAGACTGACTCCAGTAGTGGATCCAGAGGAAGGGTGCAGAGGGATGTTTGGGTCTGTTGCAAAGAGCTGGGTTTACTTCATCCATACCACCATAGTGTGTGAAGCTTCTCACTGCTCACAGAGCCTCCCTTACACATGGGACGCTCCCCGAATTACCAGGTCTCTGCCCCAGAGAACCTTATGTTGTGGAGAAAGTTCTTATATTTGAACTTATTTGAATTATTCTCATCTGTGGAAATGGGTTATCCTTCAGCCTATTCTCATCTTTCAGAAGCTCCTTGTCCCCTCAGCCACACTTCTATCTCCCTTGTTACTGCTGCACATCCTCCCTATGGACTCTCCCTGAAGCTAGGAAAGCCTGCAAGATCCCCTGGGGGTGCTACTAATTTCCAGCAAGGCACCAGGGCATCTGCCTCTTGCCCAATGCCCAAGCAGGGGAGGTGGTCCTGTTAATGTTACTTTGTTCAATTGATCTGGATTTTGTCAAATATATATGCTTTCAAAAGTCTTGACAAGGTGACCTGGGAAACAGGTGTCACCTTGTAAGCCTTTTCAAAGGGAGTTCTCCTCATCTGCTGTGTAATTTAGGCTCCTGTGTTAAATATAACTCAGTGTGGAGCAATGCCTGTCACCATCATGCTTGGGCCAGCATCTGCATGTCAGTTCAGTGGGGCTCTGCATAAAAGCAAGAGCTCCCACTGGGCATCCTCCCCCCTGGCTAAGGGTCTCTGTCTATAGTGACTGTCATCTGTCATGCAAGGAAGATCTCTTCTCTCAGGCTGCCAGTACCAGAACAAGAGGACATGGCCTTAAGCTGCGCTAGGGGAGGTTTAGACTGGATGTTAGGAAGAGCTTTTTCACAGAGAGAGTGATCCCACAGTGGAATGGTCTGCCCAGGGCGGTGGTGGAGTCACCATCCCTGGAGGTGTTTAAGAAGAGACTGGATGAGGAACTCAGTGACATGGTCTAGATAATGGGAGGCTCGGATGGACAGAGTGTGGTGCCCATTGCTCCGGGGTTGGGGGTTCGACCACTGCGTGGACATTCACTTGGGAGTTGGACTAGATGATCCTTGTGGGTCCCTTCCAACTCAGAATATTCTGTGATTCTGTGAAGGGATGATCTTTTATGCCTTATCACATCAAAATACTTGTTTACTATATGGTAGAGGAGGAAATGGCAGCAGCAACTGTTTCCACACTGATTCTATAATCCATCCCTATAACAGAATCAATTAGAAAAGGCCTCTGAAATCACGGAGTCCAACCTATGACTGAACATCCTAGTCAACTAGACCATGGCACTAAGTGCCAAATCCAGTCTTTCCTTAAACACCTCCAGGGATGGTGACTCCACTTGAAAAGCCCATTCCAATGTCTAATCACTATGATAATAGACATTTATGTAATATAATGTAATTTAGTAAGTGTGTAATAGTCAACATTTAACTTCTATACCCCTTTTTGTTCTGCCAGGAGCCTAAGTGTCAGCCATCACCTGGGGGATGTCGAACGTGCATGGCTTGAGATTAACCAAATGGCTGAGCTTCCTTCAAGAGTGCTGTGTGGAGGATCCCGGAGAGAGACATGGACTGCCATCAGACCAAGGAAGAAAGTGCCCAAGCCCTGACAGGATTGTTGGAAGTGTTTTTGAGGGAGGATGGACCAGGCTGTCTGAGGACCTGCCGTGAGAGACCACACACCACAGTGGTGTGTTTGGCAGAGGTGCCAGAGTGGAGCCTGGCCAGTAAGCAGGCAGTGGGGTGACCCATACGACCAGTGGGGCAGGGGAAAGGTGAAATCTGAAGTGCTCAGATGCAACTCATGACTAAACCAGGTGTTGTCAAAGAAGATGGATGAAAGATGGATGGAAAAAGTCCTTGAAAATTGCTTCCTAGCCATCCCAGGGCTGGAAAGAGGTTGATAAGTGTTCAGCTCTGAAATCAAACATTGTTAGAGGCATAGAGCAACCCACAGCCTGACCACAAGATGTGAAGCAGGCTTTGCCACTGACCTCCAGAGTCTTTCCGTTGGACCTGGGTGTATCAGGGGCACAGGCCCTTTTGCTTGTAAAGTTATATGCAGCAGGTGAATGGTCAGTATATTGCCCCATGGCAATTTAACTTCATTTAACTTAGTGTCTTGTGGTCTTAGTTTTATAATACTCGGGATAACACAGAAAAAGAGAACAGCATTGACCAAGATGTAGAAGTTTAATGTCAATTTTTCCTTGATAAAAAAGAGAAAACATAAAAGTCTTCATAGAGGAGGTCAAGGAGCTGATTGCCCGAGTACTGCTGGGCTTCAGGTCCTGTATGGAGTTGTTTGGAGGAAGCTGGTTGCTCATTCTTAATCTCTCAGCCTCCAACACAAGAGACAGTGAAAGAGTGTCCAGGTGCATGCTTTCAACAGCCTTGCCAGCTGATGCTTGTAATTTATCCCTTCTTGTGGTTCCAGTGGCTTGCCTCTTGAAGTAGACCCATGACATCCTCTGCATTTGTACCATGAGGAACACAGCAGGACTCCAGTCCCCAGTGGACACCTGTATGTGTGTATATGTGTGTGTACACATTTAGCATACATGTCCAGGCTGAGCAGCTTGGCTTGAACATCTCTGTGGCCAATACAGTGGCCAAGGCAAGCAGAGCGAGGAAGGTTGGGGCCAGCCCTCCTTTGCCTGGGTCAATGATGTAGCTTTCTGCAGTCCTGCTGGAGAAACATTCCTTCATTCAAGTGAAGTGTACTTGGCACACCGTTCTTGGGAATTGCAGCACTGCAGGTCCATAATAGTAAAAAATACTAAATATGTGTGTCATTTCTGTTTTTAAGTCTGCTTATGTTCTTTGATTAACTGATGGGGAGCATGGTGACAGCTTGGTGGGGCCTCTTAGAGCAACTCTGGCCATACAGCTCAACACTGTGCAGCACAACTCTGGTTTTGAGGATAGAAAATATCTTTATTTGAAGTATATGGCCAAGCTGGAAAGCTGTGAGGGATTTTCATAAGCAGCAAATTTCATCCCTCTCTCCCTGGAAAGGCAAGAGGCTGCTGAATGAGGGCATTTTATTTGTTGTTACCTATATGCCCTGACTGAGTTTAGTTCGCATAGCTGTGGGACGATGTGTGCACGCCTAGTTGGGCTACTTTCTTGGCTGCGCTTTCCCTTAGCAATGGAAGGCTTTCTTCTGTACAAGTTGTTGTGCTGGGTTATGCCGTTACAGTAGAGGCTGCTTCAGCTTTGTGGAGACCTCTTCTTGCCTTTTCCAGGACTGCATCAGCAAAGGTTCATCACACACTAAAAATAATATGCAGAGGTGTACCCTGCTACTACTGTACCCTGGATCCCTTCCTTCTTCACATTTCATAGCATCTGGCACAAGCACCTCTGTTAGCTATGATGAGTAGTGCATGCAGAAAAGCTGCAAGCCATTTGGGGGGAAAAAAGTAAGACATCTGATACTATGTCACGTGGAATTATGAGGCACTCAATAATAATTGCACCTGCATGTTATTTAACAACCACATTTTGGGGTTGTGTTGGTCATTACCTTTATGTATATGAGGATCTGCCCGACTTTTCTGTTGCTACCAAATTCTGCAGTTGTTTGACAGGAGAGTTGGTCAAGTATACCATCCCATCATGTTCATGTGGGTTGTCCTGTGTTTTAACCTAAAGGTAGTTTTTAAACAAGAATTTGGAGCAGGATTTATTTTCATTTTCTTCAAGGCAATTTGGAGCCAGAAAGGAACAGAAAAGCCAAAGGAAATGGCGCGAGCGAACAAAGGGTCTCTTGTTTGTAAACTTCCATTTCAAAGTATTGGTCCAGTTTTTCATTTTTAACTTGCACAGTCAAATGTTTTAAATACTACCCTATTCAAGATTCAAGTAGTTTTTAGGGCCTTTTGGAGTGTCTTTGCAGTGCCGCCTCTGTTTCTCAGAAAGCTGAGCTCTTTTCTCTCCCGTGTATCAATCCTCTTTCTATAATGTATCCGATGAGAAAAAGGAGAGCTTTTCAGTTTGTAGAGAAGCAAAGTTAAAGACTGAGCTGAGTCTGTCCTATAATCTGTCAGCTGCAGAGCCTTCATCACTGAATGATCCTTACCTCATGTTTCTGCCACTGGCAACACAAGAACGAGACTTTTTCAGAAAAATAACAACCAAGGAACAAAACAAAAAAATCCCACTCCCTTGCTCCCCCTCAATTTTCCTTTGAATCTAGACATAGTCTAGCCAGGAGAAAATTTTTTCCTCTGTACTTCTACCTTAATATTTCTGTCTACATTGCTTTGCCTTTCTCTGCTGCCAAAGCTAAGTGTTTGCTGAATTAAATAAACCATGCTGCATTGACAGGGCTTGTGAATGCTGCTATTGTCACCAGAATCCTTTTGCTGATTCAATCCCAAATGCTAATGACAACTCTGGTGCAGTAATAAGTGAACAAGAATCGATCATGCTGAAGAGACTAAGAAAATCTTAAAAAAGCCATTTCATAGACTGTTTTTTTCACCCTGCAGCAAAACTTTGGGTTTGTTACATCTGGTCTGGTTTGGAATAACTCCTGTGTGTCAGAAAAGGTTTTTTAAGTTAGTAAATGCTCAGGACATTTAAGAAAAGTCTTTGTCATATAGCTTTAAAAAAAGATGGTCATTTCTGTTGTGAGTTCATTAATAATATTGAATTTAATGGTTTTCCAGTGTTTGCATGATGCAATAGGGGATCCACAAGGAAATGGATTGTTCCTCTCTGTTTTGTGGAGAGGAACTATAGGCCTGATGCAATGTTAAATCTCTAAGATGAAAAGTTAGAGTAATTTCTGACATGATACTTTTTAAGACCGGAAGAGGATAAGTCCGAATTTTCAAAAGAGAACTATAATTATTAAGGTCTCCTAATTTTATATGTCTTAAATGCTTACATTTCAGAACCAAATATTACTGGGAAGTTCACATAAAATATTGTGTCTATTGGTTTTTGTGTGAGGTCTAGATACAAAGATGTTCGTCTTAGTGTCCGGTCAATCTTTGTCAAATTATCCAAGAAAAGAACATCCCATCTCAAATCCCATGCCATTATTTCCTCTGACACCTATTGTTTCTTCTCCTTTTGGACATGCTGAAAAGCAGCAGGAGGAGAAGAGGCGCTTTGGGGGAGTTATGGCAAGGAGCTGATGGCTGAGACCAGAATTGGAGTTCGAGAAGTGAACTCCAATATGTTCGTGTGACACAACATGACAGCCTTTTTTAGCAATGTTTTCCTTTTCCCTTTGTTTTCCTTTCTGACAATATAGCACAAAAACCTCAATGTGGTTGTATAGTGATCTGCTGCATCAATGACTCACGCTGTCTCCAGACATTGTATTTTACTGCTGTGCACCCTAACCCAGGGACTACAGTCTCAGGCCTGTTGTTTAGGAGAGTCATGCACGACCCAGCCCTTGCCAATAGGAGAAAGTCAGCTTGCATTGAGGTTTCTCCATTCATCTCTTGTCGGGCTGTACTTACAGCTGGGTTACCTGTGATCTGATGAAAGCGCTCTGTTACACTGACCTTTGCCTCTTAGGTAGGGTGCCTTGGCTTTGTTGATGCTCATTTGCCAATGAAGGTTGGAAGATACCTAGTTTCTCAAAAAAATGGGTACTTTCTGTGTGAGCTTTCTTGTTTACAGAGATAAGGAGAATTTTTTTCTTTCTTTTTAAGGTATAAGGAGAAATGTCATAGTTTATAATGCTTTCAGGTTTATAAGCAGAAGCACTAGGCCATCAGGGCTTGCTGTGTTTTGGCTCTGATATCTCTGAGAATTCTGGGAGAGGCAGCTTCTGTGAGCTTTGGAAGGAATGCAAGAGCATGGCAGTGGACAATCACTCCTCATACAGGGAAGACAGAGACAAATCTGTTGTTCAAATGACTATGTCAATCTTGCCGTGGCAATGACCAGCAGAGTCTGGGTTACCGTTTGACTCCTTCTATGCGAGCAGAGGCTGATGCAAACCAAACTGATAATTGCCATCCACTGGAATTCAGATTGCAGCTCAGAAGTGACTCTTTAAAAGCTCCAGAATAGTTATTTCACCTGTAGTAGGAATATTTTCTCCAGGCTCGACTTACAGTTTATAAATATGTGAGATAGGAGATTGGTAATTCAGTTTATAGTTTGTATGAACCCTGAAGCTTATGTCAATGCTGTTATCTATTATAGAAATGCAAACATGCTCTTTGATGTGTTATTCTCAGTGACTTGGGAGGATAAAGAGAGAATACTCTATGGGCATTCGTAAAAGAAATGCAGAAATTTCAAGTCTACTAGGACCTTATAACATATTTTCATGTATTTTTTTCTCTTTTGCAATATGCTTGATTACAGTAACTTAAAAACAAGAGAAATATTACATCTGTCTAGGTTTCTTCAGTAGGAGAGCCCAAACTAGTTTTCCTGCTATGCCAAAAACCCTTTTTTTGAGTCTGCCAAACATTTATTATACATTACAGAGGAAGAGAAATTTGGTGCCACAGACCTAGGATTTATTCTGTTGGACAGATTTCCTTGCTATAGGAGCACCTCCTGCTGGCTCTGCACTGCACTGACTGCCCTTGGACTGTGTTTTCAGACTTGGGAATAAAAATGGAAGCCAGGTGAGGTTTCTTGAGATAGAGGAAAACGGTCAGCATGGAACCAGTTCTGCTGCTGCGAATGGTGATAGGGAAGGCTCTTGTGACTGACACTACTCCGTCTGCTTCGGATAAATATTTATATACGTAGTCTCTAATGGAGTGTTGGTACTCCACTAACTCAGTTCAAGGGGTTGTAACACACTCTCTGGTCACATTCGCCCAGTGACCCAGTTGAAGTCTACAGAATAGCTGGCAGTAAAACGTAGTAATAAGAAGGGGGACTNGAAGGTGAGAAAGAGCAAAAAGACACTGTGCTTGTCCTTGGCAGCTTCAGTTAGTCCATGAAAAATATCTCTGAAAGCTTTCCCACCCAAAATGCCATTTTTTAAAGAATGTATTGTGGCTGTGACCATTTAAGTGAATTTGATTTGAAAATATAAAGGCAAGATATTAATATGTCCTTTTTGATTACTGCCACAACAAGCAGCTTCAGTGTTTTGTTTCCAAGCAATTTCTTCTTTTGTGGTTTGTTTTTGTTTGTTTGGGTTTTTTTTAATATTTTTTAGGAAGCAATTATAAAGTAATTTTAAAAGATAAATAAAGTCAGACTACAAATCATATGTTAAAGCTAAGTGAAATAAGCTATTCTGACCAGAGTGCTTTCTTCTTTGGAAAACTAAACCAATTGAAAATACTTGATGTCATTCAGATGCACAAGAAAAATAAGTCCCAAACATCAACATTTCCCCCAGAATGAGAACACTGCCAGCTCTGACATGTTTCCTTTGGTGATCAAAGCTCTTGGGATAGATGGAGATGACATCAAGAAAACGTGGTTTGTTCGTTTAAATGCAGTGGGTGGGGAGAACTAGAGAGCAGAGCATTGTAGAGAGTAGGATTCAAACAGAAAATGAGCTGTAAAGATCTGTTCATCAACACCTATTACTAGTAGTACGCTTTAACACGGTAGCAGTACTTAAAGGCCCCTGTTATTGTTATTCTAATAGTCTATAGAAAGGCTGTTGAGACCTACTTCTGTTAGACACCAGAAAACAAGCACAAGGAGACACAGACTTTCTATAGCAATTAAACTTCTATTTTACAAGGGGTCGATCCATGATTTATTACAAAACCTTTTCCTTCTTTACTGTCCTATTTTAATGTTTTGGCACACCCTAATGAAAACGCAGCACGCCACTACAATGCCATGCTATACCCTGTTGTCCTGTGTTGTATGGCTGTGTGTACCCTCTGGGTGTTTCTGGAGCCTCCTCCGGAGGTTGTCACCTATGGCTGACTGACTGCTTCTAAGGAGGATGCCACAAAGGTGATCAATAGGGTTCCGGTGACACCCGTCGCAAATGCCCATATGTCAACCCAGACGAATGCTCGTGCAATGGTGCCCATCATCCTATACCCTATACGGCACACATTTTAGAGAAAGAAACCTTGGAAAAAAATTGAAAATACTGTAGAAAATGGTTTAAAACTTCTCTGGACCTTTTTTGGTAAATTTTGCTGCTTGTAAAGTCAGACTTCTTTTATCTTACAAGAACTGAAAGGCAGAAGAAAATTATGACTAATATATTTTTAAGAATTAGAAAAAATTACCTAACATACCCCACATATTTGGAATATCAGAATATTACCATTTATGGCTGTGATTTTTCAAACGAGCTTATGCGATTGTGACACCCAGACCTACTCCTGCCCCCATTGAAATGCATATTAATTTGCTATCAACTTCCATGTAAGGGATCAAAACTCTTCAGCTCTCACTGAACTTCCCTAGGAGTTTGGTGACTTGAAAAAATCCCAGCTCAAACCTCCTCACTGTCACTCTCCTTCCAGGGGAAAATTCAGTGCTTATTCTGAAAATCCTAGGCTGAACAACTGGATAACTCCTGATTTTCAGGGCAGAAAGCAAACACTGTTCATCCAGCCTAAAACCCAGCAGCAATCTCTGTTCTGCAGTTTAGGGGGATGTTGAAATTTTGGCCCTAGTTACATCTCTGAAGCTGGACAATGATGACCAGTCTGAAACTTGTGATGGGTTTCTGTTACTCAGGGATCAAGACGAATCTATGCCTGGGCAAGAGAATACCATACTTGATCTGGCGGTAGTGATCCATTTCTATTAAATAGTTACTGTTTGAAAGGGGTCCAAAAATAATAAGTCTCTTGAGCTGGGCTAGGGGGTGAAGATAGCTGGGGCAGTCACAGATAAATATTCCCAGCCCATTTCAGTGCCACTGTCACACAGATGCCTTTGTCTTTCAGAGGCGAACACCAATGTGTGCACTACTTCCTATGAAATGACTGCAATGAGGTCTGCCCAGTGGCTTTGCCACTCAGCACAGAACATCATCAGCTGCAGGCACTGGGATGCTGCAGGGCTAGAGCCACTTCTATAAATCTGAAGATGAGACCATTGTGTGTGTGTGAGGGTGCTGGCATGCATGTATGTGGGGGTGCACACCGTGCTGCATGTCGTCATGAGATGGACATCAGCAATGAAAGCGACTGCTCGTGGAAGAAACAAATCAGCTTTATACTACTAACAGCTCCAGGTTTTCTGTTTATTTGGAAAAAATAATGCTTGTGTATCAAACATATAAGCCAGCCGTGCTTGCCTGTGCTCTCGGAGCAGTGGTAATTACATAGATTTTGGTCAGTTCTGTCATATTTACTCCACTAAATTGATTAACCTGTGTAATGAGTACAGGACTGTGACCAATCCTGACCCCACATCAAAGCCTGGTATTGCTGCTGTGTGCTGACCTGAATTTTAATTGTTCAATAGGCTTTGTAATTAAAACACAAATTTGCTGAAGAAGAGATTAGGCATTTTAGCTGGCAGTGTATGCATTTTTTCCCAGGTGTGCCAATTGTGTACACTATAAAGTGTCCAAACCTCCAGTGCCTGCCTCAATACACGAAGATCTAACAGTATGTCATTTCACAGATGCCTAAATCCTCTTCTAATTTTTTTTTTGCTTTTGATAACTTAAAATAGGGAGCAAATTGATATGCTAAAACTTTTCTACATACATTATTATGTAGCACTAAAGTTCTTGAATAAAGGTATATAAATAAATCAACAATGAATAAATTAGGACTTCAAGTGCCTGTGAAGTTCCTACAGGCTTGCACACTTGGTCCTCAGAGTCCAAGTGCAGACAGATGTGTTTTCTTTCTTGAGGAATCATCGGTGTGGTACATCTGTTGCTTCAGCCACTGGCTATGCCAGACTCGAGAGAAAACATGTTGCTCATTAAATGAAGACAACTATCATAAATAAGTGAGAGCATTTGGAAAACTACCTATGCCTCACTTTTGTTTGAAAGACACTTCTCTTTTGAAAGCTCTTGCAACATAAAAGAGAGGAACTGTGCTGCCTCGTTCCATATGATTTCTTCCTCTCATTTTGCTGGAGAAAAACACATTCCAACATCTGAGTTTCCAGCATATGCTGCCTTCTACCTCACATGACTGCTCCTTTGGCAAGGAGAAATCCAGTGTTCCTCTTGGTGCAGCTCCCAGCTTTTCTTCTGACCACACAGAGGAGATGGAACTAGAAGTAGGTGGGTTAATCTGGAACTGAGTGAGTTGTACTAGAAGGCAACAACTTGAAGGAAGATCCATCATTCATTCATAAAGTTCTGTTTGAAAGATATGGGAAGATTTGGGAGATACATTTTCATCTTGAGCTGGGGCTAGGGAGCATGCCTTCAGATTTATTCAAGACTGTGAATTGGGTCTGAAACTATTCTTTGGTGCGCTTGTACTTCTTCCATCTTCCTGTGATTTAGTTCATCTATCAGTGATGGGTGTCATCAAGAGTCACAAAAAGTAGTTGACTTGGTGGGTTTGATTGTGAGTAGAGTGCTTGGCTGCAGGAAGAGCAAAACCCAGATTTCTTTCCTACAGGAAGACTGTTGTGCATAAAGAACAACGAGGGCAAGATTACAAAATATGATAGATTTGAGAAGTGGCAGTCTGAGATACAGGCTATTTGTCTCACAGATTTGATAGCCAGAGTTGTTCTAACAGGGGCAATTCACTGTCTACTAATACTTTGGTGAAAAAATTATTTTGCTAGGATGATGAGATAATTCTACTCTTATTTTTGTAATTAAAAAAAAAAAAATCATCCTGGAGACAGTTCACTTGTCACCGAACAGCATCCTGTAGACACAGGTCTTAATGTAGCATTTACAACATATTCTCCAGGGACAACCTATGCTTTGTTTTTCTTTCCTATATGCTGCCCAGAAATCCCAAAGACATCTCTGGGAAGATTTTTCTTTCAATAGGAAATGGTTTGTTCAGTCACATAGCTGAGTTCACCAACTGCATGTGTTTTATCCTTTTCAATGTTCTCCAGTATGCCTTGATTGACTCTGAGAGCCTGAGAAGGCAACTGAGCCATTGCTTTGGTGTGACCTTCTCTGCCTTTTTCCCAACACAGGTTGCTCTCAGGCACAAGATTTTGCAACCTATTCAGTTTGGTCCTGCCATGAAGGTATTTTCTGAATGCTGGAGTTTTTAAGAGTGCTGAATTATGGCATTCTGGCCATGGTGTACTGACATTTTTCTACCATTTTGCAACAGCTATTCATCCACTTAAGTATATGACTAACCTTGAAATCAGTGAAAACTATTAAATGCTGATTGTTGGAATCTAGGAAGAATGATGCCTTCATTATCACACCTGAATATGCACAGGAACCTTGCTTCCTTGTCCAGTGGCACCCTCTCCTTTATAGAACATACCCGACCTGAAGCCTGCTGTCCCCGACCTTCTTGATTGGATTTGCAAGGACTAAGCATTAAGTAAAATACCTGCTAGCAAAAGACAATAATGTAGCCCTGCTAAAAAATACCCGTGTGTTGTATTCTCTAAGAGTGAGAGCAGATTTTATATTGCAAACAGGACGTCAAATTTTTCCACCTGTCTTAAGCTTGTAATGATGAAAGGCCATGTAGTGCGTTACGATGCCTCCAAACAAAAATATAAAAATATGCCAGATAAAAAATATTTTCTTGCCAGAAATCTCAAGCTCTGTGAAATAGGTTTTGACTCTGAAGTTGAGACAATAGTATTCAAATAAATCTAAATGAAGTAACCAAACGCTGAAATCCTAATAGATTTAAGAGTCAAGAAAAGTCATAAACAAAAAACTGATATATAATTTTAAAGTAAATATGTTAATTTAAAATAAGTTTGCATACTCATTTGAGAGATGTAATTTCAAGTGAGAATAACCAGTTTAAAATTAATATAATTTACTAACAATTAAAAATTATAACACAAGCAGAGGGAGATTGGAGCTGAAATATTGAGTTTCCTTTGATAGGTAGAGTAATTATGAAGTATGCTTTTGAAGTTCAAGAAGAGAGCCTTAGGACACAACATTTTTGAAAGTAAAAATTGGCTTGCACTCTGTTCAAGTGATTTATTTTGCACTAAAAATGGGTGTGAGACATGATGTGATTTAAAATGTCATCCCTTGATGGAACTGCTTGAGGGTGACATAATTTTTTTTCTTTTTTTTTTCCCCCTCTCCTTTTATTTATGTATTTGGCTGCTTTATTTCTAAAGTTTTCTATCTTAGAGAATCTAATGAAATTATGTAGAAATTTAAAAAATCCCAAGCCACCTACATCTTAACAATCTCCCAAATAACTCTTTCCCCTAAAGTTCAGGAAGCTAAAAGCTAGACTCTGGAGGGAGCCACTGGGAAGGAATAGAGTTTTTAGCTGCATCTGTGTCATCTGTGTTGTGTACCTGATGGCCAGTTTTGAGGGATACCACTTGTACATGCAACCAAACGAATATGACAAAGGTTGTAGGAGTGTTGCTTGTCTTAAAAACCATGCTGTCCCACACATCCCTGGACAGGGAAGATGGTTCCTCCTCCACCCTCTCTATGTGATTTTTGCAGGAACCCTTCTCAAAGTTGGACTGGCCTTACCAGGTCTTACAGGTTTTCTTAGAAGCAACACCTTCTGCAATATACAGTTGGGTCACCTATAGCACAGTACCGCGGTCTTATTTGTGTCCTGTGAAACCCACCTTCCAAGTAGAATGGCATCTCATTAATATGCAAATTTGCCTTACACCCTCAGACGTCTCCCCCGCGCTGTTTCGGTGCTGTGTTGCTGTGTATCAGTTGCCACGGAGCCCATGCCAGCGGGGAGAGGGAAGCGGGGAGACTGGGGGTGAAGCAGCGGACCTGCCGCCACGCCAGGAGGCGGGGAGCAGCGTAGCCACCACCGCCACAGCGGCTGTGTGGGTTTATTTGCATATTCATGACTGCCTAATTGAATATTCACACGTGCCAGGTCACACATGCGGAATTGCGAAGAGGGGCCTCCTTAGTCACTGGGAAATCATGCCCCTAAGATGTGAAGCCACAATATGGGGGGCATGAAGTGGAAGAGGGCCGACTGTATACGGTAGCTAGTAAATATTGGGACTTTCATGACACGTTTGCTTGCGCTGGGCTTTACTGTCAGGAGGCAGCAAAGTTGGCTGTTGAACAAAAGGCCCGAAGGGCAGATGTGGTACTATAGCCAAAATACACACTTGCTTTGCAGGCTTGCCTCTTGTAAAGCTTTTGCTTAACCATAGTGGCATTTTTGTATGCCTGATTATTTTTATTATAAATCTTACAAATTTTGATCAAAGCCGTAGCTGTTTGAGGCAAAGGTTTTATGTGAGAATGTCAAAGATGTAGCTTCATGGTGAACCTTCATGGTGAACCTCAGTTTTGCCTACTGGTAGCTGAATGGATCTTTTGGGTCCTGGATAGGACAAACATCTGAACACATGGAAGCTTGGTTGGGCACCCTAGGGCAAATCCACTTGTGCTTGTAACAGAGAGAAAATTATTAAAACCCAACCAAACAAACAAACCCTGCAAGTTTCACACGAATGTGCTCTGGAAAGCCATGAGATGTGGATGAGCTCCACCAGCTCTGCAGGCTGAGCAGTTGAAAAGAAGGTGACTGTATTCCATCACAAGTATGAATAAATTATAACCTAATAGACAGAGGGCACATATGAGCCAAGTAAGAGAAGCCATGTTTTTCCTTGTAACTTTCCAGATAAAATTACCATCTAATCTAAAATGTGGCAAGCTGAAAGTCTCTGTTCTCTCTGTAGTAATGTTCATAGCCAGACCCACAATATGGGGGGCATGATTAAAAAGTATAAAAACACAGAAGTTAAAAATAGCTGTGCAGTCAAGGAGCAGGATCCAGCTCTAAATGGGTGGCCCAATTTGCTATCACAGTCAAATATCCTAAACAAAAAACAGTACTTGCTATAGTTAAATATAGTATCTGATACAGCTCTTAGATCCCACTGCATGTATCCCAGTCATTAAATAATGTGCCCAGTTAGCAGCCTTTGTGCCATCCCAAACCTGCCAACCTCTAGATCTGCATTTCTATGACTGCAAGGGCAGCTTCCTGCAAAAAAAGACAAAGTCTGAGAAAGAAATAGGAGGCTTTAGTACACCCCACAAGTTCTTCATGTTCCACAGTCCGAAACACTTATCTGGAGCCTTTTGTTTTCAGGCTGCCATTGATAGCTTTTTCACTTGCCATGGGGAACAGTGGTGTGTCCCTAACAGCTGACAACTCTTAGCTATTTTTGTGGCCTTTTTGAAATGTCTATGCCAACACAAGAACCAGTATCTTTTTGACTGTAAGCAGCACATCATTGTGAAAGTGTTTCTAGAGGAGGGGAGAGAGAGGAGGTTTTTATTGCAGAAGACGGGAAAGATTTCTGCAAGAACTTTGCGAGGACCTCACAACGCTTTTATTATGGGCCTGCTGCAGAATTTGCTGCTGCCCTGGTCTGCAGGTAGAATTCCTGCTACACTGGGAGATGGACTGGCTCCTTTTTTTATTCTGACCCCCACCAGGCTACATGAATTACACAGCCTGGTGTTTTGGGTGGGGCAGTTTGGAGGATGCATCCCAGCTCTCACACCAGGTGGCAAAACAAACGACGTATAAATGGCTGACGGTCTGGTGATATGGGTTCCCTTCTTTCCTGCTGTGGGTGATTGTGGCCCTTCTAGGTCCACCATGGAGAAAGCTGAGGCTTTGAAAGAGGAGAAGGGGGTAAGAGATATCTACATTGGTATAGGTCTATCATAACTTGAAGTTGACATTTTAAAAAAATTTTTGATTGAAGATCTGAGTCCAACTGTGTTTTCTGACTTGTGCTGCTCCTCAGCCTTGCTACAATCTGTGCTATATTACTTTGCAGGTCTTGTAGATGGCTATTAAGTATAGCACAAAGTGATCTCTCTATCTGTCTATGAAATAGGGGCATAATATTTATTGATCTTATGAGACTTTTTTCTCTGAGGTATTTTTTTCTTTTGTTTTTAACTGCAAACCTTATGAGTCTGGGCTCTTGTCTATTGTGACTGCTTGGTGCCAAGCAGAGGTGGTGTTAGAGGCAGACTGTAAAAAGTGTGGTAAAATCCATGGTTGCAAATCTGTTTATTTCAGTTATTTTAAATGGTAACAGTCCACAGAAAGCTGTAGGCATGTTGCATTATTGACTCATATTTATTATACAGTCTTATGAGAGCAATAAGATCGGCTATTTTCCTAAAGCTGGTATTTCTAATGTTGTATACACCTTTAATACAGTGTGAGGGATAAAGTCAAAATATATATCTGTTGCCCAAGATGTGTTTGATGATATTGTAGCCTATGGTGTCCTACTGCTGAATCAGCTCTTGCAAGAGGCTTGGAAATCTGTTACAAAGCTGGGAAACACATGGCTAATCCATAAATTCTTAAATATATGTAAAGCAATGTGCAAATGACACCTACTAACTGGAAGTTGCTACAGATAAAAGAGATCTGGCAGCTGAATCACAAAATATTATTCAGAGTAAATACTTACACCAAATTAATAGCCTAGAAACAGTTCTACCACTCAAACAGCCTTCAGAAGTATCAACTGATTTGAAAGAGCAGGCTGCTGTGAAAATAATGAATCCAGCCTTGTCCTTTCTCCTTAGTGTCCTCCAGGCTTTCTTTGGTGGGGTGTTTTGACTGCTGTGAGGATTTAAAAGAACTTTCTTATCACAGATAAATATTAAAGCTGGGGAGACTGCTGTGTATGACTAAGGGTTTGCAATAAGTGAACATTAAATACTGATGTTATACTTGATGCTGGAACGATTTCTGCTACTTTAGCAAAAAATATCCAGGAAAGATCTCTAGTCCTTTCGCAGAAGGCAATGGCCCTATTAAAACAAATAACTAAGAACTCTCCATGTTGCTAGCATAAACTATGTGCATATTCTGCTGATGAAAGTCTACTTCTTTTAATTTTGGTGAAGCTTCTATTGCCTTGCAAGCATGGTGTCTTGCTTAGCAGTTCAGGAACTGCTGGCTATGCAGTGTGAAGGAACTCATTCTTTCCGTTTAAACCAAAAAGGTGGTCTAGATTACATATTGGGGTGGTGATCTAGGATATGGCAACTATGTTTACCACCCTTCTATTTGCTGACAGCCTAGATGATGTTAGGTTTTGCTAGATGATGTTGGGTACTGCATCTCTATGTTGAAAAATGGTGGGGATACAAGGGGTGGTGTGAGACCTTTTGATAACACAGTGGTGTTTTGGGTCTAAGGTATACTTGCAGAGGAGTATTATCTACTATCTGTATATTAATATCTAACAAGCTTGGTAGTGGATTGAACAAAAGCTGCTCCTACCATTCTGAAGAAAATGCATATAACCAGAATGTTGTTTTACTTTTTTAAGTTGAGGACTTCTGATGCTATAATTGCAAGAAAATTATCTAACTTCTGCTTATTGTGGATCTCTTTCAGTGTTTATAGAGAGGTCATATGCTGAGCTTGATGCTGCCTGGTCTGGGCTGCTTCTTCTCTGAGAGCTGGTTTGCTGGAAGCTGTGTGTCTGCTCTGCATTGTAGGGTTCATTGGGGACACACATTCATACCTTTAGTGTATGACTTCCAAAGCACTGCTTCTTCATGTGTGATACATATTTCTGGGTGACTACTATTGCTTCAAAAGCTGTAGTTCAGGCTCTCAGTATGTAAAATATACATTGGGCATGAGACATGTAAGAGTATTACATAGTGCCTTTTGGATTTCATGCGCATAAACATTGTGAAAGGCTACCAGGGCCTTGCAGATTTATAAGAATGTTCTGTATTCCTTATGCATGTCTTCCATTAGGTGTAGCCAATGCTCATCATTGCTAAGGACCAGGTCTGAATTCTGAAATTATAGCTCAATTAAAAACCCAAACTTCTTAGGCTGAAAACCTCACTATAATTATTTGACCTCATAATTTACTGAGGGGCATTATAAAATCTTAAAAAGAAGAAAATAACCTTTATTATACCTGTCGGAAGTAGGAGGAACACATCCATGGGTGTGTGTAGCCCAGCAGCTGAGCTGTTAGCTCAGCTTCTCTCAAGAAGAGCTACATGGTGTTTCTGGGTGCTGGATTTTGTACTTGAACCTCTGTGTTAGCACTACTACGGAGTGGCAGTTCCTGACTGGGTATACATATGAAGAGCCACAAGAGTGCAAGTCATTCCAGCAAGGGTCTGGTATAAATTACACATGGTAAATTGGCTCCAGATAAGTCTATTTTGGACTGTGGAACATGAAGAACTTGTGTGGTGTACTAAAGCCTCCTATTTCTTTCCCAGACCTTGTCTTTTTTTGCAGGAAGCTGCCCTTGCAGTCATAGAAATGCAGATCTAGAGGTTGGCAGGTTTGGGATGGCACAAAGGCTGCTAACTGGGCACATTATTTAATGACTGGGATATATGAAGTGGGATCTAAGAGCTGTATCAGATACTATATTTAACTATAACAAGTTGTCCTCAAGTGGCAGTATGCATCTTGATTTTAATGTATGCAGGCTAAGACTATGGAAGAGGTAGACATGGTATAGTTGTTTAAACCTCAAAATGTGGTTTAAATAATTGATTTCCAAGCATCTAAAATAAAGATAAGTTATTCAAAACATATCTGCAAAAAAACCCCAAGCCCAAACCAATATTAAAAAATAAATATTTAGAAATAATTAAAACGTATTTTGAGGCTTTTAGTGTTGCAAAATATATCTCTAACAGTGATAAAACATCAGTAAGTATGATTTAACAGTTCTTTGTGTATTTGATATTCAAGTATGTTATTGCTTAGAAAAAGATTAGATTTAATAAGTTTGGCAGTGGGTTAGATGAACTAACAAAGCCAGCCTTTAAGTTTACACCTATTTTCTGAAAGGCATACACAATTAAAAGTATATGAGGAGAAACTGGTGTTTGTTAGGAATCCGTACTTATTGATCTGGGCCAGGTGCACGCTGGTGCTTTATAATCTGATAAAGCTGTGTTGGGAGGTTTCGGACATGATATTAGGAAGCTGAGAGAGTTGTCAGACACTGAATTAGGCTTTCTAGAGAGTTAATTGGTGTCCCAAGTCTGTCAGTGATAAGCATTTGCATGATGTTAACTTCTGGCCAGGCACCTGGACTGGATGGTTGTCATAGCTCCCTTCCAAGTGACCCGTCTATACCAAGTGATAAACATTTGGTGAGATTCTCTAGGCTGTCAGGACCAAGAAGTGCAAAGTGAATTTTAAAATGGATGGAGGTAGTTAGAGGAGAACTTATCTAAATTGTTGAGGTTTTGGTTGATTAGTTTCTATATGTTCCAGTAATGTTCTGCACCTCCTGCAAAAAGCTAAGGGGTGTGCGTTTTCAGGGGCATATCAGGGTGTAAGAGAAAAATAATGTGAAGCTCCATCATCCTTAGAGTAAGGACTTGGCCACTTCTTAGGAGACTCCTCTACTCTACCCTTCTCAGAAGCTGTTCAGCTGGCCCCAGTTCCTATGACCACTTCTCTCTGTCCCTGGCAGCAGTGCATGCCATGGTGGGTCCCATTGCCAGAGAATTTTAGTTCTGTGCCTCAATCTTTTCTACTTATACAAACAAAAGGTGAAGTATAATGCTTGCTTTGTGATAAGAGACAGGTTGTCTGCCCCTCCTTGGGCAGAGTTTCTGCAGACTTTATTGGGTGAGCATGCACTAAAACAACATCTAGATAGTAAACAGTGAGCTTCAGTTATAATGTAATTAAGTTGCTTGTCTNCGAGTACATGGGAAGGATAACTTACCTAGTCCGACTGACCACACTGTTCCTGATACAGGCCAGGATGCCACTGGCCTTCTTAGCCACCTGGGCACACTGCTGGCTCATATTGAGTTTCCTGTCGATCATTACACCTAAGTCCCTCTCCACTTCACTAATCTCAAGCCACTCCTCCCCCAGTCGGTAGCAGTGCATGGGGAAGTATATCTAATTACTGAATTAGGGTGTGAATGAAATTGCCTTAGTTTTCCTCATATCTGTGAGGATACTCTTGTTCTGAGTATCTTAAAATTTGGGCTAATCCATATCTGAAGTTTAATTAACATATTAATCTGTTCTATGTTAACTTTTTCTGTAGTTGGCAGGCTAAATCAATATTGCTCCCAATACTTTAAGCTTATAAATCACCTGTCTCTCTTCTTTCTTTCAATCATTCTCATTATATAGCAGTGCGATTATATCCTCAGCATTTCTGAAATATTCTCAGCTTGGAATTCCCCAGTTAGAAGTTAAATGTATCATGTTATGCTCTCTCTAGCTTTGTGTGATGAGGGTACATATATGTTTGTGAAACTTTTAGGTCTTTACAGTGAATGAGTTTAACTCGACATCTATCTTCTATACTATCGTATTTGTGTGCCTTTATGAAAAGGGTAATGCAACACAGAATACTGTACATGGGTTCTTCCAGCTCTGAATTAGTCTCTTTTATCTGTCTCTGACCACAACAGATGTTGGCAGCCTTTCTATTCCATATCCTTAAGTCAGACTAAGAATATAAGTTCCGCTTAGAGAAGCTGCAAGGGAAAATTTAACCCTTTCAAGAGGCTTTTCACTATTTTTTTCTTTAATGCTCTTAGTTTAAAGGAAAAAAAGTCAGTGAATGTCCAAGTTGACATACATCTTTAGAACATCCTCTGTTTATGTTCCATAGAAGTGCTCTTGGTATCTGCATTTTCAATCAACTTCCCTCTTACTGGGGAAACAGACAGGTTAAAAAGGTCACAGTGAATGCTTCTAATACAGTTCACAAAGGAATTTGCATGGAATGGCAGCAGTTCTGTAACAGGCTTGTGAGTATAACCATCAGTATGGACACCAGGGACATTACTGGACATATCTGTGGAAAATTAGCCCCTCTTGCCCTTCTCAAACAATCAGTCATTTAATTCTGTTGCATTTATTATGATATGAAACATTGTTTTAAAGGTTTGAAGAAACCTATTTTTCCCCTATAGGCAGAATTAACCAGAGCTTTGCATACCAAGATTCTCTTCAGGATAACCTTGAACTGTTTGCTTTCATCTTAAATGAAAGCAAACAAGAAAAAAAATCTATAATGTAAAATAATTACAAATGTGCATATGTTTGATTCCTGTGTCTTACTGAAAAAAAGCTCATCAGGAAGTGATAATAAAAAGTAAATCACTGTATATATTTACACTGTAATCATTTGAGAAGTACCCATTATCTCCACATAGCCCTTGCGACCTGTTCCCTACTGCTCTGAGATGACCAGCTTCTGGAAAAACCCTGGTAAGGGCAGAACCAAGCTATCATGATTTTTGTCATTCTCCTGCTACACTCATGAATCTAACAGAGCCCTGTGCAGCCTGATGTATAGCTAGTTACTAGTCTTCAAGGGAGAAAGCTGCAAGATCTAATTTTATTGATTGACATGGGGTGCAGAAGCAAACACAGCTTGCTCATATCCTTTGTGGAGATGGAAGCAGAGCCCCCTTTTTTTTTTTTTTTTCCACCACACAGAGACGCCATCACATATGTTCAGAGGCTGATGAGCTGAAAAGATCTGGGAGCCACATGTGACCAGCAGAAAGAGCATCAGTGCAGAGTAGAGTTTCAGTGGGAGATGACTTCTGGGAAAGTTCCCACAGGAGTACTGTTGTAGCATTTCTGTCCTTGCTGAGCCTGATTTCATTTAATGAGGCTACTTTGTGTGCCAAGCATGACAAAAATACCTTAAATTTGGCATAAATCACCCTTACAATCACTTCAGAGCTCTCTGGCTTCACTAGAAGTGTGACAAGACTGATTGTGTCAAGGTGGATGTCGCCCACTGTATTCACACAGTAGCTTCTGCTGAGTCAAGAGTGCCTGCCTCACAGCCAGGAAAAGGAAAGACTTGTTTTTATTAGGGGACATCAATGCTATCTGGTGAGTGCAGAGCGTGCTGAGGGAGGGTCACAGAAGCCTTTCTGGCATGCCAAAGCAGGAATACAGTGCGCTAAGTGATAGCTGGAAAGCTGATACAGTATTTTCAGTAATACAACCCAACAGTCTATCCTTGAGGCTTAATCTCCTGAGTGTAAGGAGGGGAGTCTGATCTCTCTTCTCCTGTGAGAATGGTAGCAGGAGACCTCAGGAGTCTGGGTTGACTGCACAAGCAACCAGGTCTCTGGCCAGTTTGCTTGTTTGGATGGTTGTCATAGCTCCCTTGAGATCCCCTGGCCTGAGTTTGCTGTGAAATTAGCTGCCCCCTCAGAGAATGGACCAACACAAGTAGTCTGGAACAAGACAGAAGAAAGGCCATATTTCCCCCAAGTTAGAAGTTTTTGATATCTTAGTAAAGTTCATTATTCGGCATATAATGGACTTTTGGGGTAGACAGGATGTATGGAAGGTGTAAGTGATGGTCAGGGTGGCAGTGGGGATAAGTGCTAAGGGGAGGGCTATACTTGGAAAGTGATGGGCTGCTCTTGGAAAGCGTAAGTCTTGGTTATTTTCTGTGGTGTAGGAGATTGGGCTGTGAAAATGTGAACCCACAGCTGCTACTTTCCAGCACTGTGCTGGATCCTGGCCTGTATTAGGAAAAGTGTGGTCTGTCGGACTAGGGAAGTTATCCTTCTCCTGTACTCAGCGCTGGTCAGACCACAGCTACGCCAGGGGAGGTTTAAACTGAATGTTAGGAAGAGGTTTTTCACAGAGAGTGATCTCTCATTGGAATGGCCTGCCCAGGGATGTGGTGGAGTCACCGTCCCTGGAGGCATTCAAGAGAAGACTCGATGAGGAACTCAGTGACATGGTCTAGTTGGTGGGGAGTTGGACTAGATGATCCTGAGGGTCCCTTCCAACTCGGAATAGCCTGTGAGCCTGTGAGATAAGCAAGTGCACCCCTCCGTCTTGCTTCCTGATGCTAAGAGGATGTAGTGAAGCCTAGAGTTGAGAGCTCCTATCTCTGAGGGAACTGTCCTGACCCCTGGCTGAGGAATAATCAAATTCTGCAGATTACTTAACTGGTATCTAAGTACATCTTACATGTGAAACTGGTAACTTGGGGAAAGCTGCAAGCTAAATGTGTCAGAAGTAAGTACACCATTATTGTGAGACTATTAAGACAGCGTGGGGAGATTCTGGCCTGTGCCTCTGTGAATCTGCACCCGATTTATATTGAACCACCGGTAACCACCAGCACTGCCTTTGTGTTACCACCTCCTGCACTACCAGGGTAGCATTAAGGACCTTTAGCCAACATACTCCTGTGAACATGATGATTATTCATGTCCTCCAGGGCAAGGAAGGAATTTGAGACAGAGTGAGTGCTCTATCCGCTTTTAAGTGGGAAATGCAGTGGCCTTCTGCAGTTTTGTGCATCTGGCCTTATCACTTGATTCTCCTCCAAGCACCCACAAATGAAATGTTTTGTACTGAAAACATGTTGTGCCCAATCAACTGGCTTGCTTTCACTGTGGTGAGAAAAGAAAGGTCATAGTCTTAAGCTTCAGCAGGGAAAGTTCAGACTTGATATTAGGAAAAGTTTTTTTACTGAAAGAGTGATTCGGATGTGGAATGGGTTGCCTGCAGAGGTGGTTGAGTCGCCAACCCTGGACGTGTTCAAGGGGAGGCTGGATGAGGTGCTGAGTGATAAGATCTAGATGTAGAGGATAGGTTAGTTGGATTATAGGTTGGACTAGATGTCCTTTCCAGCCTTATCTATACTGTGATACTGTGAAAATTTCACAGAGGTTGCAGATAAGACCCTCCCCTGTCCTCCCTGTTTTGTTGCCAACCTGAAAAAATCAGTTATTCCTGCAGTCCAATTCTGGGATAATGTCAACATGTAACAGACAGACCCTGAAATATCTTTGTGATGAGGGCTCTGGAGCTTCTCCCAAGAGACTTTTCTTGCTGAGAGTTGTTCTTTTGTGCTTAGTGTGTGATTTAAACAGCAACATATCCTGCAATTACTATAAAATAATGTTAATTTATTTTTGAACATGCTAGGTCTCTTGGTAAATGTTGTCTGATTCATTGTTGGAGTGTTTCTGAGTTGTTTGTGGTAGTGTAGTCTTCTTCTCTGCAAGATTATTGACCTTTTTAGTGGGATCCAGCAACTTACCTGAAAAGAGTGGGATATGATATTCAGCTAAGAAACACTTAGAAATTATATTTAACCTGAGTCTGACAGTGTCACAAAATATTAAATAACAGGATCAATTGTATCATTTATTGACAGCTAAATACAAAGCTCTATCCTAGTTAATCTCCATTGCAATTCAGTAGTGAAATATTTTTGATGCTATATGTAGTCTCTGCTCAGTATTACTTTTTCTATTTCATTAATACATACTTTTGCATGTACATAAAATTCTAACATATTTCAATTCTAATAATTAATCTTTGTATGCTTGAAAAACATACTATCCATTGAAACATATGGTCAAAAGATTGAATATGAGCCAAATGACACAACTGAGAACCATACAGTGACTTCCTGACTCTGTGTTTGTGGGATAGTTTTCCTAAAAGCATCCAAAGTTGCTTCTAACTACCCAAGAATATGGAAAGGCCCCTGGGTTTATTTATGCTGTTGTGTGGGAAAGACGTGCTAGAGAGAGCTCTAAGGTGGCTTACAATCCAGAAGTGCAGAAGACAGTCTGGAACACTTAAAATCAGTCTAAGAATAGCATTTAAGGATAGAAAAGTTGTGAAGGACGGATTTAGGTATCAGAGTTTTCTTGTTCCTGAAAGTGCACTGCTCACAGTTGCCTGCTGTAAACCTGGAGTTGACACAATTATTCCAATTTAGTTTTTTCTTGGTTCTAATTAAGGTCAGTCCATTTTTGTGAAGCAGGCTATGGTGTCAGGCCATTGAAGGTGCTCTTCTCCCCTGGCTGAGTGTGTGTGAGAATATTCAGAGGTCTATGAACCTGGAGAAAGAGAGGCTGACCTATCATCTGACAGGTAGTGATTGAGATTTGAAATGTACCTATCCAAAGTAAGTTATGTAGTGTTGGAAGAATGCAGGGCTCAGGCTGCTAGATGCTTTCTTCCTTCAGGTTAATTTTGGGGCTGAAGAGTTCTCTTAGCACTGGTGCATGTTCATGAGGCATTGAGTCATGTTGTAATCACACATTGGATTGCATCCCCTAAAGGCTGTAGATGAAATACACAAACTCAGATTTTCTTTTCTCTAGGTTTACTCTGGTGCCTCAGTCTTTTGAACCAAGCTTGCTTGTGAAATAGTCCTTAAGTTAAACTTTATTACTGGCCCCCTATGGCAACTAAACAGTTTCATGAATTGGCTAGTGTGATCCTTCAGAAAATATCTGCTCCATTTGAGTCAGAATAGGCTTTGTTTGGGTTCTTTTAAGTTAGGATCCTCAGTTATGTGGGAATTGGAAATAGTGTTTCAATTTGATGGGCTATTATTTTTTCTCCTGTGTATAATATTCATTTCTTGCCTGCATATTTTTCTGTGATGTGACTAAATATAAAAGTATATTTTGCCTCAAACAATAACCACTATTGCAGGCAAATGTAGCTTTACTGATATTTGCTTCTCAGGGAGTGTTCAAGAATAGATCTACAGCATCCCTGAGACTATATCTGTGAACTTTACCTACGTACAGACCTGAGTCTGTAGACTGAAATTTCACTCTGCCATGGTCATGTTTTATTTCATCTAATGTCTTGAATGTTGTCTCCATCTTGCTGAAAAAAAAAATGTGTTGGACGAGAATAGTAACTCCCCTCTGCTATTTCACTGCCATCTGATGTTTTGGTTACAGATGGTGGCTGACTAATAGGAACATCCTGTTTCCTTATGCTACAGGAAGTCCACACAAGAGGTAAGAGCACCGATGCAAGGGCAGCCTGCTGGGCTCCCCATCAGAACTATCTGCCTCCCCACTCCTGAGAATCTTGTCCTGGTTTAGGTTTTTTGCTGCTCTGGCAGTGAGAGGGTTAACAGCTCAGCTCTTGCCTGGGCCTCAGTCGCTGCCATAACATTCAAGGTTACAGCGATAGAGATGTCTCTGTGAATAAACATATTTGGGAGAAAAGAAAAAAAACTTAGTAGTAAAATGTAGAGTGCCGGGTCAGGACATGTGTAAGAAGCTGAAATCTCTGAAGACCCGCCCCCCCCGACCTACTAGAGAGGGGGGAGGAATGTTCTTCCAGGCATCCCACTGCTGTTTGTGGAATGGACTGACTATGGTGTAAGCTTATGGAATGGAGAGAGAGGAACAGTGATGCAGAATCCATCTAAGCCACGACTGAAGATGGAGAACAAGCTGAAAAAGAGCTGCAGATGTGTTTTGGAGCCCAGAAACAAGCCTGGAGCTGAGAGTTCAGCAGAGATCCTTTGGACCAACGTTTTGTGACAAAATTGCATTGTGGTAGGATCTGAACAATGTACTTTGGGATGGGCTCATATATGAATCAGCAGAGAAGCACTTAAAACACTGCATTCTGTGCTATGGTCCTCGGACAACAGAGGATGGAAGAACTGTTGTCCCTGGGTCGAGACCTCACTTGGGAAGGGGTCATGAAAGACTTTTCCTCTCGTGAGAGAGAGAGAGAGAGAAAACTTTACGAAAGGGCAGAGAGATGGTTCCTACCCTGGATCTGGTCAGAAATACCAACAAGTCTGGTTTTACTCCATCCCTATTCCCCCTTTGTCTCCTGGTGAAAAAAGGGAATATTAGATCTGTTGTAAGAGAAGGAGGGGTGGGGGGGGAAGGTTGCCTTTTAAATGATGCTTCCTTTGCAGTTCTGATCTTGTTAGTTAGTAAATAAATCTTTTCTATTCTTCTCTGGTAGTTTGCCTTGTTTTTTGCCTGTGACCAGTTTTATTTTCCAGTTTTCCTCCTCCAGGAAAGGTTGTGGGTGAATCTCTGGCATCCAGCCAGGGTCAAACCACGACAATCTGCAAGTAGCAGCACTGTGCTGATCTTCCATAAACTGAGAATGGCACAAGAAATTGCCATGTAACTCCTGATGCTTCATGGGTAATTGCAGTCGTGATGCACCTCACTGAGTGTGGTTTTTTTAAACTAATTGCTGCAGTTTTTTGAGGTTGGCCATATTAACCCATAGTTTAAAGTATTTATGGTTTTATTTGGAGAAAAATATATTCCTGGTGACCATATCTCTGCTCAAATGTAATTCTTCTATGGAACAAGTGTTAGTAAAAACGTAGATCTTCAAAGCAATACAATTGTTCAACTTGAAGGAGAAATCACTGTGGCTTTCAACTCACAGTACTACTGTGTCTTGTCTGTGTGGATGAAGTAAAGAAATAAGGAGGCTCTGAAATGTTGAGCTCAGTTCACAGGTTCACAGGTTACTCTGAGTTGGAAGGGAGTCACAAGGATCATCTAGTCCAACTCCCAAGTGAACGCCCAACCAGGGATCAGGCCCACAAGCGTGGAACCATGGGCACCACGCTCCATCCATCCAAGCCTCCCACCAACTAGACCATGTCACTGAGCTGATCATTGAGTCTTCTCTTAAACACCTCCAGAGATGGCAACTCCACCACCTCCCTGGGCAGACCATTCCACTGAGGGATCACTCTCTCTGTGAAAAAACTCTTCCTAACATCAAGTCTAAACCTCCCTTGGTGTAGTTTAAGACTATGTTGCAGCAAACTCACTAGCTTGTGCCTGAGAAGATACTACTACTTCAGCTATATAGTGAGCATGTGCTGTTCATTCTCCCTGTAGACAGGAATGCTCTGAATTTTCCAAATAAATTCATAAATTACTCCAGTTCTGTAGAATTTGCAAGGACTCTGAGCAGAACTGGAAGTTGTCTGGACTGAACATGCTGAACTACTCATTGCTCTTTCTACTTTGGGCAATTTGGAAATGTGTATCCTGTTTCAGGACCACTGATCCTTGGACGTACCTTAATACATAGGTCATGTCAGAAGAGATGTACAAGGGTTGTGTGAGTACTAGTGAGGTAGTTGCTAGTTAATATTATTCAATGTATAGGAAAATATACTAAATTTGTAGGCTAAGTCGTTTCTATTTTAGTGCTCCATGGATTCCAATGTTTGGCATAGTAAACTTCATGTGGTAAACCACACTTAGCTTTTTTCACTTGCTTTGCTTTTGTGATTACAATAATGAAGTCCCCAAAACAGACCTGCAAATTGAAATTTAAGAACCTAAGTAGCTAACTAAGAAATTGTAGCCTGTTTCCTTCTTTGTCCTGCCTGCCTCTCTACTACAAGTGCCTAATATTCAAAAAAGAAAAAAAATTAAGGGATAAACTGCAATTAGTTTTAGGAAGCTATATATCACAAGTTGGTAGGTCTAAAAACAGGGTATATCTACTATTAAGGATCACTGTTCTAAGCTTCCCAAAGGACTACACAAGAACTCCTTAGTGCTTCAAGGAGCAAGATGATGGGTGTTAAAGTAGTGTCATTTCTAGGCATTTTTCGAAATAAGTGGCTATTTTTCTTGCCATTTGGGCATTACATAGCAGTATTAATGGTAACTAATGCAGTGTAAGTTTAGACAGAAAGTCCCAGCAAGCAATTTTAAGTCTCTCCAACATTATCTGGTATCGTAAATAAATAGGAATACATGATCACATGACCTGATTTGTAGGCATGAGTATGGGATACTAAATTTGTCTTGAGGTAGCATATGATTGAAAGTAACTCAAAGAAAAGGTTTTCCAATGTCTATTCTCAAGTGTTCTATATGTACTGCTGTCCTGGTTCGGGGTTGTTTTCAAAGAAAAATGGACGAGAGACCATTAAGAAAAAACACCAACCTTAATGACAGGAATATATATATATATTATTTTTATATATTTATTGGAATGTATGAAAAAAAGGTATGTATATGAGTCAAACTAACACTGGCAAACAACAGGGAAATACCCCAACTACACCCCAAAACCACTCAGACAAACAGAGTAGCCCTCACTGAAATAAAAATACCCAAAAGGAAAGTCCCAACAAAAGCAAAACATGGATGAAAATGATAGCGATGTCCGGCTATCGTCAGGGAGGGGCTTTAGTGAGAAGCGAAGGATGATGCAGCTGGGAGTAGATGGCAGCGGGATCGGAATGCACCTGGGGGAAGACAGCCATGGGATGCAGGATCAGCTGAGGGGAGATGGCCGCAGGATGCAGGAGCAGCAGAGCAGCGGTGATTCCGGCGAGAGAGAGGAGGCTGCCTCCTGCTGTAGCTTTTAAAACCCCTTTAGTTCCTCCCCCTAGTGTCTCTGTGTCCAATGGGATGAGGCTTCGGGCTGTCTCTCTGGAAGAACCGGTGTTTTACATCATCATCAAGGCGACCTCCGGACCCCCACATGGCTGCCCTCCCCACCGGCCCTACGGGGAACCGGGCAGGCACGCCGCAACCGCACCGCCGGCACCACTCCCGCAGCGGCAAGAGGGGCGGGGGGGGGGAAGTCATGGGGAAAGCCATGCCACCGCGCCCCCTGCCCCACCCCCATCTCAGGAGAAAATGGAAAAACAAAAGTCACAAAGAAAAAAACCCCAAGTGCATGTGTGTTAGATCCCCTCTCATCCCAGGGGGAGGGGGAAAGGAAGAGGGAAAGGAAAGAAAACGGCTAAAACTTTTCTTCCTTTGTAAACATGTAAAACAAAACCTCTAACACCAAACCCATGACAACTGCCTTTCAATATTTTGCTAGATATTGTGCAGTTTTATGTGTACTATCTCTCTGGCAAAGTTGATCACCAGTCAGACATTTTACAAGTAACTGGTGGTTAAGTGATCTTTCAGTTAGATTAATACTACTCAAGGTCAGCATTGTTCCTATGCCTTGGGAAAAAGCTGTAAACCTTATAGTAGGATTGCTTTATGAAGTATTTGCAGCTGTTGCTTTTTCTCCAATCGCTTTTCTGTTCTCCTGCCTTTTGACACTTTCTTCAAAAGGTTAGTGATTTCAAAAAAGTCATAATTATATAATGTACCTATCTTGTGATTAAGCTTGGCAATCTTAACTTCAATAAAATTCTTTCCCCACAAAGATGTGACAAGAGAGAAAAATGATTGAAAGAAATATTCCAGGCAAGAACTTGCAAATAAGATGGTTGAGTAATAATGCCATTTTTATTTTAAAAATACAGCTATTAGAACAAGCAAACAGTGGACTAATTATCATTGTGAGGCAGCTGTTCTGTGCGAGTTGCAAAAACGAGGATAATGGTCCACACTCAGGGGAGAGAAGGGGAGCAGAGACAGAGGATGTTCAGTTGCAAGTCAGAAGAATAATGATACTTCAGCATGTCTAATTTCCTAATGCTGCAGCATGTATAAACTAGGGCAAGCTGTATATTATAGAAAGTAAAAGCAACCCCAGGCTGTCAACCTTTTTGTGTGAGCTCTGCTTTACTACAGAGGAGTTAGTTTTGATGGGAGTTGTATTTTTTGCCTTGCTTACTGCTTGACTCTACCAGTGTGGAAGTGGAGATAGCCACTTTTGAAAGATGCAGTTGCATCAGCATGGTATTTCTGTGAAAGACTGTGCTTATAATTTTGTCTTTGAATTATCTCTAACAGTCCCTCTGTCCTGCCTTCAGAGATCTAAATTGGCAAGTGCTCAGCATTGCTCTAAATTGTGTCTTTGGATGTGAACTGAAAGTTTTCCTTGTGACCTTCCCAGCTGGCATGTAGAATGTTGTGCACAGGATGTGCTAAAGGGAACAAGAGTGATGCTAGAGCAGGGAGGCTTTGCCTCATGTGGCTTCAGGCATTGGAATTGCATTGATTAGAAGCTTAATCTCCCTGTAGTGAATGCAGAGACAGACTCATCAGAGGAGAGACTCAATCTAGACTAGAAGTGTATATCTTTCAGATTGTTTTGAGTTTTGGAATTACACCATCTGGAACATCCCTCCTAAAGGTAAAGACCCAAAAACCTTGTGTTTCTGGAACTATTGAAAGAGATGGGACCTAACACTGAGGGAGGAAAAAAGGAAACTAATGAAGCGTAAAAGATTGCAAAGAGCAAAGAAATGTACAGTAATCCCTTGAATTTTGCAGGGATATGGGACAGGAAGAGTCCTGTGATAGCTGAAGTCTGTGAAGCTGTGGTCCATAAATATGCAAATGAGCCACACCCATCATCTTACCATCTCTGCCCTGTAGCATTGGGGGGCATTTCCAGCACCTCCCTGTGCTGTGTGACAGGACAGGGGAGAGAGGGGTATCTTCTCTGCCCCTGCTTGGTATGGTGAGCAGGGATGGGGTAGTGGAGAGAAGTATCCCCTCCACACCATGCTGTGGGGAGACTCCTGTCACTGCATACTCTCCCCTGGCACAGCAGGCACACCTTCCTGGGGCCACACTGTGCTGCAGCAGCAGTGTGGGGCTGGCTGGTACTGCAGTGTGGCACTCTGCCGAACCCATGTCCCTCCATGGCCCTGGGGTGAGCAGCTGTAATAAACCATTGACACCATATTATAAAGCTTCCCCACCATTTAACCTTTCCAGCACTCATAAGGGAGAGAACTCTGGGTGGTCACCGAGTGAGCAAGAGGTGCTGCCTTCTTACCCTCCAGCATGGGATGGTCCTGGTGTGACAAAAGCACTCACTGCTTGTGTCTGGCTGTCCTGTGCTCATGTGACACGGAAAAACCTCACAATCAGTCGAGGGAAGACAAAGATGACTTCAGAGGAGGAAAAAAACCCCCATGAATTGAAGCTGTGAAATTTGAATTGCGAAGAACTGAGGGATTACTATATTGGAAACTTTTTTTTCCTGTGCTGCAATGTTCTGCCCTCCAAACTCACCAAGCTATATCACAAAAACACAAGGTGGCCAGCTCTTCTTCATTTACCTTTATGGCATCACTGTCTGCCTTTTCCTCCTCACATCCTTCAAATCTATCTTTTAATCTTAATTCAGTTCCAGCGTTTTGGTAATGTTTAACTATGTTGTTAAAGATATTAACTTAATCTGTATATTGTATTTGGTAATAAAAGCTGGCTAATGAAGAAGTTAAACTAAACTAGTTTTCCTGCAGTGGGAAGGGCTTGATGCTTGTGTCCCACCACATTTTTCCTTGGACTGGTCATTCAGAGTCTAGCTCTGTTCCAAGCTTTTCCTAGCACAGAGTGCTGTCAACTGCTCGTGTAGGATGCTAATGAGCCTCATACATCTTAAGGACTAACAATTTTGGCTCCAGCCTTACTCAGGAAAAGATTAAATAATGTTTGCTAACTTACATTAATTTTTGCACAGGTTTAAGTTAACAGTATACTTAATGTGAAAGGAAATGACTCAGTATGGCATCCACTTATGGCATAGAAATGGAGCAAACAGGTGCTTCTTTTTGGCAGCATCAATTTAAGCGGTGCTGAAGCATGGGAACAGCAGTGCTTTCATGTAGGCAGTATACGAAACAGTGATTGTGTGTTTTGCCATCTTCAGATAGGATGACAAAATATCAGGTAAAGAGTTTCATCTCTCAAAACACCAAGTCAAGTTTTGTGTTTGGATAGCCTGCTAAAAAGTAAGTGCCCATTTATCACTGTAAAAACTAGTATCTTGAAGAGACAGGAGCATGGGCACTGTAGAGGGATTTGCAAGATCCTTGTCTGAACAAGGATTAAACCTCTTGCCTCTTCTCCCCCCTCCCAACAGAGCAGAGTTTATCTGTAATTTTTATCTTTATAATGTCGGGGTCTTTTTGGTTTTGTTTGGGACTGAAAGTGTGAATGGGAAAATGCTGAAACTTGAGAGAGGCCCTGAGCCCAAGGGGTTGCCTGGTTCAGGCTGAAGGTTTACCAGACAGAGGTTATTCAGCTATCAAATAGGAGAGTGTTTATCAGAAGTAACAGACTTCTGAACTGCTTGAAGTTGTCCTGTCAGGAGTTGTAGGTCACAGGTCATGTTCCTCATCTGGTTTCCCTGCAACAAGCATTTAAAAGTGAGAGCTGGCACTTTGCAAACTGCCAACATAAACATCTCCTTTCATGTAATACTGGCAAGTGTTTGCCTATGCAGATATGTGCATGTGTCTCCAATTATCAAAACTCCTTTCATGGTCAGAGTAAAAAGAAAGCCACAAAACTATGTTTAAACATCCTGATATAAAAACATGGATCTCAGTGCATACAAACTTTGGAGAGTTTGAAAACCTTTATCCTGATTTGGATTTTGTATATGACACATCTCTAGCCCGAATTCAGTACGCTCACGCCTTTTAGTAGTTATGCAAGAAAATACCCAGAGACAGATTTCTGTAATTAAAATCCCGATTACTGAGTAGATCAGCATGTGATGAGGCAAGAAATGGTGGTTAATATCTGATGCTATCTTGCAAAAAAGAGAGCTGTAAGCTTGAATTTGTTTAATGCTCATTTGGCTTCCCATATATGAATGATAATGATCATCTAGACAAGCACAGCTGTGATAATGGGTGAGAGCAGAAGCATTGCTTGTTTTGGTTTCCATTGCTGACCGTGACATTTAAAAGAAGAAAAATGCATTTGTTTCATACCTTTCAAGGAGCATTTTTCAGAGTTGAGCTTCACTTTATTTCCATGGGACTACATGCCTCTGGAGCTGACTCAGTATGACCCAGCATCACTACCTGGTGGCAGATGTCTTTTCTATACTACTGAAGAACACCTGTAGCTGGCACTGGTTTCAATACATAGCTGTAAAAAAGATTGTACTATGTGTTTGGCTTTTGGAGCAAGGGACTGGATTTAATGACATAAAAATCCTTCTGAGAACTAGATATACTTGTATATAGTCAGCCTTCCTTATGAATTAGAAGCTTGGCAAAGAAGATGACCAAAATTACTTTATTCCCTCTGAAATTGCAGTGCTTCTGAATATCACATCCATAGAGAGCTGTAGTTAGAGACTGACAAAGATTCCTTGCCTTTAATTAAATTGTAAGTATTTCTTGGTACTGATTACAGTTGTTTTAATTATTTCCTCTAAGTACAATGCTACTGTCTCACACTGGAGCTTTTCAAAATACATCTCTCTACCTAGAAGGACAAATAGTGTGCTCTGATCAGTGACATCATGTGATTTGGAGATGCTGTAGTTAGCAGAGTTCAGCATTTCTATGATTTTAAAGATTTAGCCGTCATCTTTCATTTACTTTTAAACTTCATTTTTCTTCTTCCATAATGCCCTTAGGATAAAAAGGAGTTTCTTGTTAAATTTATCTTGGAGTTCGGAATTATGTAAACTGAGAAAAGAAAATTAAAGAATACCCACAGCTCTCATGAGAGGTATGGAGATTATTCAAGCTTTATTGGGAGGAAAAAGAAAAGGCAAGAAAAGGATGAAGATAAACAATTCTGCCATATAGATTGAGGGCATCCCAACTTAGAGGATATCATGTAGACAGAAAAATCATCCCAGTGCCTGTGGGGTGATGGGTATGATTTGTCAGATCTCCCTGTTGAGCAGTCCCCTGATCACACTCATCTGTTCCCTGTTGCCCCAACTTTAGAATTGTTCAAATCCCCTCCTATCGCATGAGGAAGGGAATCTGCTCTTATTCTTTGAACAAGATGACAGCATTGCTTAAAGGAGGAGCACATGTGATGCTACATAATGGAGCACGTGCTTCTGTGTTAGATTGCCTGATCCAAGTAGCATGACAGTCCTTACTGTCTCTGGCTAGGGAATGATAGAGGAGGGACCTGGAGAATACCTCTAATTGTGAGTAGTACACACTCTCCCATGTGATATACATAGCAGACACCACAAATGAGGGCCAGTACGTATCAACAAATTGTTCACCTTGAATGTAGTCTAGCCACTAAATTCAATATTCATGTTAATGAAACATGAACATTTTTGTCTATTCCATCCACAGAGAAATTGTAGTGTGAATTTGCAAATCCAAGTTAATCTTTCTTTTTTTTTTAACTTAACTTTGGGAAAAGCAGCCTGCAAACGTCATCATTACTTATTCTGTTTAGGTTTTCATAGGTGGGACTGCCACTAATTCACTGAATTCCTTATGTCTATCTAGTTCACAAAAAGACAATGAAGTGAAAAGTCCTTATCCCAGCAGGACAACTAGTAATACAAGCAATTTTCACAAGTCCCAAGTGAGTATACTTTCCTCCAGGCAAACAACACCTAAAAAAGCCAGCTCTGAAGCCATCCTTCACCTGCTTGAAAATGCCTCACTAGGGGCTGAAGGATGAGTTCAAACAAAGGTTACTTGCATCAGCTCGGGCTCACTGAATTAGGCACACTAACCAGACAACTTCTAAGTGCTAAGTTACTACCAAATAAAAATAGAAAACAAAAAGTTAGCTTGGGTTGGAAGGAACCTTTAAAGGTCAACTGGTTCCAACCCCCCTGCCATGGGCAGTGACACCTTCCATTAGACCAGATTACTGAGGGCTCCATCCAGCTTGACCTTGAACACTTTCAGGAATGGGTCTTCAGCGCCTTTGCTGGGCAACCTGTTTCAGTGTCTCACTAATGTCACAGTAAAGAATTTCTTCCTAATACTAGTCTGTTATTTCCCCTTGTCCAATCACTACAGGCCCCTCCAACTTACAGGGCAGCTGGAGATGGACTTTTTACTCCCCTTGTAAAAAGTCGATCTCCAGCTGCCCTGTAGGCTTGCCTTCAAGTACTGGAAAACTGTTTCTTTCTTCCCAGAACCTTTTTTTCTGCAGGCTGAACAACCCCAACTCTCTTGGCCTGTATACATAGCAGAGCAGCTTCAGCCCTCTGATCATCTCTGTGGACTCATCTGGCCTTGCTCTCACAGGTCCACATCCTTATGTTAGGAGAGTCCCAGAGCTGGATGCAGTCCTCCATGTTGGGTCTCATGAGAGTGCAGGAGCAGAATCACCTCCCTCACTCTGCTGGTCATGCTGCTTTTGATGCAGCCCAGGACATGGCTGGCTTTCTGCTCTGAAACTGTGCACTGCTGGCTCATGTTGAATTTTCTGTCCGTCAAAGTCCCTAAGTTGTTCTCCTTGGGGCTGGTCTCAATCCATTCACTTCAGCCTATATTTGTGCTTGGGATTGTCCCTACTCAGATGCAGGACCTTGCACTTGACCTTGCTGAACTTCATGAAGTTTGCATGGACCCACCTGTCAAGGTCCCTCTGGACAGCATCCTTTCTCTTCAGTGTGTTGACTGCATCACACAGCTGGGTGTCATCGGTAAATTGTCTGAAGGTCCAATAAAATCCCGCTGTCAATGCTGCAGACCAAGATGTTAAATACAGTGCTGGTCCCAATACTGTCCCCTGAGGAACACCACTTGTCACTGGTCTCCACTTGGACATCAAGCTGTTGACCCCAACTGTCATACAACCAATTCCTTATCCACTGGGTGGTCCACCTGTCAGATCCATGTCTCTGAAGATTAGTGACAAGGATGTCATGTGGGACAGTTTCAAAATTTTGCCATCTACTTAATACCTAACAGTAATTCCAGCAGGGACATGAGCTTTCTAAAGCTGTTTACAGGTAAAGCAAATTACTATAAGGTACCATGGAACACAGTATGTAGATGGAACACAGTTCCTCAAATAGGGAATGGAGGGTTTTCTTCTTCAGAGAAAGGCTTAGTTGTTGTGGAAGGGTCCTATTTCAGTTTGTGCTAGCTGCTGTAATGTTTTATGAAGTACTTATCCAGTGATTGTTGTGGTGTCTCTGAGGACTGGTGACCACTATTAATTCCTGTAAATTTTTTCTCTCCGTGCCTGAAATCACAAAGTCATTTTTAAGTGCCCTGCTGGGTGACAATTGCTATAATCACTTATTCTTTGTTTCAAAATTAGTCTATCTGTGTTTTCCTCCTGATATTTTCATACTTCCCAAGTGCTCTTTCAAAGTGCTTTGCAGAGATTATCTAATTGTCCTCATGTCATAATCCCCTAAACCATTTATTAATGAAAATAAATTATATCCCAGCCTGTAGCATTTTGCTGTGTAAAGGAACTGAACAGAAATCAAGTACTACTTCCTCTTATGCAAAGTTTTTTTATTAGACAATTTCAAATATATATATATTATGTTAATGATTTTAGTTGTTTTTATAAAATGTTCTCAATTTGTGCTTCACCTCTTTCAAATACTTGCTGAAACCTTCTTTCTAACCCTCTTCCAACTCCAATCAGCTTGTCTTTTCTTTTCTCTTTTTGATTTCTTTATAGCACTTTTTTTCTTGCAAACCTTAACTGGCTCTGCCTTCTCATTTAGTTTCTTCCTCCTCTTCTATTTCCACTACAGATTATTCTTTGTCCTTGGAGCTTTGAGCGGCCCCAAGTGAACACTCATCAGTTACTGCTGCTTTGCTGACACGAGTGTTGCTGTGTGTAGAACAGGAGAGTCAGCAATGCTTGGACCTTGATTGAGGAGACCCTCCCCCTGCTGCTTAAAACCTCCTTTACAAACACTAAAGGGGAGGGGAAACACATGGTGAAGCTGATATATTAATAAACATACAATAATACCAATTGCCTGCAGGAGTAAAAACCCTGAACATCTAACTTGAGAACAAAATTAGTTTTGAAATGTAGGTCATATGCTAATATAGCTCCCAGTGTAACCTGTGTACCATTGTGCCTTGTTTTTCTTGCTTATTCTTTCTGTGACTTTCTAGGTCTATACAACTAAGTTGTCAGACTCAGTGGCTACAATATAGAGAAGATTTTTTAATCTAATGATCAATCATTTTTAATCTAATATCAACAATGATCAAAATGTTCTGTGTTACACTGTGACAACCCCCACCATAAGCATATCACAGTGTTGATGAGGTTGGAAAAGACTGTGAAGATCATCAAGTCCAACCTATAATCCAACTTAAACCTAACAGCTATAACATTTACAGCATGACCCTCAACACCTCATCCAGTCTACCCTTAAATACCTCCAGGGATGGTGATTCAACCACCTCTGTGGGCAACACATTCCAATGCTGGATCACTCTTTCAGGGAAAAAACATTTTCCTAATGTCAAGTCTAAACCTCCCTTGTTGGAGCTTAAGACCTCTTGTCCTATCTCCAATGGCCAGAGAGAAAAGACCGACCCCTGCCTGTCTACAGCCCCCTTTTAGGTAGTTATAGACAGCAATAAGATCACTCCTGAGCCTCCTCTTTTCCGAACTAAACAGAGCCAGCTCCCTAATTTGCTCCTCATAGGGCTTATCTTCCAGCCCGTTAATCATCCTTGTTGCCTTTCTCTGAACTTGTTCCAGCACTCAATATCTTTCTTTCTTAAATTGAGGTGCCCAGAACTGGACACAATACTCAAGATGTGGCCTAACCAGTGCCGAGTACAGGGGAGACATAACTTCCCTTGACCTGCTGGCCACACCATTCTTGATGCAGGCCAGGATGCCATTGGCTCTCTTGGCTGCCTGTGTACACTGCTGGCTCATGTTAAGCTTGCTGTCCACTAATACCCCCAAGTCCCTTTCCACCTGCTCACTCTCTAAGCACTCTATCCCCAGCCTATAGTTCTCCTTGGGGTTGTTATAACCAAAGTGCAGAACCCGACATTTAGACTTGTTAAAACTCATCCAATTGGAATCTGCCTATCTCCCCAATACTCAATACTCCTCCTTCATTGCTGATAAGCAAAGGAGAGAAAAGGAAGGATTTCTCCCATGATCACATTACCTGTTGGGCAGACTCTGTTATTTTGATAGACGAGAAGCAAGCAGCTGCCTTGTGAGTACAATTCACAGATTCACAGATTTTTGTGAGTTGGAAGGGACCCACAAGGATCATCGAGTCCAACTCTTAAACCACACCACTGCCTCCCCAGCAGGAATCGAACCCTGGTCTCCCGCATGGCAGGCGGGGACACTCACCACTGTACTAAAGTGGATATGCTGCTGTCCTATTTGTTTTGTTCTCTACAGTAGCTCTGTCCAGATGTTCTGGCCAGGGTGACTGAAGAGCTTGGACTTTCTAGCCAGAAGCAGGTTGTGCTTTATGGCTGTTTGCTGTATGGTGTGAGCAGACTTAAAGCATGTGTGCAGTGTGAGTTAAGTTACATCTGTAGAGTAGATCCAGTATTTTCCAGTAAAGCTGGATATCCTTTTGCCTGCATGCCTTTCACAGTTTGTCTCTGTCTGCTGATTGACTATTCAGCTCCAATGGGATGGTTTTTCTATAACTGTTTAAATCTTACTTTTAGCACACAGTTTAGACTTTTGTAAAGTTCAGGATGTTTCAGTGACAGTTGTGACAGATTCAGAGTTGCACAGTAAGAAATTATGAACACCATATGCTGATTTGGGTTATTGGTCTGTTTACTGCATGATGATATTGTTTAATTTGATACAGTGGGCTAGAGAGAAATGAGTAATAGAAAAAGATGCAATAAGGGACAATACAAAAAAAAGACAGAGGCTGAGCTCCTCAAGAACAAGCAAGCAAATGCAGAAGTGGCATCTGAAAAATAAAACCCAGTGTTTTAAGGCAGAGGGATGGTTGGATGTTCGAAACTCTAGAGCATCTATCTGAAAAAGACTGTATATCAGTGTCTGAGCAAACTGAGCTTACCGATGTTAGTGTCTGGAGGAAACAAGCGTGTAGGCAATATAGTGAGCATATAGTCTCTCACCTTCAGATCTGGGTGAATTGTATAGTGTGCATTAAAACAGGAATTCAGTGATGTGAACTGATAATCTTGTAGTTTAATTTTGTCTTGTTTAGTTGTTTAAAAAAACACTTGTGAAAGAATGTGTTTTCTTCTGTCGTGGTTTGACCTTGGTTGGATGCCAGAGATTCACCCAGAAAATCTCCTGGAGGAGAAAAATGGAAATAAAAACTTATCACTGGCAAAGCAAGGCAAACTACAAGTGAGGAATATAAAGGACTTTATTTACTAACTAACAAGATCAGAGCTTAATGTGAGAAGCATCATTTTAAAGGCAACCCTTCCTACCCCCCCGCCTCCTTCTCTTACAACAGATCTCATATTTCCTTTTTCCTCCAAGGGGAAAAGGTGGAACAGGGATAGGAGTAAAACCAGGCTTGTTGGTATTTCTGACCAGATTTAGGGTAGGAACCATCTCTCTGTCCTTCCATAAAGTTCTCTCTCTCTCATGAGAGGAAAAGTCTTTCATGATCCTTTCCCAAGTGAGATCTCGACCCAGGGACGACAGCTCTTCCATTATCTGTTGTCCGAGAGTCACAGCACAGGATGCAGTTTTTTAAGTACTGGCTTTTGCTGCATCATTATGAGCCCATCCCAAAGTACATGGATCACATCCTACCACAATGCAATTCTGTCACAAGACATCTGTCCAAGCTCAGCTCAGCTCTGGCTCTGTGTTTCTGGGCTCTTAAAACATCTGCAGCTGTTGCAGCATGATTCTCCATCTTCAGTTGTGGCCTCAGGTGGATTCTGCATCACTGGCTCCTCTCTCTCTGTTCCATAGGTTTGCACCATGGTCCATTCTATGAGCAGCAGTGAGACGCCTGGAAGAATATACCTACCCCTTCTCTGGTCGGCCTGGCAGGCCGCCCATAGCTTTCGGCTTCTCCACATAGGCCCTGCTCTGGCAATCTACATCTTGTTTCTAACTGGTTTTTTTCCTTTCTCAAATATATTGTTCACAGAGGCGTCTCTATCTCCTTCTGCTCATGACCTTGATCTCCATAGCAGCGATGGAGGCCCAGGCAGAAGCTATTAGCCCCCTTGCTGCCAGAGGAAAAAAACCCAAACCATGACATCTTCTAAGACAATTTTGAGACATTGCCATTCAGAGCTTTTTTCAAAAGACTTAATGTCTTCCTTGCTTTATTTTCTTATTTCAGGCCAGTAAATTTATTTTCCCCTGCCTTTGCTTTCCACTTCAGTAATAAAAATAAGGAGATTTACGCAGAGCAAGGTCTCTTGGATCTTCCAACAAACAATCAGTAAATCAATCTATACAGCTGTTTATAGTTGGTTTGGTACTCTAAAACTTGCCTCCTTAAAAAGCTACCATAGATTTTATTTTAAGATGGCTATTAGACTGATCCCTGTCTAGGTGTGGTCCCACATTGATGGAAGAACTGGGAACTGGATCTGGTAAATGAGAGCAGAGGCTTTGAGTATTTTCATCCAGTGCAGCTAGTGCTTCAGTATAGTACATGTTCCCCATGCTGGCAGCACTGGGCTGCAAGCTGCTTGGCTACCTGATATCCCAGGAGCTGCGGTTCCTGCTGTGCACATAAAAGTTGGATTTCTTGGCAGACCTGTAGCAGCCCACCTTGATCTCTGTGCGCTTGGATCTAGAGTATCTTCATATTACTGCTAGCATGTCACACCTGCAGAGCAGAACAGCTGTGCTGATGTAGGCATTGCTAAAAGCAGAAGAATAGAAAAATACTGCCCTGAGAAGATATAACTAAGACCCTTGGAGAAAGAGCAGAAAAGAGGTGCAGGTATAGGTTCCCACAGTTATAATACAGGTTGCAATTAGAGGAATGACTCATTAAATTTCACAGAAATTTAATTTCGCTGAGTTGTGGTGATCCGCAAGGATCATCAGGTCAAACTTTTATCCCTGCCTAGAACTGTTCCCAAGAGTCACACCATGTGCCTGAGAGTATAGCCTAAGTGGCTCTCTCAAGTGGCTGGTGATGCTTTGCCTGATGCCCCCCAGGACATTGTTGGCCCTCCTGGCTGCCAGGGCACTGCTGACTCATATTCAACTTGCCATCAACCAGGACCTCCAGGTCCCTTTCCATGGCACTGCTTTCTAACATCTCATTACACAGAATAACAGTTCTTATTTTGTACAGATATCTAGGGTTGCCTCACCCCAGGGGCAGAATCCAGCACTTTCCCTTGTTGAGCTTCACCTGGATGGTGATTGCCCAGTCCTCTAATTTGGCAAGGTCTCTCTGCAGGACCTCCCTGCTTTTGAGGGAGTCAACAGCTCTTCCCAGTTTTGTGTCATCTGCAAGCTTGCTTAGTATCCCTTCCAGTCCTGCTCCAAGTAATTTATGAAGATGCTGAAGAGCACTGGGCATAAAATGGAGCTCTGTGGAACCCCACTAGTGACAGGTCACCAGTCTGATGTTAATCCATACACTGCTGCCCTTTGTGCTTGACCCTTGGGCCAGTTTCTCACCCACCACATGGTGTGTTTATCCATCTCTTTGCTGGACACTTTGCTGCACAGAAGAATACTGTGAGAGACAGTATCAAAAGGTTTCCCGAAATCTGAAAAGATTACATCAACTGACTTCCCTTGATCTATTAGGTCACAAGGTGGATTACCTTGTTATAAAAGGAAATCAGGTTTGATAAGCAGAACTTTTTTTTCGTGCAGCTATGCTGGCTGTGAACAATGACTGCATTGTCTTTTAGGTATTTTTCAATATATACCTCCCAGGATAATCTTCTCTATAACTTTACTACACAGTGAAGTGGGATTGACATGCCTGTAGTTGATGGGGTTTTCCTTTTTGCCCTTCTTGAAAATCATTATTCATGGGCAAAAGATTGACAGTCATTTTGCTGGGCTGTTTCTAGTAAAAATGAGCATCTGGGTCCTGACATCAAGTACTATATAGAGCCAAATGTGGGAGTTCAAGTATTTCCTTTTTTGTTACTGCAAAAAGCAATTGTGGCACTTCTATTTGTGAAAACTGGCTGGGTATGATGGTAGAGTGAAGTGTTGAGAAACGGCTTAGGTACTGTGTACTCAAATGGTCATTCTACTGAACAAGGCACTGCTCATTTAATCGTCTAGTCAATTATGGTGGTGCCAGTTTGTGATATGTTTGTAAGAGTAAGTCAGCATTTTTACAATAAACCTTCATTGTCTAAATTTTATATTTGTCCATAAAATCTTGCTCTGGGCAGGTATGCGATATAAGATAGGAGGAAGGAAAACCGTAAATGCCCATTGCAAATTAAGCTATAAAAGCGCATCATGGTTTTGAAGAAAATATTGCAGTTTGACCCTATCTAGTAGAATGGAAGCTGTGGAGAGGATCTGGGACACTTGTTCTCCTGACTGAGTGGAAAGCTGAGCCTTTTACCTTGCTGATGACCAGCTGGTGGGGTTGTGTGATGTTCACATTGACTGGCTGTCCTGAACAGAATGCCAGCCGGTGGTAGTACTCCGCATAATTTGGTCTGCAATCCCTCAGCTACCACATCTGCTGTGATACAGCCCTCTGACTAAATCATACCTCAACTCTTGCATGAAATGACACACCCATTTATATCCCCTTTAGCTTCTTATGTTGTCCCCCCCTGCTTTTATATTTTATTTTTGAGTTTAGTTTTCTTTTTGCAGTGTAGGCAAAACAAGAATTTTTCTTGTGATATCCGTCAGCATCACAAGAACCCAAACAATTCAGCAAACCAATGTTACCAGTTCCCTCACACCTGTGTATTTTGCTGTAGTTCTATGTTCTCTTTCTTAGAAGCACAGCTTTATGTGCTCTCTCAAGAGAACAAGAAGGTCTTTCCCTGGCTGACATCTGCTTGACTTTCCTGTGTCTAGCTCAGCTGTGCAGGTGCTTCTGTACTCTCCTAAACCCAACTTTGACTGGCTCACATCTGTTGAAGGGCCTGCTTGTTTACAGCACTCTGGTGACATGGGCAAGTGCTACTGCACCCATTTATTTGACTAAATATAGCCCAAAGGAGATTTAATGACTTGCTCAAAGGAGAGCAGCACAGACAGTAAATGACTGTCATAACAAAAAGGCAACTTTCCTTCTCGGTAACTCATTTTTTAAAAAGAAAAATTTGGGCAAGGTATTTTTAAAATGCATTAAGTGTTGTATGAGACTACTGTGTTGCACTTGAGTTTATAATCCCACCAGCTATGGTTTTAGACCTTACTTGCATTTTTAAAATCTGTTGTCTGTTTTACTCATTTCTTACATCTGCAGGTATTCACTTTTGTTCGTGTAAATCAGATATTTAAATGTGAAATCCCCTTATACAATAACGTCTTTGGTTCATCTTCCTCATGTTGAGGTAACTGCAGGGACCTCTGATTACTGAGTAATGGAAATTAGCAAGACAAATGTAAACATTTGTTCAAAGGAATTCTACTTGGGGACCTTAATTAGAGGGCATGAAGCCATTAAAAAGCCTGTTGACCTGGGGCTGGTAAGGAACACTGGCCTTGCCAGCTCTAAGCCCAGCCAGTTTCTCTGCGCTCTGCCATTTTATTTGTTTTTCCAGAGACACAGTTGGAATATTCTGGTTTTTCACTGTTAAGGCTCACACACTCTTTCCCCCCCCTCATACACAGTTGGTTACTTTATGATGTTTGCTTTCAGTAGTGCCTTAGTAACATATTCATTTGCTTCATTCTGGTACCTAGCCTGGCTGGTACTGAGATTTGTAGAGATGCAAATTTTGTAAAAGTTCTTGCATTTCTTTGTTAAAAAGGTAAACAAAGCATGATCTGCAAAAAGCATGGAAGTTTTTCATTGCATAGGAGCAACACTGAACCTTGGTGACTGGTGACTTCTCTAATTTAAAACTTACCCTGCTTAACATTCTTCAGCATGTATCTTGTAGGCCTTTTTGTTGCTTTCTAAAAGCATGACATAATAATAATAATCCCTCCACTCTTCCCAGAAAACCCTAAATAAATCCCAAATGAAATGAAGGGAACTCTTTGATGTTGGCCTAATACAAATATTTCTTTTACAAATGTTACTTTTGTGGTTGAAAAGGATGTATAGTTAGTTTTAGCTGGTCTAGAGTTAATTTTCTCTGTAGAAGCTTGTACGGGGCTATGTTTCAGATCTGTGACCAAAAGAGTGTTAGATGTTTTTGTTTCTGAGCAGTGCTTATACAGAGTCAATGCCTTTTCTGTTCTTCACCCCCCCCTACCAGCAAGGAGGCTGGAGGTGCACAGGGAGGTGGGAGACGATACAGCCTGTACAGGTGACTCCAGCTGATCCAAGGGATATCCCATACCATATATCATTATGGTTAGCAATTAAAAGCAGCAGAAAGGAGAAAATGGAAACATTTGAAGTGATGTTGTTAATTTTCCCGTGTAACTGTTAGGTTTAATGGAGCCTTTTTGCCTGGAGATGACTAAACACTTGTTTGCTGATAGAAGTAGTGAGTGAATTCCTGGGGTTTTTTGCTTATGTGTGCAGTTTTTGCTTTACTATTAATTTGTATTTTTCTCAACCCATGGTTTTCATGTTTACTCTTCTGATTCTCTCCCCATCCCGCCTGGGGAGTGTAGGGGTGAGCAAGTGGATGTGTGGGGCTTGGCTGCCTATCAAGGTTAACCCATGGCAGGAGAGAAGCATGTCCAGGGAGGAATAGGTTTTGGGTACTTGGTAGCCTGAATTGTGTGAATGATTAGTAGAGGGCACATGGTCTGAGACTATGAAGTCAAATTTCACACCGCACCTTGCATTTTGTAAGGCTGTTTCTTTGGGATAGTTGGAAAATGTGCCAAAGCTGAAGCTGGACCATAGCAAACAGAATAAAAGGTAACAGTACAGCTAAGTATAGTTTGTAGAGGAATTGACTCTGGAGCTAAAGGTCTGTCTGAGTTGTTAGGGTGTACACAGGTTATTCTGAGTTGGAAGGGACCCACAGGATCACCTAGTCCAACTCCCAAGCAAACGCCCACTCAGGGATCAGGCCCACAAGCGTGGAACCATGGGCACNCAGCTTGGTATCATCTGCAAACTTGCTGATCGTCCATATCGTCAATGAAGATGTTGAACAGTGCCGGGCCTAACACTGATCCCTGTGGGACTCCACTAGTGACTGGCTGCCAGCTGGATGTGGCACCATTCACCAACACTCTTTGAGCTTGTCCATCCAACCAGTTCCTAACCCAACATAAAATGCTCCTATCCAGTCCATGCTCTAAGATTTTCTCCTGAAGCTTATTGTGGGAAACTGTGTCAAAGGCTTTGCTAAGGTCCAAGCACACAACATCCACAGCCTTTTTTTCGTCAACCAGGTGAGTCACCAGATCTTCAAAGAGGTCATAATGAATGTACTTGGAGTCCTGTCCTGGCCAAATAAAGCAGAAAAATGCAAGGCACTGCAAATGTGTGTTCTTTCCTTCTGCAGTACATATCAGTAATCCACAAGGCCTTGTTCTTTGAGAGCCACATCTTTTCGTGGTTTAGGAATAGCACTCGTCAGTTCAGTGTCCCAACTGAGGGTTTTCCAAACCAGGTGCCACTTACTCGCTTCCTCTCTTTCCCTCCCCGTTCCCACTACAGAAATGGAATTGAAAATTGAAGGCACGGAAGGTGAAGATCATGGGTTGAAATAAGAACAATTTACGGGAAAGAGCAATGAGATAAGGAAAGAACAGTAACAGTAATAATATTAATAATAAAATGTATAAAGAGACGGTGATTTAAATGCAAAATGCTCACCAAGCCCCACCTGGCCTGATGTGATGTGACCACAGCTGGCACCACCTCACTGCTCCCTCCACCATGTTTTTCCCAATCAGAAAGGGATGCTTGTCTTCTTAGAAGTGAAGAGTTGCCCTGCCCCTGGCAATGACCTTAGGTAGTATCAGGTAACACAATGTTTTCGCCATGCCCCCTCCTGCTGATCTGGGCTGGAACCAGATCACATGCTCATGTGTGATTGGCTGGTGAGCTCTTGGTCATCTTATTAATTCTTTGCTTTGTGTTTTCTTCTGCTTTCCTATTCCAAGAGTTACATGGCAGCATCTCAAAGGCTATGACAATAATCTGATTATTTTGTTTATTTAAGCAAAAGTCAGAAACTATTGAGGGTTCCTATGGCATTAATATTAGACCCTTTACTAGGGTCTGTGCCAGGAGGCTGATCCATAAAATTGAGTGTCTGGTACACAGTTGCAAGTCTAAATGCTGGTGCTAGATAAGGAGGACTGTCTGAATAGCAATGTAAGTAATGATGCTAAGTGGATGCAGTCTCACGGGGACTGTTTCTAAAATGCATAGTGGAATGAATTACAGCACATGACTGAAAGGAATGAATTGGGTAAACCTACTTTGGTGGCCAAATGACTTGAAATGCATGCTGCCTTCCCAATCCAAAAGGCTTCAGCACATTTGGTATGTAGGCTATGATCCGCACCCACACCCCGCAGGGTCACTTGTCCACCTGGTTGGTTGCTGTGCACGCTCCCTGCAAAGTTTCTTTTCAGGTGTCCTTGCAGTATTGTGTGATAGAGACTCATAAGAAAAATCCAGCAAGTGCTGCTTGAGATTTTCAAGTGACAGGCAGATAGCTATTAGCATTAATCCTCTTTCTGTATTCTCCAAAGAGCTCTTTGACAAGGGTGTATGCAGGACAGGAAGCACTTGACAGAACTCAGCTCCCACTCAAATCCCTACATTAAAAATGAGGAAAACAGAGACCCTTTCCATCATCATCTGCAGCCCTGGTGCAGACAGCCTGTGCTGGAAGGCAATCTCTCCACTGGGGTATGTGATGGGAGAAGTACTCCAGCATCTGCCTAAAAGGCCACCCAGTAGCTGTGTAGGTTTGGAGAGCAATAGACACTGAAACTTATGGTTAAGGCACAAGCCTGAATCCAAAAGCCCCTAGAACAGCATTGGATGAGCACTGTGTGGGGTTGTGTGGGCTTACTGATCCTCAGCACTCCCATTCCTCTTCTTCCCTTGCCTGTGTGCTATGGACAGACTGCAGTAAGGTAACTCTCCTGCCACTGCTAACAGAAGGTGATCTCTGGTTGGTCAGCTGGGCACCTTCAAGTCCACAGGGTCTACCTAGAGCAGCCAGCAGCCTGAGGAACAGGGATTGTAGGCGAAGGGTTATCTTAGCTTGAGAACTTCTGCACGTTTGGCCTCTGGGCGGTATGGGTCAATATTAGTTCTAGAAGACTAAATAACTTCTCTTACTGAGCTCTTCTAAGTGGGACTGGTAGTAAGGCTCTGCCTAGAAAATAATGGACAGAAAACATTTCTGTAAGAAAAACAGGCAGCCATCTGGCATGACCATGTCTGACCATCAAAGTGCTGTTTTTCCAGGGCTGTCTGAGACTCATGTGGCACTTCATGGCTAGTAAGGGTTACCTGCCACTTCAATACTGCACCTCAAAACCTGACAGATTCACATATTCACAGATTCACAGAATATTATGAGTTGGAAGGGACCCACAAGGATCATCTAGTCCAACTCACCATCTAACACCCGTACAGAGACCGAAAGCACATCCCAGAGCAGTGAACACAAACCTAGTTCCCTCACAGTCTAGCAGGCCACTCTGAGCTGGAAGGGACCCACAGGATCATCCAGCCCTACACCCCCCAGCTAGACCATGTCACTAAGCTCCTCATCGAGTCTTCTCTTAAACACCTCCAGGGACGGCAACTTCACCACCTCCCTGGGCAGCCCATTCCAATGTGCAATCCCTCTCTCTGTGAAAAAGCGCTTCCTAACATTAAGCTTAAACCTCCCCTGGTGACAGGTTGAGTGAGAATTTGCCTTGTTTTTGTAGTCATGAATTTCAATTTATATTTATATTTAAGAAGCATAGTGAAGTTGTGTATTTCTTTTAAATACATATATTGCTCATAATCTTTAATCTATAATAGACAGAAAAGGGAGAAGGTTGGCCCAATGGGTTGGTTGGGCTAAAAATAACCACTGTGTTGCTTGTGTATAACTAAGTGTGCTGTGGACGTGAGACATTGGAGGAGTTTGGTAGTTTAGCTGACGTCAGCAAAGTTGCATGTTATAAAAAAGTTAATAATTTCTCTTGCTAAGGCCTTCTTTAATCCACACCTCCTTGATCCATAGTTGTAGCTGATTTACAGTTAGTGACTCCATAATTCCAGACTTTTCTGCCAAAACCCATCAGCCTCCCCATGAAGATCTAAGTTTTTCTTTGGGAAGGAAATAATTTAGTTAATGTGCTGAATAAGTATGTGGTAGAGTTTTGTGGGTAAGCCTAAGGGAGAAGATTAAAATCACAAAACACATTTGAACATCAGCTGGGTAAATGAAATACAAGACAATGAAAGTCAAGACAATGACAATAGCAGTTTAATATTTTATTTAAACATCTGTAGTATTTTGCTACAAAACTACATGGTGATCAAGGTTTTGGAATGTCTGTGCATATAATGAGGCACTATAGCAGGTCCTATATGAAGACAATATAGCAAAAATGGCAACTGGAAGAACATCAGTAGAAATTCTGAGATGCTAATGATCAGTCCAGCTATTGCCACATGTGAACACTTAATCCTATGTATACATTAGCTTAAGGAAATCTGCACTCAATATTTGCATTAAAGGATCACTTTTAAACAAATTCTGGCATTAACCTCATGATAAACCTCAACTTTCTGAAAGACTGATTACTGTCTGCTTCTGACTGCCCCACTGGCATTCTATCTGTCTTAGGACACTTGAAGTTGTTGACGATGTCTTGAGGTTTCAGAAATGAAAATCAGACTGCAAAAGTTTCACCAGAACATGTAGTTGACTTGAGCAGCTAGCAGGTTTCACCATTCTTTGCAGGAAATTCCAATCTGAGAAACAAGATGGGAAGAGAAAAGAGGATTCAAGTTATCTAGGGGGAAGGAGTGTTGTAGGACTACCCTACTCCTTACACTGTATAGATTATTTTTTTAAAGCCAAACTCTTTTCTGGATATAAGCAGCTTAGTTACATTAATGTTACTTTATGAAAATCCAATAAGTGGTTCTGATCATGAAGTCATCAACAGCATAGGAACAACACTGAAGTTTAAAAGATCAAATGGACAGGTCTTGGGAGAATGAAGACGCGTTATGTTTAGCATTAACCTACCTTTTGGGTTTGCTTTACCAATACTGATGCAAGATGTGGTCTTATTGCTGATGGACCCCGTCATTTCAGCTTTACCTTGTTCATATTTCACAGAAGGGTCCAGGAAATACGACAATGTAAGACTCAAGGATGCTACAAAACCAAAAAGCAACTTGCTCTGGTGGCTTAGGCAAAGTAGCCCTTCTAAGGAGAGAAAGGAGCTTCTCCTGCTTATAAAATTAAAAAATAAAAGAAATGGGGCTTCAAGAATGGTTTCTTTGTATTTGGCCTGACTAAGGACAGGTGACTCTAACAAACCAGAGGCATTCTTGAGATTATCCTAGTAGCATAAGATTTGGATTAGTAGTGGTTAGGCCTGTTGAAACATGAATTGAGATTGTGACCAAGGCTTTTCTTGAAATTGCCAGTAATAACAGTGCCTCCGTATACATGGAATCTGTTTAAAGGAGCAAGATGAAAGGGAGAAAAAATCCCTAAATGCTCAGTTGCTGCCCCTCTTAATACTTTCCCGTGTATCTCAAATTTATCATAAAAAAAATCACAGGCAAAGTTAAAAATAGGTAGAAGACTTGATTCTAGAGTGTTTCATTCAGGGATCTCAAAACTACCTTTCTGTATGTGGTACTGTAATCTCTGTGTTGAGAGCAAGGCAAGATCTTAGATAATTCATAGATAGTGTGGCCACCCCTCTGTTGCCTTCCGGAAAATTCAAGGCTCATGACATCACACTTTACAATGACGGAAGACTGAAGTCTTTCTTAGGAGATTTTTTATGGAATTCTGTAACTCCAGAAAAGGCAATAAGAAACTTTAAGTGCAGGACTTAGGATAAAATAACTTTGTGGTACTATGTATTATATTCTACCCTGTGGTCAAAGATAAGGCAGATGTGTTTCAGCTGCCTGTGACAGAGAAGCTGGGACAAGACACAGTCATGTTGTTCTCTCAGGATCCCAATATGTGGACAAACCCCATTATTCTTCACTCTGGTCCCTTTGCAATAGCCACTGAACTAAAGACTCTGCTGTGCTTAGTTTGATGATGCTTATAGTTAACTGCTCTGGATCTCATGTTTTTTTTTCCTTGGTTCTTATGGTGCCTATTGTGGTTTACACTATCAAGATTCAGAGCATGTGAGTGGCATTTTGTAACTGAAAGGTGTTTTTTATTTTCATTTCCATTTTGTTCATAGCCCTTGAATTAAGTCACCATGGAAAAATGCCAAATAATACACCTTTTTTTGACAAATAAATGTAAAAATCTTGATGCCTCAAGCATATTTCATGCTTTGCAGGAAATTCCCAGCCTCTTACAACAAAGAAACAGTCAGGCACCGTATCGGCTCTTCACAGCAGATAAAAATTGCAGTTACTTGCAGGAGTTAGGGAGCAGAACTCACCTTTTTGAGCACTATTTACATACATCCCTTTCTAGGGGCCTGGTATCTGAAATGCATTCTGTGGTCACTGATTCTTTTTAAGAGATGTTATATGAACCAAATATTCATGACAATTTCAAAATGCTAAGAAGAAAAATAACATGTGCATCTGTATTTGTCAGTTATCTCACTGGACACCCCAGTATTATGTATTACATATTTCATTAATAATAAGAGAATTTTTTATATTGGAAAACTTGTGTTTTTGGAGTGAATAGGTAATTTCCATCTCACGGCATGGAATTTAGTAGTAGGACCCTGTTAAATGAAGACTGTTTGATTTGTATCTATACAGCGTGTGCTGATAAATCTAACTGCATTTTGATGAAAAATGATTTAAGTCTGATCAGATTGTGTAGAGCTGTCCTAGACAAAGGGCTGAGTGTAGAAGACATGTTATTAATAAAGTCATTTGTGCTCTAGCAGAAAGAGGTAAATCATGCAATCCATGCTTTAATGCCATTACATCAGCCTTCACTACTTGTTTTTGGCATTCCAGTAAAAAGTCACAGAAAATTGGTCTCATCCTGACCCAATGTAGCATACAGCATGGACTGAGAAGTTTGCACATGTCCACAAAGCAAAATCAGGGGAATTTGGCATTTCTTGTCTCAGTTCTCTTTCTCGGATTTCCTGGATATTACAGTCTGAAGGGTGGGATTCTCCCCAGGCCCTTGTGGTGCACCAGGACTGACATCTTTTACGTAGGTTTCAAACAAAATTAAACTCCAGATTTGAACAGCTCTGATTTTGAAGGGAAAAAATTTCAGAGCCAAATCTGGACTTTGCAATTCAGGACCCTAGGACAGCTTAAAAAAAATGATTGTACATGTACTGTGACTTGCATTCAGAGCATGGATGGATGACACTCTAACTGTGACTGAAGAGAAAAATGAAGCTGGGGCAGGACTCCTAACCTTATCCTTGCATTTCATTCACAGATAGTAAAACTGTTCAGAGGCTCAGTTAAGATGATATAAAAGGATCAGTGAGCTTTGATTCATGCCACAACTAAAGGCCACCATTGCATACTGCCCTGGACTAGCCACATCCCTGGATGTCACCTTTGTTTCATGCTGGGGAAAAATGCTGGATAAAGCTGATCAAAGGGAAAACTTATTGCACACATCCACAGGTCTGTCTGCAAACTAATCTCTGTAATTTCCTTTATTGTTCTTCCACCTTCTTGAGTTCCTGGATAAAGTAAGTGTCTGGATACTTCAGAATTTGGTTTTTTCCCCCAATCAAATGTTTTGTCCAAGATTGAATGACCTCTTTTTGCTCTTCCTGTTCACCTGAACCTTATTTTATGTGACTGGACATTGAGGTACCACACAGTGATATGAAACTGTAAATAACTTCTTCCTCCTTGAGATCTCAATGCCTTCGTTGTATACACATTCTTTGCTTCAGTTTGCTTTTTCTCTGCCACAACTGTTTGAAGACACTACTAAAATTTGGACTTTTAGTACTTTTTGTAATGTAATATTTAATTTTATCAGATAAATGTGGATGTCCTATAGACCCTAATTTTGTAAAACAAGTCAACTGTTTTAGGGGTGCTAAATTCGGCATTTGAATATTACATGGTAGCTTTAATGACAGTCTTCATGGTGACATCCCTTTGTGGGAGTCCTATATCACTTAGACACAAAACCCCCACAGTCTGGCATTGCAACATTATCTTTGACTTCAGCAGAACCAGGATTTAAAGTTTTAGTTTCATAAAGAAGTTTGGAACTGAGTTACTGATACATATCTGTGTGTTCAGGAACATATAAATTTATAGCTTGAAGATTTGATTGTGCAATGTAGAAAAAATGCACAAGAAGGCTCTGAAAAACTTTCCTTTTCCCTCACCTTTTATTCTCACTTATTAAATAACCTGAGACGTACTGTCTTTCAGTTGTCTATCTAGGAATGCCTAAAAGTTTGACACTTCTTTAAATCTGGAAAGCATTTTATGGCTCTAAAATCAGATTTTGCTGTTACTTAATATTTGTGTGGATCCATCGGTGATTTATATGGTCTCTGGCCCACAGATTGCAACAAAAATTGAACTCTATAATACAGGATGCTTAGAGAGATACCAATAAATGAGGAAATGGAGGAAGAATATTCTGGACAGGTTTATGGACTGTTTGGGAAGTACCTTTATGCAGCATGTCAAAAACTCTTTGCATGTTTGAAAGTAGGGCAGTGATTAGCCTGCTAATATGTGGAACAGCATTGTGGATTATGGAGCTACAGGAAATAGTCTTAAGGAAGGGGTTGCATGAAGCATGTGGGAGCAGAAATAAATATCCTATTTGACTAGAAAGCCTAAGGTTTTTTTTTCTGTACTGAAACGGGCAGTGAACTGCTCAGAACCCCTTGAATCTAAAATGAACATGTGAAGCACTCAGTATACTTGGATTTTCTCTTCTAGGTGCTTTTGAACTCAACCATTAGCAAATAAAAAAGGACACTGCCTCCTCCTGCTCCACAAACATCAACTCATACTCAAAGTAAGTGTTTCTGTAGGTTAAAAAAAGAATTTTTTTTCTTTATTTTTATTATTTATTATGTTTCCATTATTACTTTGGGTTCCAGAAAATCTGGTTTTTTAAAGACTTCCCTGCCCCCCCCCCCAGTTCTTTGCCGCTTTGCCTTCCTACCCCTGCCCCCAGTATCAGCTCTGGCTTTTTAGCAATTTTGTTCTCCTGTGCTTTTGGACTGATGTTCTCGAGAGCTCCAATCCCTCTAAATAATTTTTTCTTGATGAAACTGCCAGTTTTATGTTCCTCACTCAGCTAGAATATCAAGAACTATCTGCACTCTGCTGACACTCTTAGTTGCAAGGCAAGTCTTTTAAATGCACACATAGTGTTGAGTTTTAATGTTGTTTCATGGCTATCTGGAATTGATAAAATATGTATCTTGATTGAATAGAAACATACACATAAAAACCATACATACTTTTATTCTATCAAGCATTTATCATATCTTGTGATCCTGTATGCTTGCAAAGTATCAGTCTTCAACCAGGCAAAGAACTTAAATAATGTTAAATTTGAAAAATTAACTTTTTAATAATCTTAAAAACATGGTGCATGCAGAAATAAACTAAAATAATTAGCATTAAAAGACACTGCTCTCGCCTGGGATTGACTATGCCCTGGCCAAATTACACTTTTAAACAGATCCAAAGAGACTTCCTAAAGCACTGAGGATTTCACTTCCCTCACAGATGACTGACTCTGTCTCTGATATTGACCCTTATTTATTCTGACATCTTTTAATATGTCTCTTATTCCAGAGCGCTTAGATATAGCATGAACTATGTTATTCCCAACAGTCTGAGCTCCTAACAAGGGCATAATGCTCCAGAAGTTAAATGGGAATTCAGGATAGTTTACGTACCTTGTTCTTATATCTAACCTAGGCTTTGATTTTGAACAGGAAATTCTGCTGGAGGAAGGAATATCTTACTGAACAGTCATGTAAAGAGTCAGAATGTAGGAAGCTTTCTATTTTATTTTGATGACAAAAGCAAAGTTTATTGCTGACTTGCAATGGTAGCTTTTCTGTTACCCCAAAGTAAGTATCAGCATAATACTCTGAAATAATTTTCTGGTTCAGGCAAGTTGGCTTTCCATTATTTACTGGCTGACATCATTATTCTTATTCACTGTTAAATCCAATTTGGGCTTCTGGGCTGAGGGTGCCAATTTTGGCTAATCTGACACATTCATTTTACTGTATTGCAAAATATACAAAATAAGCATGCCCCTGGCCACCCTAGTAGTGCTGGACTCCATCAGAGATCCCATAGAACCAGGCTGGCTCTCCTGTCTTCCTGTCGGAAGCAGCCCAGGGTAAGGGAAGAGAAAGGAGGGTAAAGAGAGATGAAGGCAGCCTCAATGCAACTTCATGCTGTCTGCTTTCCTGCTGCTCCTGCCACTCTCATGGGAAACATGATGCTTTTTGTCCCAGTGAGATGGCCTAGAGTAGTCTTGAAGAGCTATGTGCTATGGGACCTTGTTTCTGCCCCTCAAGCCTCTGGTATGCTTTTGTGCTGGGCCTTCAGAGAAGCTTGCACAAGACAGCCTGCGGTTGTGCTATGCAGTGCTCACTCAAGGGAATCAGCAGTAACAAACATGGCAATTGTTTGCCTTACTTATGGGAAGAACCCAGTCATTTATAATTAGATTGACAAAAGCAACTAAAAAGCGTGTCTTCTGATGTAGATTTTTGTGGAAACTGCTGTTTGCTAAAGGCGTATAGCCAGATATTTTGGCTGCATCTATCTATGCTTGTTGGTGTATGGATGATAGAGTGAGCATATCTTCCTCTCATACCAAATCCTCTGTTTTTTGAGTGTGCAATAAATTGTCAAGGGCCATTGAAATGTCACAGGTTGCCTGTGTGTCTCTGTGAGGCCAGCCAGCTCTGTGAGGGGCTGCAAGGCAGAGCAATGGCCCACCACAACTCTATTACTGCCCCTCGCTTGAGTTTTCTTTTGATAGAAAGCAGAAGGTGTCAGATGGACAATGTGCACCTGAGGCTCATCAGCATCTGAGGGAAAATGTGAATCTGAAGCTGGGAAGTGCTCTTAGGATCCCCTGAGAGTACAGTCAGACCCAGTGAGGCCAGTGTTTGATCGACTTCATTACACCATCCTCAGCAGAGCCTTGTAAACATAGGAAGGAACCACTCACTGATTAGGGAGCATGAAATTTGAGCACAGCTAGGGGTTTTTCTCTTCCTACTGCTTCTGCTTGGAGCCAAAGCAGCATTATCCTAACTTTTAATTTATTAGTGTTCTTTATGGCAATAAAAACATTTGGAAAGAAGCTTTCTAGCACCATTTGCTGAAGTACTTTCTCTTAACACAGTCAAATAATTCATAATTAGAAAGAGTAGTGTGATTTACTCACTCTGTTCTGGTTATACAGAAACTCATTAAGCACCATGCATCTAAGTGCACTGTTTTATGTAAACAAGACCTCTCAGAGAGATATAGATGTCTGATAAAGATGAAAAAGGAAAACAGACTAATACCAGGCCACATTAGTAATGACCATGTCATGTTCATAGAAAACAAAAGTCATCTGCTGTGCAATTATTGCACATTTCACAGCAGGACAGGGGCAAGGTAAAAACCAGAAATGTATATGCAAAGGCCAGATTTTAGATCTGGAAGATTTAGTTGCAGCTAGGTTTGAAACTTTTCATTTGTTTTGTTCTGTTATGAAATAGGACTTGTGCTTCCAAGTGCTTGTTCTTTACTAAGATCTTCAGGAGGCAATTGTATCTCACACTGAACTCACCTAACCCTCCACAAATTAAGCTGACTGCATTTGTCTTGTTATGTCTAGGTAAGGTTTAGGTTATTGATGCATTTAGCTGTGGTCTATGCTGTAAATAATATATTTAAACTAATTGGATGGTTCCAGTTTCAAACTGCTCCTCTAGCTGGGTCCCCTGGTGGTGCTGTGTGGATGGTTTGAGCTCCCTGAAGCAGTTCAGCTTTTTCCCATGAAGCACAGACTTTGCCCACATCAGCTTCACAGTACTGCCATGTTCTCTGTGGTTTTTCAAGGGGCTGGAACTGCCAAGCTGAAACCAAATTTTGCTCTGCTCCCTTCAGGTTCATTTTGCATGTGCTGTGATTCCTTATGGAATTCCTAAACCAGAAAAAATACATGAGAAAAATACAAGTAGGAATGGAATGAGGGGGCTGCCAACCCTATCATAGGGAATCAAGAGAATGAGATTTTCCCTGTATAATGATACATCTTGTTGGCTTAAATATTAAAAAAAGAAGTGATGCAACCAGGCTTTGCAACTTGTGNGCGTAATAACGCACAGGACTATCTGTTCCATGACTTTACCCGGGACCGAGGTCAGGCTGACAGGTCTGTAATTACTTGGATCATCTTTCCTGCCCTTCTTGTGGATGGGTGTCACATTAGCCAATTTCCAGTCTTGTGGTACATCATCAGTAAGCCAGGACTGTTGGTAAATTATGGAGAGTGGCTTAGTGAGTTCATGTGCTAGTTCTTTCATCACCCTCGGGTAGATCCCATCTGGTCCCATGGACTTGTGAGGATCCAAGCCACTCAGCAAGTCTCACCAAATTTGCATACTTTAAAGTAGCCATGTCTCAAGATTGTAAACATCTGTATACTCCATAATTATGCATACATAGTTTAAAATATAAAAATACATAGTTATATAACAAATTTATGTATGCATATACAGATCCACTTAATACAGTGCACTGTTTTCTAGTAAAAAGCAGGGTCTGGGGCCTGACTGGTTCGAGAAAATATATGATTATATATCATGTATCATATTTTCTATGACTGTACATATTATATTGTACATTAATATTGTATCATATAGTATATGAACGTACAACATGATTTGTAATATTCCAAAGTAAGCAAAATTTAATTTAAGATGTCATTAACAGCCGTTTGCTTTATCCACATTAAGCAATGTAAAGGTCAGATCACTTCCACTGAGACTAGGTAAACATGCCAGAAGTATAATAGCTTGCATTTTAACTGAGATGATATTAAAAGCATAGTTTACATAAATATTTTTACTAGTATTGATCTGAGCCATCTTAACTTTTTCCATAATCACATAAACTCAGTAAACTGTAGGCACTTATGCCATGTCTTTCACTCACAGCAGTTCTCCTTAGTAGCATAATAAGCCTGATTACCACCGCTGCTGAAGCAGATGGTTCAGCCTCTTTGAATCTCTTTATGACCAAACTCTCAAAAACGTTTTCTGAATAAGCTGCTGGTTTCTTCTCCATTCCCTTTTCCGCACACTTAGTGGCTGTGGCTGTAGCTGTGTGTTCATGATCAAGAGTTCCCAGAGTTCAGGCTTTATGTACGTGATCACAACCTGTAGTCTTCAAAATTATAATGAAACCTCATTAGGGTGATAGAGCTGTTAAAATAAAGGCAAGCTGAATATGAACATAATTAATAGATTTTGGCCTTTTACTGTAAATGACCTAAGTAATTCGGTGAATTTACCTGAATTGTTTTTTCTCCATGTTGTTGTTCAGCTCTTTTTCTGTCTATTTTTGATGGTGTCTGTAGAACTGACCACAGTGATCTTGTCTTCAGAAATCTTTTCTGTTGAAGCCACTTATCACTCTTTCTGCATCGCTGTGATCAGAGGCTAGTGGTCACAGAAGTGACAAAAGAGTCTCAAAAAACTTGAAAAAATGTCTGCTTATCCCCTGGAGCCAGGAGGATCCAAACTCCCCAAAGACTCAGTTTCAAAGAGTCTTCTGTTTTCACTTTGGGTCTCAGAATAGGTATTTAAGAACTGCTCTGTAATCCAGTTTTGGATGGGAATCATAGTTTTCTATGAAGCCTGCATTCTATGTATTTTCTACTACTGAGGATGCATAAGCAATGGATTTTTCAGTTGTTACACAAATGCTTCAACTGAAAAAACAGTAGTTTTCCATTGCTGCCTCTAAAGAACACTCAAGGGGAGAATTGAGATATTGCTGGGGTGTTAATTTGAATGAGTTGAGCAAAGATAAGATAAAATTTGCTTAGCAGAAAAGTACTGTATTGATGTTAACTGATTAGTGGACAGTTTTGGTTTTTACAAAATGAGTCCCTCATTTTATACTTGCTCAGCTTGCATGTACAAAAAATCCACTTTAGTACAGTGGTAAGTGTCCCCACCTGGCGTGTGGGAGACCTGGGTTCGATTCCCGCCAGGGAGACAGTGTTAAGAGTTGGACTCGATGATCCTTGTGGGTCCCTTCCAAACTCAATATTCTGTGAATAAAACTGTATTTTCTAAGTGTTGTCAGCTGTCAAATTATATTCCTCCTGTCACTCCCAAAAATCCAGACTCAGAGGTATACGCCAGGTGAGTGCCCTAAAACACAGTAAGCAACTTTTCCTCTCCCAATGAACCACATACCAAATTTTTCAAGTGGCTGAGAGTCATCGGGCCTGTATCTTGAAGGCCAAAGAAACAGAAGCAGCTGGTGCAGTTCACTAAATGATGATGATTGTGACTTCTCACTGCACAAGCAGGAACTGAGGGCATGAAACTACTTTCCAGAGAAAGTTGGCAATAATGGCCTGTGTCCTCTTTACTAACTCACCTTGCACTACGGATGCCATTTTGGATTGGCACAGGAGTTACATGCTTGCTGAGCTTTGTTCCGTGACATATGATTCATCTCCATCATGAGCTGCCTGCAAACTGTACATACTCAAAAGGCAGAGCTCGAGAATCCTTGCATTACCTATGTTTTATAAGACTCATAATACAGGGTCCACCTCGAAGAAGGCAAATCAAACCAACATTGAGTGTTTGAAAATCCTCCTTAGTCCTCGGTGTCCTCGTTTTTCACTGCACCAAAATGTCATTGACACAGAGCTATATATATCTTCTCCCTTTTTATTTGCTAATTTTTATTATTCTCTTTTCCTGCATTTCTATCATTATGCTGATTGATGATTGATGATCGATTGGCCTAAGTTTGTGGTAGATCTTGAGGATTTGACTTATTCATTGAGTGTGTGTGACTCAGGTGTTGTCTTGGGAAAGTTACCAATAAATTAGGCACAACAAAGTACGTATTATAGATTATTGGTTACTGTTATTTTAATGCAATTTTATTATGGAACATATAACAGTAAAATCATAATTTTTTCCTGTTGAATAAATGCGGACATAGTCAGGTGAGTTACTGGAAAGACTGTGAAGTAACTACCCAACTCCTGGTCAGATTTAAACTGAGAAATTCAAAAGTTTATTAGTGTTTTGGTTTTGTTAATTGTCTGCAAATATTGAGGTGACTTGAAGTAACCAAAGTGCCAATATCTTCTAACGGAAAGATTGAAGTGGGCCATGTGCCTTTCATAAGTATCTCTAGAGAATTTACTTCAATCACATATCAAATGTATCTAAAAGTAAGAAATGCTGCATGCCCATAAGATCTAACCACAGTGGAGTTAAGAATTAATTGATTTTATGCTAAACTGTTACATCTCAAACCAGCAGTCGAATTCAAAACTGCTTCTACAATGGGAAACAATGCAGCTGCCTGAATATAATTTTTCCTCTCTCCATGGTTGGAGTGTGGTGTATGTTTTGAAAGACAGGGCCTCTACTTTTGCCAAAAGAATTATCTTTTTTTTTGGCAAGTTTGAAGGCCAGAAAAATCAATTAAGAAAAAAAAAGCAAACACTTCATGCAGTGGCAGCAGAGTGGCCTGTTGTACTTACTGGAAGGCACTTGGTACAATCTCTGATGGCAGCTTTTATGGTAGCCCTCATCTCCCGTCCCAGCTGCTCTGCTTCATGTTCTTTCTGTTAAATGTTGTCTTGTGAAACAACTGACTTTTCCATCCAGTGCATTGAAATCCAGACTGCTGCACATTTGACAGGTATGTTGTTGCTAATCTTATAAATTTAAAAGTGAAAACGTGAATGCAGAGGATAATTGGTCAATTTGTACCTGGGAGGTGGTACTTGTTTGAGATACATGCAGATTATGCTTTTCTCTACCAGTGCAAAAATCTCAACAAATGATCTGAAAGAACAGTCAGCACTGGGGTGAGGGGGGTGGGTGTGTGTGGTGTGCCTGGTAGGGTTTTCTACCCGCTCTTGCAAAGCACAGGCCTTAATGAGTTCCATGGGGACAGTGGCTTGTCAATCACAATATACTTTTCAAGTAATAGTCATCTCTGCCCCATCACAGAACCACAAGGCATGAAATAATTAGAAAGCCCAGAGTAACTGCTCTGTTTTACAAGAGCAAAATCATTGTGTGGATCATTTACATAAACTTGTCACTTCCCATTACAGTTCTAATGCAAGCTGGGTAATAATCATGGGACCGGGAGAGGGGAGGTCAAGGTATGACGCTCCTCCATGTTTGAAGGACAAGGTACGCATGTGCCCAGCTTTCCATCCCCCACAGAATTAATGTAAAGTATCTTTTATTTTCCATTAAATAAACTATTCATGCTGCTATGGTAGCAGACCATGTGCAGTCTTCTCTTCTTAAGAGAGAAAAAAGGCTTTTGCGTCAAGCCATTGTTAGGGGAGAATTCACTTTGAGGAGCATTTCAAAGCTGATCCGATTGGGGAAGGAATAATGTTAAATATTTGGTATGAAATATTTATAAGATGCACATATGAGCATCAGACAAAGTAGCCTGGAAAATACATATTCTCGTCTTAGACAATTTTAGCTCTTTCTCTCTGAATGAGAGGGTGGAGAAAAGGTGTGTGCACAGCGAGAATTGTGTATGTGTGTAAATGCATCCAAACACAAGCACGCATACACACTCACAGCAGCAGAGCAGACACACTTGCATAGGAACGCCTGAATGGGTTGATGGGATTTAGGGCAATCTGCATCTGAATACTGCTCTTCAAAGATGGTGGCAGTAAGGGCTTGCTGAAGTCTGTTTTAATCATTGTGAGGGAGGAAGCTCTTCACTAATGCCTATCACGAGGGGCATTGGTAGAGTGATGGAGGAGATGGCTGCTGCTGTTGCTGCTTCTGTTTTCCAGCAGCTGTTTTGTCGGTGTTCTTCACAACTGTTTTCAGGCACATTTTAGCCACGTTTTTTTCACTTAAAAACCAAGACAGTGGTTTTTTGCATGGTTTGACTTTCCCCCCCATGTATCACTGCATGTCTGTGTCATTCCACTTTTAAAATAAAAAATTAGTATAATTAAAGATGAACAAAGAACATATTTACTTACAGGCAGCCAGAATTGTTGGGGTGTTTTACATTTTCATCTCTTTCAGATAAAACAAGGAAAAATCTTTTTTTTTTTTTCCCGCAAGGGTCTGGAAAGGTTTCAGAAAAATGGGTTATCACCTAATTCTCAGTCCTTATGACAAGGGATAAAGAGAGAATGTAATGGCTCACTCCTTATGGCAGTCACAGTGAAAGGCACTGAGGTGGCATATATTAAATAACCAGGATAAAGGAAACCATGTGATCCGCTCTCCTTGTAAGGGGATCTAATAGCTCTCACTCAGAAACCTTATTTCCTTTTCCTTTCCCCGCCCCCCCTCTCTGTCTCTTCTTTGCCTTCCCACTTGTACCAGCTGTAGGATGTTGTTATTCTCTGATGCAAATACCTGTTTGGCTTAGGCTGTAAACAGATTGGAGCACGACCCTTCTGTCCTGTAAAGATCCTTTTTTACACATGCAGCACGACACGTATATTAATTGATAGCAATGGTCTTGATGAAGTAAAAGGCCCTATATTTCCCTTCCTATGGACTTGAGGGTTCACTCTCCCTTTAAAAACTGCTAGATCAAATGCCCTAGGCAGGCTCCATGCATTGTACAACATGTTTTCATGTGAGCAGGAGGCTCAATAGCAAGGCAGCATCGTTTGCCCTCATCTGTCAGCTTTTGTCTTTGAGTGGAAGTGTGGGGCCTGGTGAGAGGTAGGATATGAACTGTGTCCAGACTCTGTTCCTTATCTCTGAGATCACCAAGAGGGAGGGCATTGTCGATGGATTTAAATCAGCTTTTTCTCCCCTTGTGCACAACAAAAGTCTAAATCCCTTTTCAGGCCAGATTGCTCTATTTCACTGCATGGGCTAGGCAGATTGGAAACATGTTTGTCACTCAGCTTTTCTCCCAACCTAATCAGTAGACACTGGGGTGGTGGGATTTTGGTGCTCAGTGTATCACCCTTTAATCTGTGGAGTTGGCCTTTAAAAGCTGCTGATGCTGTTGCTGCTATGTGTGAGCTGCTGCTGCCTTTCATTTCTGAAGGCAGATATTAAAATAATGTTAACCATGAGCATAAGCAGAGGGTTTAGCAGGGATTTGAATCCAAAATGTGATACTTAACACTGACCAGCTTGATTTGGTCTAGCAGAGCTGAACCCCTTATTCTGTTATAATAAAGTGCGTTGTATGTATATGGAGATGATGGCAGTGGGATTTACTGCATCTGTTTTAGATTTGCTGCTGAATGGGCCTAAATGTGAATAACCATAGGTCACAAGAAGCTATGGTTGGAAAAAGGTGGCTTGGCGGATTTTTCTTCAGGTTTCAAAGGTCTCTCTGATAGTCACACAAGCTCACCAGTGTCTTGACATGGCTGAGGTCCATAGCATCTTCATCTGTGCTTAATGCTACCGTCCTAAAGGGACAAATTGTTACAACAGGCACGTGTAAAGAAGCAGGTCAGCTCTTGTGAGCTTGCAGAGGTCAGCAGGGTGCTAAGAGGGAGAGTTACACATTGGGTGTGATGAAGGATGTTAAAAGTACTAAAAGAATGTAGACTCTGTGGCAGAGGCTGCAGCTCTGTTTACACACAAGGTATGTATCTGCTTGCACACACGTAAGTACTCATTGTGTTAAGCACACTCTGAACCAGATATTCACTGAGACCCCTAGACAAAAACAAGATACGTAATTCCTTACTGAAAAGATGTAATTCACTGACTACATATGCAATAACATTTCTAATTATTTTCTGGCACCAAAATACTCTGCGTGATCTACCCCAAATCCTCTTGAGCCACATCTGTACTGTTCTGTGGTATTGAAAAGTAATGGTAACATGCAGAATTGCATTTATCATCCCCATATAATATCCTATATGGTCCAAGAGAAGCTGTGGTATGGAAGGAATGTGGAATTGGGCACTTGAGAAGCAAGGATGGCTCCAAAAAATTCAGCCCAAATGTTCAAAATTTAGTACTTTGCTGTGAGGATAGGCTGGCTGGCTGAAATCAGTTTTTCAAATTTTTTTCAGGAATTGTGTTCATTGATATATAGGGAGGAAGGCTTGCTAGTGATCCTGCTGGTCTGGCACCCCAGATTCCCAACAATCTGCCCCTGGGGTTCTTAGGTCCCTGACTGGAGCTCCAACCATCCCAAAAGGATAGAAAATGTTCTCATTTTTTCCTGCTCTTTTCATCAGTTAAAATACAAAATTTTAAATTAAAGTCCCATTTTCTGCAAGCTTGAGTTCTTTCTTTTTGATGGCTGTGAACTATAGCCAATTGTTTTAAGTGCTGAGTAACTCTGTTTAGTTTTGGCTACCCAAGAACAGCAAGAAAAAACACCAGTTTTCTTTCAGAGATCCTTTTTTGTTTTTGAGAAAGAACACAAATATTACAAGACTTTCCAGATTCACTCTACTCCTAGAAGAGAAGGAGAACTATTAAACAGGCCATAAAAAAGAAAATTTTCCAGATGTTTCTCCTGGTACTGATTGTTCCATCCCATATTCCTGCCTGGTTTAATAACTGAGAATGCTTTCAGCAACTTTCAGTATCCAAGTCCAGAATTTCTAATGAGATGGACAATGTCAATATCTACAGTGAGAGTAGTGATTTTTTTGAAGATGTCATCCCAGTGGGTGAATCTAGAAATGGGAGCTGAAGGACTCAATGATTTTGAAGATCTTTTCCAACTTCCACGATTGCATGATTTCAATTTCTTGTTGGATGGGTCAGTAGCAGAGACTGAGAGATAGATCTGAGGATGGGAGCAGACAAGAGGACATGATGAAGATGCTACGAATGAGAGGAAAAAATATGAATCACACAGAATCACAGAA
>WEKX01017507.1:10115-104509 GCA_013390025.1 Pitta sordida | reverse complement strand
ACCTTACTGATTCTGTGAATCTGTGAACTCTATATCTGTCTAGAATCATGGCTTAAGTAAATCAGTTGGGATCCAAGGTTTCACATACAGAGTGATGAAAAGTCTTACATTCTAGTTTTATATTAGTGAAATGTAAAGTTCTTATTTCCAGGAAAATATCTCTGTATATAAAGAGGAAGCATAAAGAAATACTATTGTTCCTTACTGGTCTATGCTAGAAGTACTGGACAGGTATCTTAAATAAAATAATAAAAGTATATTTTTCCACCCCTTGGATTTTGTGAAGTGGGAAATTCCACAGTTGAAAAGAAGAAAAGTTGACTGTGATGGCTATGAATGACAGCTCTTCCACAGCCAAGCAACTCATCTGGACATTTTGGTAATGTCATCTTTCTTTCTTTCTCTCTCAGCAAATGCAGAGAAGCAGGAGTAAGGGCAAGTTAGAAAGAGGTAGAAAAGGGCATTGATGACTTCCACAGAGTCAATGAACAAAATTCTTCCATTAAAAAAAAAAAAAGGAAAGAAAAAGGGAAACTGTGCAGCTTTTTATATTCATTGTTCTGGATTGAACATTTTAAAATGCTTCTGTGTTTTAAAATCCGTTCTTCCCAACCTGCATGCTCTTCCAAGAGCTCCCCGGGTGTTAGAATCCCATGGGCTGAGCATGGCACCCCTGGAGCTGAGGAGTGGTCCCTGCTGCCAAGGACAAGCCCAGGGAAACTCTGATGGCTGCCAGGTGCTCGGCAGTCGGTGCTCCACGCTGTTTCTTTCCTTCAGTCTCCATTTGCTGCTTGTCTCTGCCATGATTGCTAACGCTTGAATGAATCATTTATAGCCCAGTTATTTCTAGCAGTGCTGCCTGAAGAAGGACAAGCACTTCTGCATGACTTCTGATGGAAGCTGGTTTGGAAATGGGGGTTGTTATTCACATGTAGTTCCTCTCCTGGGTGTTGCAGTCATACAGAAATGGCTCTCTTTGGAGGACGTGCAAAGTCTAGATTAGCAGTTCCCTTCTCGTTGTTTGCAGGCAAACCTCTTGCACTCCTTTTTAGTCCCTTCTGTTTGTTTTCTTCAGATGTCTGCTTCTTTAAAGTGGTTGGCACCCATCGCTGGCTCTGACAAACACAACTCCTCACAAGAGCTGTTGAGGTGATCCCAAGAAGATCCTATTTAGTACAGTGGTAAGTGTCCCCACCTGGTGTGTGGGAGACCCGGGTTCAATTCCCGCCAGGGAGACAGTGTTAAGAGTTGGACTCGATGATCCTTGTGGGTCCCTTCCAACTCAGAATATTCTGTGATTCTGTGATTCTATCCTGCAAGGATTGATTTCCCTCACTCCTTCAGATCATGGTTGCAGTTGCTCTCTGCAGAAGCCATGTGTGATGATGAGATGACCACACAGGGATGAGGTCACAGACCCTGCAATGATGCCACCCTGCCTCTGCCACTGCTCCTGTACTGCCAGATAGGAGCACCTCCACTTCTCATCTCTGTGGGCCCAGTAATAAAAGCCTCATCTTGACTTCAGCCTACTATTTTTTCAGGTTGTCTCCCAAGGCCAGTGAGTTTATTTTCCACAGGTTTTACTTTTATAGGAGCCATAAGAAAAATATTAAGTGTGACTGAAGACATGATCTAACTTTATGGCCTGTTGTGAAGCAACAGCTCCTTTCTGAGAGTTCAGCTCTTTGTTTCTGAAGTGAGTCTGGATTTACATTCCTCACCAAACCCTATGATGCATATTTGTTGCTGCTCCATTTAGAGCACTTGCCACTGTACTTTGCACAGATGCTTTCGTGGTCACTGACTGGTTTGGGGTCTTTTTATATGTCTAAATCAATTTAATATAACAAAAAAAAAAAGAAACAGACATCTCAAGCAGTTTTAAAGATGCTAAGGCAGCATTTGCTTTCTAAACTGAATGCTTCCCTAGAGGCGAGTGTCAACTCTGCTTTGTTCGATCTCATAAATTTAACCTAACAAGGCAAACTTAGTTAATTCAGCTTGTTAATTAATTTTTTTAAACAGATGAGTCCATTTAATAGCAAAAATATAGATAATAAATAATTAGAGCTTTTGTTTTCCTATGTTTATAATATTCCAGGATTTAAAAATTTTACAAGAAAGAAAAAAATACTTTTGGCTAGAGAAAAAGGTTTATTTATTTTAGTTCCCTTATTTCTGAAAATAATTTTATAAGGAACATCTGAGTAGGTAGGGGAAAGAACTAAAGGATCTATCTCTATTTTATGACCAAAGCTGAACTTGTCATATTTTGCTGTTAGGGAGTAGGAGTTATTCTAAATGGCTGTAATAGAAAACATTGGATTTTGATCAGAAATATTATTTATTACAAGTTATTTCATTTTACAGGCCTCTTCTTGTGGCACTGCGAAGTGGATAACATGCTCAGCATCTGTGCAAAAAGTAGCTTTGGGGAAATAGAGTCTGCAGCTTTAGGGCAGATTGAGAGAGGCACAGGGGAACTATCCCCAGAGGTACAGAATTCCATACAACATGATAAAGCACTTAATACCTATGGAGGTACCCATTTAAAACCAGAACAAATTTTGCCTTATCCAAACAGTTGGTTATGCCATTAAAAGAAAATTCTGTCCTATGTTTCATTTATCATTCTATTGTCATTCTATGCTACTAGAAAAAACCCTGACCAATATGATCTTGAAGAGCATTTGGATCACACACTCACTGTCAAGTGTCTCAGTGACCATCACTGAATTTATATCAATATCCACATCCAGTCACACTTTGCTACTTCTCTAAAATTAACCCAGAGACTTGGCAGGCTGGTGTAACAGAGATGTTGCTTGCCAAGATACAGAACACTAAAATCACAGAATCACAGAATCACAGAATATTATGAGTTGGAAGGGACCCACAAGGATCATCTAGTCCAACTCACCATCTAACACCCATACAGAGACCAAGAGCACATCCCAGAGCGGTAACACCAACCTAGATCCCTCACAGTCTAGCAGGCCACTCCAAGCCGGAAGGGGCCCAGGATCATCCAGCCCTACACCCCCCAGCTAGACCATGTCACTAAGCTCCTCATCGAGTCTTCTCTTAAACACCTCCAGGGACGGCGACTCCACCACCTCCTTGGGCAGTCCATTCCAATATGCAATCACTCTCTCTGTGAAAAACTGCCTCCTAACATTAAGATTAAACCTCCCCTGGCGTAGCTTGAGGCCGTGCCCTCTCGTTCTGGTGTCATCAGCCTGGAAGAAGAGGTCCACGCCCATCTGGCGGCAACCTCCCCGCAGGTAGTTGTAAACAGCAATGAGGTCACCTCTNCCCTTCCAACCAGTTTGTAACCCAGCATAAAATGTTCCCATCCAGTCCATGCTTTACAAGCTTATCCTGAAGCTTATTGTGGGAAACATAAATTTGAATTCATGCCGTGTTTTTCCTTGTTGACCACTGACTAATTGAATTGAGCTGAATAATAGGTAACCACCAAGGGACTGTGATTTGATACAGCATTCTCTGGAGCTTGTTACACTGGGATCTGCCTGACACACTAACCTCTGCATTTGCGGGGGGTGTTAATTGGCTCACATTGTCCCAATTAACTTTATCTCTTCTTTCCAGCATTCATCACTACATAATGCCTTGTATAGTGCTCCTAGTTCACTCAGATTCTCTTGGGCGTTTTTTCTCTTCCATCCCTAAATAATGATAACAATTACTTGGCATTCCTGTTTACTAATCTTCAATATGTAATTCTGCAAGAAAAAGAGGCTAATTTGTCATTGTGCCAGGAAAGGGGGCATAACAGAGTAGAATGTTCAGCCAAGAAAATGATTATGGAAGTGACACTAATCGTGCTGGGTAGAGACAGGCTGTGTCAGTAACCGGTTTGAACTTACAGGAAGGAATAAAAACCTGATAGTTGAAAGAAAGACAAGCAAGTTCTCCCATTCTGATTCATAGTAACTGAGTGTCCTCTATGTAATAATGATATGAATTTTCTATCAGAGCTCTGACTCTTTAAAAATAAAGGAATATAGCAAGGACTATTTTTCCTCCCACGTACTCATACACTGCTTTCTTGCATAGCCTGTCTGAAATCTCCTGTATAAAAGAGGAACATAGCTCTGTATATCCTACATCACTTGAATATATGTATTTACTGTTTAGCCCTCCCATGCTGTACCCTGTGAGAAATCCTTTCAAACAGAACTCAATAAGGGGTGGCAGCACCTCCTGCAGACAGAATATTCAAAAGGTTTTTGTAAACTCATTTGCAGAGAGCAAAATAGGTGTGTGGTTTTTCCTTTCACATTTTAAAATTTAAATATATAGACATTTAAAAGTAAGGAATGTAACGGGATGGAGTTCATATGGCCAGCTTTGAATAAGGTGACAGGGATGACCAGCTTGTAAGGACAATAGGTCTTAACACTATTTTTGTCTAAATATGTATATTCTATTGAGACACTGCAGACAAGATATACCTCTCACCTGACTGAGAATCCGACCACATTTCTTTCCAATTTTTTCCACCAAATCAAAGATTGGGAAGTTCCAACTATTTAGCTGCTCCATCAGGGGATCCAAGTTGTCCATAACCAGAGGCTCAGGAGCAAGTACAGGCTTGTCCTGTGTCAGAGATCAGAATAATGTTGGTGCAGTGAAGTATCTCATGCAAAAATTTATGCTCTTACCATATTAGCATTGTCTGTAAATTGATGGTACTTTACTCAGCTCAGCGGAGATGTCCTCATTTCTACCAGCCCTGCAGCAAATCACTCTCCTTTATAATTTGTTTCACTTGAATGAGTAGGAAATTCTGTATATGGAACATCAGTGTCTGAACCTATCTCTGAGACACATTCATTCATTCACTCATGGGAATCATTCATTCATTTCCAAGGGAATCTGCCTTCATTGTAAAATTTGCTGCAGTACAGAGGGAAAAAGCTTCTACTTCTGCATCAGGACCCATTCATTACAGCCTAACACAGCTAATGGAGCTCAGTCCAAGTCAAGACTTTTGCTTCTTAAACTGAAACCTATCTGTTTTCCAAGGTCTGCAAATAAAAGATGGATTGTCCCCTTCCTTTCACATTTCTCCCTGTACTCTTCCTTGAATAACATCTAACTAAGAAACTGTAGATGAGTAAATGCCAAAACATCTCAAGCAAAATGCCTTCTCTCAGCATGTCCAACTCCAAAAGATTACAACAAATTTTTCAAGGGCTCATGCCAACCTAAATTTATTAATTCAGTTGTACATACTCCAGAAAATGTAACTGAACAAAGCTTTCCCTCTGCATCTCAACCTAGCTTACAGCTCAACACAGCAGCTGTGAGGTGATTAGCACTTGTTCACCACACAGCAGTGCTTAGGAGATGTACCAACAATAATATCTTGCAGCACTCTCATACTAGTGTTCATTTATTTTAAGAAAAGGACCATAGTATATATATATATATAAATATAGTGTATATTAGCCAAGACTGCAAGCCCATGGAGAAGCTGAAGTGGCTGAACAGGAAGACTATATATCATACTGCTAGTCTGAGGAGATCATTTCCCTTCCTTCCAATCCTTTCCGTTTAAAGGAAACATTAACACAGAGACCAAACATTTCAGAAATGCCTAATGCTATATCTGTAAAATTTTATTCATCAAAGTAGATGGTTAATGTTTCACAAGCGGCCAGTGCTTAGAATCTCTAACACATTTCAATGGTTCCTTTCAATTCTTGAAAGTTAATCCTCCTACTGCAAGGTAGGAGCCTGCCACAATTGTTGATTAAAATCATGGTCACAATCTTTAGACAGCCTTAGGATTTTTGGGTTTTGGGGGACTTTGGGCTTTTGATCAGTTTGGGTTTGGATTTGTATTTTCCCCCTCAGTGTCAGCACACGCTCAGTCCCTTGTGTGAGGGGAACTTAGCCAAGCTACCTCAGGTGGTGTCAAGGGATGCAGAATGATGGTCTCAGGCATATACGACCTACAGACGGATCCCTTCCGTGTCTGCTCCTTGGAGCAATCTGTGTCATCATCGTTCTGCACAATGTCACTGCTGTCACTGTTGTTGGTCTCATAGTCGGAAGTGGCTTGAGCTGGATCGTCTGCAACACAAATCACAAAGCTTGTTGTGTGAACAGCAAGAGTTTCGCGAAAGTAATCCCGTGACCTTCTGAATAACAGCGACAGGATCTCTGACTCATAATGCATATGTGCTGCTTGGCCGGGGCTGAAGTCGGTCAATCTGTCCAAAGGCATTAAGGCATATACCCTGCAGAGTGTAAAAAATGGGATCAGGGACTGAAGAGCAAAAAAAATCTTGAGGACCATTAGTTGTGTTAAGTTAAATGAGGGAAACTGTATTTCCTCTGTATTTTAACTGTATTTTTCACTAGGATTTTGAACAAGTTAGACACAGAAAAAGGGAAGAAGCCTCAAAGATAATTTGTCACCTCTCCCTTTATGACAGACAAGCGTGTCTGCCCTTTCCTCAGCAAACTTGAGGGAACAAGGTGCTTTTGACAGACAAAGAATTACCTGTTCTGTTCAGGGTGTGTGTGGTAGCATCATTTCTATTTAGTGTCCCATCACCAGCTTCTATTTGGTTATAGGGTCTGCCACAGCTGAAATACATCAAGAAACATGGACAATATAAAGAACCACGTGCCTGGGACAGTGTTATGTAACATGATTTCCTGCTGACAGTGTAAGATTATGTCATACAGTAGAAGTCATGGGCCGGGGTGCATTCCTCAGACAAAATCACAAGAGAGAGCTGAAATTTTATTAGAACTCAGGAGCATAAAAGGATAAAACCACAAAAGGACCATTAAGATTGTGTTGCCAACAGTAAACCTGTACCATGTGATCTTCTTTTTAAATGAATTTTTTATTCTCTAAGTTTATCAGTATAAGAAACAAAACGAAACAAAACAAATCCCCTGGTTCTGTACTGCAGCTGCCCTATAAAAATGAACTAAAATTATGAAAATGTCCCAGAATCCCATACAATCTTACAAAATTCAATTTTAACACAGGCATGATCTGGTTTTACTCTCCTTTACTTGCTAAAATTTGCTTGCTAAAACTCCTCTTAAGGAGAAAAACAGTATTTTGTCATTACTTCAGTGACAACATACCGAGTGCATAAGAACCAGGAGGGCATTTGGGACAAATATTTTATTTATCCGAGCTGAGTGATCTGGCATCCAGACATTTAGTGATGAAATTACAAGTCAGAGTTTGCTTCATCATTCCCAGAACTGAAAGACATTTTGGGAGGGATCACAATATCATGGCCTTTTCAAATGTCTTGCTCTTCTCTCCCAGTAAAAAGCTTTATTCCTTCTGTGTGATTCTCTTTAAGCCCTAAATGTGAATTCAATACCAACTGGAATGTTTCAAATTACGATGATTGAGTCTAAGACCTGAAGGAACAATGATACATCATGAAAACATGAGAGAACACAACAAATCTGAAGCAGTATTATATCAAATCTGTCCCTGAAAAACTGACATTCTAACATTTCTTTGTCTGATTTGAGTCAATATTCTGTGGCACATCTCATATATAACAGCCTTTTAAAAGCAACTATTACAAAATTATTTTAATTGGTCAAACTTTGTACTAGAAACTTTGTCCCATTGTAAGTTGAACATGTAAAAATGGCTGAAATTCTGTGCCAGATGGCTTTGGACTGGATCATCCAAAACATATCCTGGAGCTTGATGTGCCCTGCAAACATAATGAATTCCTGAAAGACTTTTAAATAAAAATGGAAATCTGTATTCAATGATAGCTGTAGTGCACAGCCAAGCAAATAAATCTTGTATCACTCAGGTTGCTAAACAAGATGGAAAAAGTATCAATTTCTCTCTCGCACATTCCTTGTGGTTTCCATAAGATCAATGACAGAGAGCCTTTGATTCGTTGTAATGCTACAAGGCACTGATGCGCTGTGAGTGCATCTCTTTATTTACTGAGCATATACAAACACATACTGATTTAATATGTATGGTCCACAAAGCACTGTATTACAAAAAAAGAAAAATTACTGAGCTACCCAGTAAGACACTTGAAATCTACCCTGGGTTAGAAGTAAACATGTCCATGCAACTTTAACTCAATCCCTTCATGCACAGGAATTACAATACATTCCTTAACTTCAGGATTGTGCACAGGATTCCTGCCTCATTCACTAAGCAGAGTTAAAATTGGTTACTTACAGGTTATTTTACTGGCATTGCTTGGTATATGTTCCTGTTTAATGTGATTTTCAAACTGTGCTGTCTTACCACATTCCACTTTGTAAGTAAAAATAAAAGTACAGTAAAACTGCCTTCTTGATCTCACAGTGGATGTGACTTAAAACACTGAACTTATCAAGAGCTCATTTCCTCTTTTGTTGTTGAAGGGATGGGATTGGTTTGCTGGTATTCCTCATCTGCAAGGCAGGTGTTTTGGCAGTAAACATAGTGGATTGCACACCACGAAGAGTAGCAATCTACTATGTGAAAGCTGAAACAATAACAATTTATTTCCAGTGTGTTAATTTAACTCTCACAACTTGTTAGGCATTTCATTTCTTTGGTATTTTGGATTTTGTGTTTTAATTTTGCCTGCATTACTAATGGGTGCATTGTTTGTGTGCTGTTAGTTCAGCTTGTATCTGTGGATTTGATACCTCACAGAATCACAGAATCACAGAATATTATGAGTTGGAAGGGANGTACAGGGGAGGGACAACCTCCCTGGACCGACTGACCACACTGTTCCTGATGCAGGCCAGGATGCCATTGGCCTTCTTAGCCACCTGGGCACACTGCTGGCTCATATTGAGTTTCCTGTCGATCAGTACACCTAAGTCTCTCTCCACTTCACTAGTCTTGAGCCACTCCTCCCCCAGCCGATAGCGGTGCATGAGGTTGTTATGGCCGAAGTGAAGAACCCGGCACTTAGTCTTGTTAAACGTCATACTGTTGCAGCCTGCCCATCTCTCCAGCCTGTCAAGGTCCCTCTGGAGGGCCTTCCTATCCTCTGGCAGATCAACAATTGCCCCCAGCTTGGTATCATCTGCAAACTTGCTGATGATGGATTCAATTCCCTCGTCCATATCATCAATAAAGATGTTGAACAGTACTGGGCCTAACACTGACCCCTGTGGGACTCCGCTGGTGACTAGCTGCCAATCCGATGTTGCACCATTCACCACCACCTCTGAGCTCGCCCTTCCAACCAGTTTGTAACCCAACATAAAATGTTCCCTTCCAGTCCGTGCTTCACAATTTTCTCCTGAAGCTTGTTGCTAAGGTCCAAGTACACAACATCCACAGCCTTTTTGTCATCAACCAGTCGAGTCACTGGATCATAAAAGGAGATCAGGTTAGTCAGGCAGGACCTGCCTTTTCATACTAAAGAGTAACAGTGCTTATGATTTTTCAGTGGGCTTTAAAGTAACAGTGACTGTTAGCACTGATGGATGCCAATTCTATTAGCAATCATTGCACCATAATATTTGAAATTAGATGGGTTTTTTTCAAATATTCAACAACAAATTATGTGTCGGCCATGTAACTATTTGCAATGCTTACAGAGTCTAAGCTTTAGAAAACAAGTAAACTGTAAACCTAAATATGGTATGTAACCTACACAAAACCATAAGACAGCAGCCATCTAAAATTTAATGAGCCTTTTACCAGTGACTACAATGAAATCAACATCTACACATCTGAAGAAAACATACTTCATTACTGTCTACAGCAACTGAAAATTGAAATCAATCAGTCCAAGTCTCAGTTTTGCTATGCCTTTGGAAAACTTTTAGAAGCACCTAAGTTTCTATTTAGTTGCCTAAATCCATGTGAAAAGCCTGTTGGGATCCTGGTCTGACCTCCAGTGAGGATGACTCCCTTGAGCAAACTTGCAGTCTCAGCTTTGACTTTCTCACACCCTCGTCCTCGCCCTGCACACAGCCTACTGAGACACATCCACAGCCATGTGACTGAAGCCAGAAATGAAAAAAAAAAACATTTCCAGAGATAGACAAACCCCATATCATTTAACCCAGCCTCATTGGCTAGACACTAAGCACAGATCACTCACTGCTGGGACCAAAACTTCCAGGGAGCAAGGAAGCCTTGGGACTGTGCTGGAACGGGCTTCAAGAATACCAAGGTTTCATACTGCTCTGAACTGGACACATATTGCAAACCCCACTAATACAATTTAGCAACTCAACCCTTTCTGAGGAGATGAGCAGAACAACTTTCTTTCTGAAAAGATGGTTTTGCAAAGCAGGTTTGGTCTGTGTTATCTAATAAAGGACTACTTTAAAGTGTGAAATTAAACTGGGTTCCTGTAACAATACTAGGAAGAATTTATCTTCAGTTGATTTCTGGAAGAAAAATCCCAACTGTACATAATCTGACTCTGCCCAGGGAGGACAGGATCCACCCCTCCTGAATCTTATGTAGTCTTGGGGCATTGTTGGCATACCTTTATCAGAATTCTACAGGCCAGAAGCTTTTAAATCCTCACAGTCAGATTTTTCTATCAAACATCAGTTGCCTGCTGTGGAAGACTTGGCCTGTGACCTGAAGGTGATGGTTCATATTAGGGGGCATGGCATAAAAAACACAAGTTTATTTATGAATCAGACTGTCCATCTGACACAAGTAAAAGGAATAAACGTAGCTACCAGTCTCCCACTTTAAAAGCATCTTGTAGTATTGATCTACATTATTATTCAAATACTACAGACTTGAAATATCTATACACAGTAGTGCAGTAAATCACAAAAACTTGTATGTGGGATGTCAAATTACTATCTTACCTGCTGCAGATGATGGAGGGACTGATAACAGGGTCTGACAGGGTAGGTGCACTCTGAGTAGAAGTTAAGACTTTGTGTGGCTTTAAGCCCTGCTTGGTGTCGGTATCTGTAGAGTCTCGAAATGACACAGATGATGTTTTTCCAGTGGGACTTGTGGCAGGGGTCCCCTGAATCGGAGAATGGCACGGGGAGGTGAGAGGTGAAATATTTGGTGGAATACCTGGCAACAGAAAAGATGAGTCTTGTCAATTAACAGATGTGTTAGTGGCAGATGGTTGTACTAGTCCATTGTGCATAAATGCTCCTCTTGAGATGTACAATTACTAGCATAGTTTTCAAACAGAAAAATAAGAGAAACCCCTTCTCCACTCTGAGCCAAGCCCAGGGCTGTCACAGAGAGATGAAATTCCATTAGTATCAGCCACTTCTACCTGCAGAAGATCTGGCTCAAAAAACAAAGCAGATTTCCCCTGTTGAGCAGGATGCACTGACTGGCAGGCGTGAAATGAAAAGCATGTGTTAGTAGCGTGACTATTGGTATCAACATGTTCTAGTGACAGGCACCAAACCCCAAGTAGGCAGTTCCCAGACCCATCTACAGTTCTCTTTGTTTCACTGTCTCCATCTGTAAAGCAGGGACAAGATAGGCTTACACACATTGCCAGAAAATTTGGATTCCTGCATGTTTGAAAACTAAAAAAAAACAACCCCCCCAATTTTTAATGGTTATACATTGTATAAAATACTGCACTTCTGCTGGCATTTCTGCATTCCTCACAGATTTTGGCCTTGATCTTGCGCAGCTTGGGTTTATTTTCCAGTATCTGTTGCTTACTAAGGGAACTTGCAACCATTACCTGTAAACACATGGTGCTGTACTCCTGAGCTAGTGAATCAGAAAATGCTAATAATCCCCATCAGGCACTAGTGACATGTTCTTTCTGTCCCTTATTCTGTCTATGCTTCACCATCAAGATGAAATGCATCAGCTAGTCTGGTGCTGCCTAGTCCAGCAGAAACAAAGTTCTGCCTTCTTTTTGAATCCACTTTACATTTTCTAGTCTCAGGTAAAATGATTCCACTCAAAGCTCAGAGGAGTAACTTTACCTATCTAAAAGGAAATGTATGTAAAATGAGAACCGCCTGTTTTAAGGTTTGTAGGAACTGAACCCTAGATAATTTACCACATTCATCTCCGAAGTCAAATGATAAAAAGACATCAGGAACTTGAACCTGGTTTATGTTTCAATTGTGCCCACTATTTAAATGCATTCCAGAGACAAAAATTATCTTATAATAATGCCTATGTTTCCTTATTCTAAGTTTATGAAGCATTAACCTTGCAGGATATATGTGTACAGTTCCAGTGGTTTTCCCTGATAATGATTTAATGTGATATGAGGCTAAAACATGATTTAATTTTGACAGTCCAAGAGATAAAAAGACATTTCTAACAGTTATGACACTGTAATATGGAGATATCCAACATCTCCTCAGTTTTGAATGGAGTATTCCTTCAGCAAACATGTGCTATGTATTATTGTCGTAATTCAATGACTGCAACTAGCATGTTATGCTTGTCTTGAGAACAGAAAATGACAGTCTTCAGAGAAATCAAAATGTTATCAGATAGCCACGACACAGGGAAATTGCTTTAAAATTCACAAAGCCTCTGTTTCACATGTATGAATTCATTGGGGTATCGACTTTCCATCCAACAAAAATTTGTCTTTAAAAACATTTCGCAGTCTGTCAATTGTACAGTGGATTGAGTTGGACTATTATCTACCTATGAGCTATATGTTACCAGGTAATATTCATGACTCTTAGAGTATAAAATACAGATGGTCATCTCTGAACAGTTTAGAACAAGTCTTGGGAACTTAAACAGCAGTTTTCACAATAATGTTTCTAATCACAGCTGACTTCCTACTGCTAGTCTGGGCTTCTTTCTCCTGAAATATTTTTTTTTAAAAGAGTAATTTGCCAGGGCATGTAAACATAAATAAATAAATTTATGAGAAAAATGCAAAGCTATTTTCAATAATCCAACATTTAACCATTTATAGGCAAAAGTGAGAGCAAATGTGCCTTGCTACAGCAGGGAATTTTGGATAACCGAGATAAGAGGAGAATAAAAATACAAAGAGAATTTTTTAAGTACATCCAGCTGCTTAGGTCTTCTAGAACTTCTTCATACATGCAGTGTTGAAGATATAAAACAGTGACTTCAATGTGATGTGAAATTACATATCTAAACACTTGATTTTTTTTTGCCAGATTTTAAAATACTTTTAAAATACTAGTGCCTAATTAAAAAGAGATTTTATGAATTAACAGATTTACAGATTTACCTAGAGAAAATTCTACTAAAAATTATAATATGTCACCAATGGAGCTAATATATAAAAGTATAAATCGCATTAACTATTGCTAATTGAAACAACTATTTAGTTGGAACATGAAGATAAATCATAACTAAAAATACAGAATTCTAAACATGGAAAAAAAAAAGACAGGCTGATATAAAAAAAGAAGGCCTTGTGGTAATTTTGAATTGCAAGTCAAAATATGAGTAGACATTACATTATCCTGCAGTTGTACAGGGAGGGGAACCACATTACTGTGGATTAATGCTGCTTCATGGCTGTCATTGCACATTTCATTATCAGTTCTGAAGTCACCTTCTCAATTTGTTTCCCCAGTTATAGCAGGATCAGTGGGGTCTTTTTAACGGTTCAAAAGGCAGAGTGAAAAGCTCCATATTTTTCATCTCTAAAATTCAATAAGAAGTACCTGTACTTTCTCACTAATGAATATACAGAGAGACACAGAGTTATAAAGGCTTTGTGTAGGGTCTGTTTGTATAAGATGGGCCAGATGCTGCTAACAGCATTATGGCATTATGTAGGTTGTGCTTCAGGAAATCTCAGTCAGGCCATATGCACAGAAAGATATTGTCCCAAATGTTAGAGAAAACACTCTGTTCTCAGCCCTGTTGTAGTCAAGGGAATTATATGGATATAAATCACAACACAATTTAGTATCACATCTGCTGCATCATGTCATGACTAACCTCTATAAATCAAAAACTCAAACCATTTACGGTGGCATCACTAAGACACTGTGTTGTTTCTTTCTTAAAGGAAATACGTAACTATATTATATTGATGGGAAATTAAGAAAAGAAGCAGATTGGACAGAGACAAAAGCAGCTGTATGTGCTACTCACAGGGAGCAGCAAAGTGAGCCTGACAGAGCCTGGAATGCCCACTCACCTTGCCGGCTCTGCCTTTTGGCATTCAGGTGATTGGTAGAAGACATGGCATAGGAAGTGGAGAAGGACCTGCTCTTTGTGATTGTCATCAGAATTGAGCTGTTCCAGGAGTCAGGGCTGCAAAACCAGAGCACAAACAAGGACCATTTGACACAGGGAAAAGCCTCATTGGCAGATCTTAAGCAGTTAGGGGCTGCAGCAAGAAATATGTGATACTGGGATAGCACAAAATCTGACAAGGAAAACAACATCTATGGGCTGGCTGAAATTGCTGGTTTTGAGGCACTCAGTTGTCTGTTCAGCAAAAATATTAACACTCTGAGTTTGAACTTCCTTCGCTGCTGAGGCCTAGTCACTTTGGTTATGCAAAGATGCCTTCAATATATTGTTCTGACAGCATAAAGAGATTCTAAAGTTGACGTGAAGTAAGTTATCCACTAACCCTTTGGGCACTGGAGAAAGTCTTCAGGAGGCCAGGGAGGACTGGAAGGACCCTGCATGGCCATGGCTTGAGGTGTGCCCCTTCATACTGTAGCCAACACAAATACATGCTGCATCCCCCAAAAATCCCACTGACAGACCCTGAAGCTGTTGGTCCAAGAGGAAAACACTGAAGGAAAATACGGTGCATGTGTCTGTGTGGAAAAAATTCTTGTCCCCTTGTAACTCTGTACTAGAAGAGGTAAAAAAAGCAAGAAAAGCTGTATGTATCATTGTTTTCCTAAATGACACTTATCAAATGTCAGCTGCTTGCAGGGATGCAGCACTGGCTCTTCTCAAGCCTGTAAGGCCCCTGGACAGATCCACCAGGCATCTCAGGCTCCATGTCCCTCCTCACAGCCTCACGTGCAAGTGATGAGGTGCCACACAAGGCAGAAGACAGACTTTCAAAGTAGTCTAACCCCAGTTGAACTTGAAAAAAACTTGAAAGAAAAAAAAGGTGCTCTGAAAGAAAAAAAAAAGCACGTAACACCATTTTTTTACAAATCATATTGTTTTGGAAGAGAAGCACTACCAACAAAAATGTTTGATGGCTGTCTTCACTGGCCAAAATTCCTATAATCTGTGATGAAATGAGACAAAGAAGGAATCCAGAAGACTATAACACACTGGCTGACTGTAAAGTTAAAATCCCTCAAACTAAACCAAAAATACCCAAATCACGTTTTTTGACTTCTTAAGGGATATAGAAGTTACTGGATATAGAAGTGACTGAGGGAGAGAATGTGGAAGTTCTATTATTTTTCTAGTATCATTTAAAGCCATAAGATGACCTTGTTTTACCAGTTTAGTGACATAGAGTGGGAAGAATATGGGATTACTAATCTCAAATAGATATTTAAGGGGGATTTTTGTGACTATGTGACTTTAGAAATCTGGAGGTGATGTCCCAGGCTGTGAGTTGCAGATTTTGTAGCTGCAAAATCAGCCACAGGGCATTTCCAGTGTCAGACTCTCCCCTACCCTTCAACCTATGAGATGTTTCTTCCTCTGTGACATGTGGAGTGCTTGAATTTGCTACAGGAGAAGTGGCAGATAATCAAGGGGTTTTTTTCTCTTCAGTTCAAAATTCTTATCCTTGAAAGCAAATCTTTCTTGGTCTGCCAACATTTTTAAAGCTAGACTTATAGGATCCATTTTTCCCCTTTCTGGAATACACATTGTTTCTCCTACTGCAAAAGAAGTACTGCAAACAGTAGGCTGGGAGGCTTGACAGAGCTATAATTATACAATTGGCCACATTAAACATAGGAAGAATTGATAGCCTGCTTAGTTGGCTCATCATGCAGGGTTATATAACAACCATAGGAAAGACCAACAATAATATTTAATTTCTTTCCTTCTTCCTCTGATTCCCATCTTGGGATGCTTACATATTATGTGAGACTGGGATCAACAGTATAAATCAAATACACCCTGGGAACCACAGGTCAGTGAGTGAAGAACATTTCCATTTGGTTCTAGCTGCTTTGTATTTACTTTTACTGAGATAGATGGGACTCCTCACACAGAATTTTGGCGCACCATGTACTTTTTTCACAGTGTTCTTCACAGGTTACCTTGAGCATGTCGATGCTCTGCATGAGGGCAACCTCATTGGGAAAGGTTTATGTATCTGGAAGAATGGCTGACCTTGCAATGCTGAATGCATGGGGCTGCATTCACCTGAGATATTCAGCAGCCAATGCTGGTGATGTCAGGCCTTCTCAAGTCTTATCTTTTTCTCCACTACTTGAATATTGAATTTCAGAAAAGCATGGGAGTTTTCCGATAACATGATTACATTCTCTTCTTGAGTTTGACGCTTTCATTCTGATATTTCATTCCCCAGAGCAAAGCATGACTCCACATTCTGTCTTCCAGCTCCTTGCTGAGGTGGGGAGGGGAGCTGAATTTCATTCTCACAGGGTGGCATTATAACTGATTGTCCTCCACTCTTTCTATGAAGGCTCTGCTCCTTTCTGACTAGAATAGAAAAATATTCATGTAGCCAGAAAAGAGGGAAATCCTGTTGAAATAGCTACACAACATTTCATAGTTAACAGTGCCTGGGAGCCAATTCTTTCTTGTCACAGCTCTTCGCACAAGACTAACATCCATTCAACTTCTTCCTTCACTAGCTGCTACTGGATTATCTGCTGCAGCCTTCGTGGAGGGCTAAGAGCAGCTAAACTCAGTCTTTCTGGTAGCATGGAAGTCCCCAAAGGTGAATTACATAGGTCTGAATGCCTAAACAGCAGCTGAGCAGAAACAACTTCTCTCGCTCCATTTCAGGGAAGCATCATGTATTTTATGATACTGACTCAGGGATCAGGCCCTGAGAAGAATGGAGAAGGGAAAAGGTCTTTATGAACTGGTTTAATGACAGGACAACATTACTAAGTGTGCTCTAAAAAATGGCTGGTTACTTGTCGAATTTTTTTTTTCGGCTGGGCAATACCCATGCAGGAAATTGTTGTATATCAAGAAGACTTTAATCAGAAACCTTGCCATTCTTCCAATTTTATTTTGCAATTTTGCCCTTCATTAACATAAAATTTAAAAAAAAATATTTTACTTCCCAGTATCATGAATAATTTTGGCCTAATCTGACTAAAATCGGGAATATAGAGAAACATGAAGAAGTAGTTTTGACACACTTCACAACCAGCATTTTTGAATGAGGGATGTCATCACACAGAACCAAAGAAATCTGCCCAGAGAGAAACACAAAAGACAGAGGAGGTAATTTGTAACCTGGATGAAGGTGATTCATGAGGTTTGATGCTGGCACTGCGATCCCTTCTTACTGGAGCTGGCTCCAGTGTAGGTAATCCTGTGGCTGATGTTGTTGTGGTCCAAGTTGAGGACACTCGTCTCAGCAGTCCTGGAGGCAAACTTCTCCGTAAGCGCTAGGGAGAAATCAATTGCTTAGGTTTTATATAGGCTTACAAATCCGTTAGACATGCAAGAGAAAAATAGCTCCATTTGATTAATTCTGCCTGACAACAACTCATGAGGTACCTTAAATCTGAATTCTTGGAGGTATTAACAGTTCCTTCATTCTTTTCAAATCAACATATCCAATGCTTTAAATGTTTGGAAGGTCTGGACCATCCTCCTTATTTCAACTTTTAAGAAAGAACTATACCCACAGCCCCATAGCCATGGAGGTTCAAGACCTGATGTGGCCAAAGGCATTTAAAACAAGTTTGCAGGGCCACAGAGGTGACTGAAGGATTGGTGCATCCATCCCAAAAGGAAAGGCTGAGAGAGCTGGAATTTCTCAGTCTGAAGAAGAGATGGCTCAGGGTAGATCTTACTCATGTGTGCAAATACCTGAGGGGAGGGTGTAAAGAAAATTGAGTCAGGCTCTTTCCAGTGGTGCCCAGCACAAGAGGAAATGGGGCAAAATTTGATATACAAGAATTTAAATTTGGAAAACATTTTTCACTGTGAGGATGACTGAATATGGAAAGTAGCTGTGATGTTTACATCCATGGAGATCCTCAAAACCCAAATACCCAGGACGTCCTCCTGAGAAACCTGATCTAGACTGATCCTAGAAAAACCTTCTGCACGACATGAGGGACTGAACTAGATGATTCCTGGATTGGGCTAGACAATCTCCAGATACAGTTTCAACCTCTATAAAGTTATACGAAAAATAAGGGATGGGAGCTCCAACTTCTTTTTTCTGCTGGATCTACTCAATCCAAAGGTCAAACAAATCTTTCATTCTTTGGGATGTGATGTCTAGTGAAAAGCTTAGAAAAAGCGTCACTATTTATAGCAGGTTTTGCCTGACAGCTGCATTTTTCTTTCACTTGACTCTTCCTTTTTTTCCACTAAGAGAACTCACATAGGTTTTTTAAAAATTTTTGAAGACAGAGATAATAAAGGATGATGATAGAGTCGTCTTGGATACAGATTTGTTGTTGCAAATGCTATAATTTTATTATATGTTTCCCTTGTCATTCTAGTAAAACGTTTATAGTTAAGAAGTAAAATAAATATATCTCTGCAATAGAGAGCTTGGACTTTGCCAGAGGGTGAAGAATTATGAGATGGAAGACACCTGTGGTTCTGAGGCTGAACCTTACAGCTAAGTATGTTAACATACTATCTCTTCACCCAAAATACTCAGTGTCAGATGCTTAAGATAAAGACATTAAATCTATACTTAGACACTTAAATAAGGGACAGAAAACTATTACTTTTATGAACCATAATACATTTAGGTCAGTGAACTCTTCAGTCAAATTAGTTCTCTGTAGCATTAATTCATTTCTTCATCCTTCATTTCTCTTCTCACTAGGTATTTGTTATCTGTTCCCTGTGTTTGTTCATGTGATGGCAGTGTTCTTCCACTTAACTTTTCCCCTCAGTGCCCACAGTACAGTCATTATAGACATGTAATATAAATAATAATATAAATTGGAAAATTTGCTTAAAAACCCATGAACATCCATTTCATACATACAGCTGCTGCACAGGCAAAGAGGGTAATAATTATCATCACACTAAAATATTAAAAAAATTAAAATCACAAGTGTTGCAATACAGATGCTGGGAAATACTGGGATGAGTGGTGGCTATGCCATTCAAACTGTAAACACATAAAAGCATTTGCAACGTACTCTGACTATATTTAATTTTACAAGGAAGACTGCAATACAAAAGCAGTTTGGTTGAGCTTCAAAAGTGAAATGTAAACCTTGCAGGACAGCTAACTAGCAACAAATCTAGTACTACTCAACTACTTCAAAGCCGGTGTGTTTCTAGCTGTTCACTTACTAAATGTGGGCAGTTAACGCTGTTTATTTCCTGTTGGATTCCTTAGCATTCAGAAAACCAACTGTCAAGGCAGTAATAGATAGATTTTTTTTCTTCAGTCTCTTTTTTCTTTTCAAACTATTTCTCATGAGCTCACATTATTTGTCAGACTAATGGTTGTGATAAGCTTTCTGTTTGATTGTTTGTTTGATATATAACATTTTACTCAAGCTACGCCAGGGGAGGTTTAGACTGAATGTTAGGAAGAGGTTTTTCACAGAGAGAGTGATCGCTCATTGGAATGGGCTGCCCAGGGAGGTGGTGGAGTCGCCGTCCCTGGAGGTGTTTAAGAGAAGACTTGATGAGGAGCTTAGTGACATGGTCTAGCTGGGGGTGTAGGGCTGGATGGTCCTCTGGGTCCCTCCTGGCTCGGAGTGGACTGTGAGCCTGTGAGGGAACTAGGTTTATGTTCACCACTCTGGGGTGTGCGTTCGGTCTCTGTACGGGCGTTGGATGTTGAGTTGGACTAGATGATCCTTGTGAGTCCTTTCCAACTCATAGTATTCTGTGATTCTGTGATCATAAGACCTGGAGGTCATGAAGAGGGACATTTTCATTGACTCCTACAGCTTCCAGACTTCTGGCTAAGGGAAGGAAAGAACAGACTGAAATTCATATGGAATTTCAAATTCCAATCTCCAAAGGGCACAAAAAGGTCCTTCATATTACTGCTTATTTCCCCACTGCTCATTGTTTAGGATATTTACCCCACATGCAGTGGCTCAAATCTTTTGAGTGGGAGAGGAAATTCTACGTGAGAAGTTAATGGGGCAGACTTGTGACTCTGGATGATAAAAGGGTTCTACTTGCTCTGCTCCCCGTCACTTCTCTCCGGCTCCAACCAACAGCTGCAAAGAAATATGCACACCATCTGTGTGAGCTATTCTGTGCTGAACACATCTTCTGAACAAAGTTAGCCTGGCCATGAGTTGAAAGATATACAAGAATTGTCTCACTATGAAACCAACCATCGATATAGCTGTCCTTTTCCCGTAGTGTGTGACTGGTGCGTAGGAAGTTAACCTAAAGCAAACAAGCAAAAAGCCCAGTGAGGGCTCCCGCAAGCCCAGTGATGCACCTGTAAGGAGAGCCAAGTTACAAGGTGATGGACAGGCTCCAGCACTCACCTTGGGAATGGCTAGTTTCTCTCCTTTCTCCAGACATTCCTCTGAGTCTGAGCAGGTGTAGTTCTCACTGAAGGACACCAAAGGATTCACCCTTGGCTTGTGAATGGCCTGGAAGGTTAACTGCGTGTTAAGCAGGTTGCTGACTGTTCTCAGCGATGTACACACGCTGGGGGGCAGTGAAGGATCGGCCAAAAGGTCTGTAATGAGCCCATGTGCTTCTCCCATGACAGCGATATCCACTGTGATACTGGTACCAGAAGACTAAAGAAGAAAAGAGTAACACATGTAAGACAACAACAGTAAACAACTTGCTGAGCAATATCCAAAGCTGTGGTGAATTCTCTTCACAACTTCTGTTAAAGTGGTTACCCACAGAGTGGAAAAAGAATAACATGAAACTATTCTTTAAATAAGGAGCATGACGCTGAATAGATTGATCATTAGACACAATGCTCACAGTCTGCAAAGACTTTGAAATTCTGTCATATCTGATTTCATGGCTCTCACCATCTGCAGCTCACTTAACCCATCTGAATGAATTGTTGAGACTCCCTACAGAGACACAGTCAAATAGTCAGGGGCTGTTTGCACAAATAATTTTAGGACATAGCTTAGAATGGGAGGAGTCTCTTTTGAGAGATCCCTGTCTACTAACTAGAGGCCATTAGAACAATTAATGTTCTGTGCTTAAGCTTGGGTGGATGAAATGAAACCCAAGCATATACTGACATCTTTAAAATATCTCCACGCTACTAACCTGTATTATTCTGATATGGTAACAAAAACATTCTTCTCCAAGAAATTGCACATTGGGCAACCACACCAAAACTTAAATGGAGTAAAAAGTGGATTTTTCAAACTTTATTATATTCAGATAGAAGTGATGAGAATAGCGACTCTACAGACTTGTACGACCAATTCAGGTGGTCCTTAGTTTCTCTTGGGTTTGCAATATATACCTACTTTACATACATAATTGGGGAAGAATTACTAACTGCAGTGATGTGTAAGGAGAAATAATATCAAGGAAACTGCTTCTGTCACTGGCAAATCTGACACATCCTAAACAGAGATATATTTATTGTGCAAATGATGCAACGCAAACAAACTGTGGTCCAGACAAACTGTCCTCATGTGTGTAGCCCATCCATCACCCACACAGATAATTTTACACAGCTGCAGCACTGGGCTTCCAGCTTCCATGCACAAGAGGGCTGATCCATAAATGCATCTTTGAGTTAGTCCAGAACTTCTCAACATTCAGCAGGTTCAACCACCATCTGTCCCAAGAACCAGCAGGGCAATGTAGTGGCAATAAAAGAAACAGCATATTGCCCAAAGCAGGAAAATTGTCAAGTCTGTGACAACTTGACACAGACAACTATATGATACAATTACAAAGACTGAGGATCTTTAAAATCCACTAAAAGAACAGTGAGACTGGATACACACAGAAGCAGAACAACTAAAACGGCAGAAGGAATGTGGAATTTCAATGCAGTAGTGACATTTCATCCTTACCTAGCTGGTGTACTAAAACCCACTATAAATTCTGCATGGAATTTCTAATTCAAGGCACTCCAAGAGTGATCATTTTTTCTTTGCTGTATTTCTTACACACAGGCTCAAACCTGCTGCTACTGTTCGAGACTTATCAGCAGTTGTACATGCAGTTGGCCAGAGATCATTACAGGAGATTTTGTACAGATCCGCTTTCATGCATTTCTTAGAAAAAGCTAAAACACACAGTTTTCTAAATGGGGAAGTTGTGTCTAGGAAAAGAGGATATGAGTTTCTTGGAGTGGCAAGCAAATAGCATGGAGAATTGGTCAGACTTAGCTGGAGAGTGATCAGAGCCTCAGCCAGGAATGACTCACCAATGGCAGTGTTTATGGACCTCAAAACACAAAGAAAAGTGTAACACAGCTTGACACTGCCTTGCTGTCACAGAAGGCTTTACAGTCAATAGAAAAGTACATATTTCTGAGGAAAGTGATATATTGGTTGATTACAGCTGAACATGTCTCCAGTTGTGTAGTGTGGACACCAGGCCCTTGGCAAACAGATGTTTCCTTCCACTGTCCTCATGTCCTGCTTCTTGATAACAGAGGGTCCCCTCCTCGTGTCCTGCTCCTTCCTAACACAGAGGTAAGATGCAGGACCAGAAGATATGCCTCCTCACTCACCATCCTTTCATGCAACCAGAAAAACAGCCTCTTCTTCCCATATTTCTTTGCCATGCTATGAAATAACGTAAACCAGAAACTGCTTGATATACTGAAGCACTATTTCATCCTACTGAAAAAAATTAATGTCTGACATTAATATAATGGCTCTTTCATTTCTTAAGCTCTCAGGAGTGCATGGAGAAGATCCTGGCAGATGCTAAAGAAAATTCTTAAATTAAAAGACAAGGCTTGGGATGGGAGGAATTAATTATCTATCTTAACCTCAGCCCCGAAAAAGAGACCAAAAGGAAGTGAAGGATAATATATCATTCAAAAAGAGAGAGAAGCCTCATATTTTCAGAAAAACTGCATGATCTACAGTTTGAAATTCTATTAAGCCTGGAGCCTGAAGTTGTTGACTGCCAATCAGAGGCAGATATTAATACTTCAATGAAGTAAACAACTCTGACTCAGTGAGCTTGGAGCAGAGGACCAAACTTTGTACAGCAGTAGTAGTATTTTGCAAAGCAGCCATGATTAGTAGCAAGTGGGGAGAGGGAGAGCCCTCCTCAACAGTGAATTTCTGCCACATGTGAGGATGCCTTGTCACATGTCAGTGACCCCTGTCTTCGCTGTGGGACCCAGCAGATTTGTCTGAATGAAATGTCAAGCCGTGATAAGCTATAAAAGGACCAGGTGTTGAAGGCACGTGGACCAGGAAGTGAGATACCACACTCCTGGTCTGCATCCTCCCTCCTGAGCTGTGCCTGCCCTTCACCATAAAGGATGATCTGCACTCAAATCAAGTTAGGTACTTACACATGTAACACACAGCAACATGCTGCAACCTGGCCTCCATCAGAAGAAATCGGTGGAAACAAAGCAATTCCCTCTTTGGAAGTGTGCCTTGCACCTGGGAAAGGCTTCAGAGCTTGGAAATAGCACAGGCAATACACCCTCTGTACAACGAGTTCTTCACACAGCAAAGCTGGCAGAACCTTTTGCATTTTTTAGGTCATCACCTGCAGCTCTGACACTTTCAACTGATCTCACATGAAACCCATGGTGCCATCCACCATGGAGTGCACCCAGTGAGTCAGCTCCTTGCCTGTGAGGAGATCCACGCTGAGTGTCCCCCACCAGGGCTGAAATGAGATGTGTACCCTGCCAGCACAGCTCAACCAGGGTCACCATAAAGCACTAACACGTGCAGCATAACGTGCAGCATTGCACAACACTTCAAAGTGAAAACATTCTGCATAGTTCAGAAATCACTGTATTGTACTTAGCTGCTTACATTGCAGTATATGGTAGTTACAGTGTTGCCTGAATGATTCATAGTACATACTTAGAATCCTTAGAATGAGAGCACACGTAAAAGAACAACAGACTAAGCTTAAATTCCCCCTGAAGAAAGAAACACAAGAGGGTAAACACTGCTCTAATTCACCGATTTTAGTACATAAAACAACATCATAAACTGAAGAGCTTTATAAGTTGTAATTTAACTGCATGGTACTTATATTTGGGAAAGCAGCTTCTTTTTCAAGCATTTTAAATATTTCCTCTATCTCAGGGTGAATTTGGAGAACTATCAGACTAGTCTGACTAGTTAAAATTATATGTATTTCAAGTATTGCTTTCTAAAAAAAGTTACAAATTGAATGCATAAAAACATTTTAAAATATTTTATTTTTCAGTTTCTCTACTGCTGGGTTAGGAATTGGTTGGATGGATGAGCCCACAGAGTGTTGGTAAATGGTGCCAGATCCAGCTGGCAGCCAGTCACTAGTGGATTCCCACAGGGATCAGTGCTTGGCCTGGTACTGTTTAATGTCTTTGTTGATGACATGGACAGGGGAATTGAGTGCATCATTAGCAAGTTTACAGATGATACCCAGCTGGGGGCAAATGTTGAACTGCCAAAGGGTAGAAGGGCCCTCCAGAGGGACCTTGGCAGGCTAGAGAAATGGGCAGATTCCAATAATATGAGATTTAACAAGTCCAAATGCTGGGTTCTTCACTTTGGACATAACAATCCCATCCATCCCTATTGGCTGGGGGATGACTGGCTGGAGAGGGGTGAAATGGAGAGGGATTTGGGAGCGTTGGTTGACAGAAAACTTAATATGAGCCTGCAGTGTACCCAAGTGGCTAAGAGGGCCAATGGCATCCTGGCCTGTATCAGGAACAGTGTGGCCAGTCGGACTAGGGAAGTTATTCTTCCTCTGTACTCAGCACTGGTCAGACTTGAGTCAATTTCTTGAGTACTGTGTCCCGTTCTGGTCTCTCCAGTTTAAGAAGGGTGTTGAACTGCTTGAGAGGGTCCAGAGAAGGGTGACAAGGACAGTGAAGGCACTGGAGGACAAGCCCTATGGGGAGCGGCTAGGGGAACTGGGGTTGTTCAGCCTGGAGAAGAGGAGACTCAGAGGTGACCTCATTGCTGTTTACAACTACCTGAAGGGAGGTTGCAGTCAGGTGGGTGTGAATCTTTTCTCTCAGGCTGCCAGCACCAGAAAAAGAGGACATGGTCTTAGGCTACACCAGGGGAGGTCTAGACTGGGTGTTAGGAAGAGCTTTTTCACAGAGAGAGTGATCTCTCATTGGAATGGTCTGCCCAGGGAGGTGGTGGAGTTGCCATCCCTGGAGGTATTTAAGAAAATTCTGCATGAGGAACTCAGTGACATGATCTAGATAATGGGACAATGGGACAGGCAATTAGGTTATGTCCATGGCTCCAGGGTTGTGCGTTCTATCTCTCTATGGGCATTAGCCTGGGAGTTGGGCTCGATGATCCTTGTCGGTCCCTTCCAACTCAGAGTATCCTGTGATTCTGTAAAAATCACTGGAGAGCTGCATATGTTTTGGAAACCATTATTCAGAAAATAAACAAAAATGCGTTTCCCTAAAGGGCAAGAAAACCTGGAATTTACTGCAAAACACATGTGATGATGTGAAAGCAAGACAGTAAATTGGTGAAGATTTTAGACTGATGTAATTGTATACATGCATATACACACACTTGCACACATTTATATGCACAGTGCCTTTTTTAAGGTAAAAGTGGATGTGAAATCCATGCTCAGACTATGTAAATAGTTTTCTACTAACGTGCATAGCCTCTGCATGAACTGATTTGGATTCTTTCCAAACCACTTTACTCATTGAAACTCCAAGGCCGGATACTCGGGAATAGCCACACGAAAAACATGTTTGCAATTAGCACTAACAAACGACTAATTTGATAAAACAAAGCAACAAAGAGCTCGGCTAAGGTGAATTTAATTTTACATTGGTCAGTATTAATTTACTCATCTATGGCAATAATTGTGAATCCAGTTTCCTCCCATGAATTTTGGAGAAGACTGGCTTACTGTTCACTTTGTGACTTCATTCCAGCCCTGATTTAAGAGACGTCATGCTGTGACTAAAGCTGAAATGCTCTAGGGCAGGAGAATGAGAAAGCAAACAGGCTGGAAACAAAAGTAAAACCAGATCAACTAAACATACTCATTTTTAATTAAGATAAGGAGAAAAATTAATTCCCTACAATGCTGAAAAATACCTGGTTTAGGCTGTGGTACAACCTGGAACTCCTAGCTGGGCCCAAACGCAGTTGCAGCGTGGTTTTGGTGTTCTCCTAAAGAGCTCTTGTAACTAGTAAGATGGCCAGATCACAGTAGGATGCATCAGAGATTGGGGACACAGATAGTTCACAATGCCAACCTTGCAATCATCTGAGTTTGCATCAGTGGGGGAAACTGGGAATTTGCAAAAAAACTTTCATTTGCAAAGAAACAGACAAACTTTTTCATCTGCAGGACCAGACTACAAGCAGCATGTCACACTATCATACACACAGTTTTTGTCAGGGCAGCAGATTTATCTGCACGAAAGACTCATAAATATCATATGAAAACAATATTCTGATAAATTTTAATGAGCAGTTAGAATTCTTAGATTTGAATAGTTTGTTTTGGATTCTGTAACTAGAAATAACTAGAAATTTCTACTGCATTTCACAAAATCTCATTTGTCTTCCTTTGTTAAATTACATTATGCATAAAAATCTAAAAATACCTGTTTACTGGCTTAGGGGAAAAGCAGATAGAACTGTGTACAAAAAATGAACATGAGAAAATAGGAATAACAAATTCCTTTATCCATAAGACCTGATAGATAAGTTTAGGTTAGGAATTGTTCCTGTTGCCTCACCTGTGAAGCAAATCTGACATCCATACTCTTAACAGATGCCTAACTGCAAATTGAAGATTTTCCCCTCGCCACTGATGTCTTCCATATGATTCCCATAAGACTGAACTCATCCAGCTTAACTAAAATATATTGTTCTTTCCACCCTACAAAAAGGATACCATCACAACACAAAGCCAGTAAAAACTTAAATATGGAAAAAAATTCCCAAACCCAAGGTAATTATCAAACACAAACCACAATTCCTTTCACACAGCCTCGTGTTAGGGAAAAATAAAATCTTCATTGTACAAGGAAAAACATGGCAGTCAAAGATGCTTGCCTTTCACCACATTACAGTCAAGAATACTCTGTAAGCAAAAGAATGGGGAAGGAGAGGAGGAAAAAAGGGGAAAAAAAAGTGGCATCCAGCGTATCTTCGATCTTCACACAATTACGAGCAACTATAAATCACAATCTGATACAGTTTCCAAGTCACATCATAAATGTTCAGGCCAATATGTCTGGAAACAAAATTGAAAGCAAATACAATTCTCCATTATTTTAATGTCCGCAGAGCAATTTGGAGGATAAACATGAATTGGCTTCTATGGAAATAATGAATCATTTTAAAGGCGTCACAGACTTAACCACTCCACCTTCCACTGAATGATTAAGGAGAAAGAGAAGTGTGCATACAATTCTTTGACATTTCATTTTTCTGTATTAAAAACTGCAGAACTGGAGTATTTTTATTTTTATTTGTCTCCTACTTAGCACTAACATAAGACTTCATGTTTCCTCTTCTCTGATGAGCAAACAAGACTTTTTATGAGAATCTTTTCTCCAGGTTAATGGCATTCCCACTGCTCTCTAGAGGTGAACCACCCACAGGTACTGTAAGGCGCACTCTTTCATAGGACTGAAAATAGCCTCTTCCTCTTGTCTCATCACATCGATCAAAGTAAAGCTTTCCTAAGCATCACTGCAGTCATTGGCATCACTATTGGGTCTTTAAAGCACCCAGAGCCAGATAACCATAAACCAGACAAAACTTATTTTTAAGTAGTTCTGCAAACTAATCAAATGGGTCTCTAATGAAATGGATGTCACTAAGGAGTTACATTTTTTTGTCCCCTCTGTAGTCACTGTATTGCAATGACCCTTTTCCTCAGGAACAGCCCTGAGGTCACACAATCAGAAGAAGACAGTCCTTCCAGGAACTCTATGTGGATGTTGTTGAGCAGCCTTATACAGGTCTCTCTGCACTGTATTAAACTGCCAGTCGAGCACTACAAAGCAAGGACACAGATCTGGGCCTTCCTCCTGTATCCCACCATAGGCTGACATAAAATTTCTAGGAAGACAATCTCTGAAACTTCCTGCCATCTGCCACATGTGCTCCAAACAGTTGGAGAATAGCATGACCATGTAAGACTACTTTCTTTTGAAAACCAGGATGGAAACAACACCATTCTTCAAGAAAGAGACACTGGTTTGAGAACGAAATACTTTTTTCCTTTCTAATAAAACTTGTGGAATGTATCACTGTCTATAGCACACTTTGTCTGGGGAGGCAGTTGCCATCCCCACATTCTGCACCTCTACCTTAGGTGACACCAGTCATGAAGCCCTTAGTTACAGCTGACTAACTTTCTTCCATTACAGGATCTTTCAGTTCGTGACAGCTTTGTCAGCCAAACAGCTCAGAGTAAAAAATATACTGCCAGGTATTTGTCTGGGGTGGATTATTTCGGCGTTTGAGAAAAATTGTTCAGACATTTACAACAAGACTGTCAACATTTTTTAGCCGTGCTAAAAATTCTTAGTCAATTGATACCATTTAATCTGCAAGCAGGCACTGGAGGTACAGTAAGGCTTTTTGCTTTTCCTGTCCTGTTATGTCCAGATTTGGTTATATGGTCCCTGGGAAAAACAAAACTAAGGGTAGCTTTGCATGACCTCTGTGGGTTGTCAAACCAGACATCAAATTGCCTGAAGTTGCTGCCTGCCCTAAGTGTGCACAGCTCCACAGGCTGCACACATGTCCTTGTGCTCCGTGCTCAACATTCCAAGGGGCAAAGGAACACATCCAAACTGCACTGTTGGTCTGTAACTCAGAGTTACACCGTAATTATTCTTCCCTCCTAGTGAGTGATGATGTCGTGGCAATTGCTAGCATGGATACCACCCTGATGATTGCCTCTCTCTTCAATACCCAGGTTTGGGTGAGCAGCTCTCTGGATGGACCACAGCTGCTCAGAGAAAGTCTGTCTCACAATTTTAGTGAAGACATCTACATTAAAAAAAAAAGTAGGGGATTCTTTTACGCATTGCACTCAACAGACGAACCCGTCTGTCCTCAGGTAAACGTGGCTTCAAGGTTTTCAGATAAGCATTATGAATTCAAATAAAGGGGAAAAAAAGAAGAGAGAGAGAGAGACACAGAGAGTACATTTGAGTTCTATGCAGTTTTGGTGCCATCTGTAACTTTTAAAGGGTGACTGTCAGTTCTTGCTTTCAGGTCACCTAGCAAGCTTTTCCAGATTTGTGACATGCACCCAAAGAAAATATCTTTGAGGATATGTGCCAAAAAAATAGATGCAGAAATAATCCCAAGGAGTGGGAGGACTAGATGTGGTTAGATTCAAGACCTAGAAAAGTCTGTACTCATGTGGATGCAAGTACTGGACACAACCCAATGCAACATAGTCATTTATATCTTACAGAAAGGACCTCAAATTAACTCACTCCACTGGTACCAATGTAAAGCCGTACTTAATTTTCCACATTTCCTCCTGCCACAGTAGAGCACAGCTGGAAAACCCCAGAAAGCACAGGGGAAAGGGGCAGAAGGTTGTCACCAGAGCGCGTGCCGTGGGTAGCACCACTGTCATTTTGTGGCACCAAAGAACAGTAAGGGGTAAGCTGTAACCAGCTGTGTGTGTATCTGCCTCAGGCTCCTGGGGAAATCCCAGGTCAAGTGAAGACTGTCAGGGAGTTGTGATGACCTCCTGCATAAGGCATGCCGCGAGGAGGATCCAGGGAAAGCAGATCCTGGAAGGAGGCGAGAGCACGGGCTGAACTTCCTGGCGAAGAGCCGCCGGTCACAGCTTGCAAACCTTGTGGAAACTCTGACTCTATGTTTGATGTTCTCAGCAGAGCCTTGGGGATTCGGTCACCTAATTCCAAGGGACTTTCCATACTATTTGGCTGCCTAAAAACATTAAACTATCACGACTACTCCAGCCCGAAGAACTACTTGATGATGTAGGGCAGATCACAGAGTCAGTCACAAACAGTAAGGGTTTATTATTTAAAAAACAGACGCCACTCCAGATAAACGAGGAATTTTAAAAATTATTACTTTTCACTAAAACACAGCAGATGGGAAATATTAAATTCTAACTGAAGCTCAAATCTGCTTTGAATAACACAGACTGAGGGAAACAATTCTGTACTTCAGAAACTGTCCTCAATTGTCTTACATTATTGTTCTTCAATTTGTACATCAGATGGTCACAAATTGGTAGCTTGAAGCTGATGGTTTGTGTTCATGGGAAGCAGGCAGTGACAACTGTCTTCAGCCTCAACTTGAGCTGCAGTAACAGCAGCTGGGACCCAGCAGGAGCAGGGTGCTGGGTGCACACACAGAGGATATGCCATCTCTTAATACCTGGTGATCTTACCCATTTGAGTTTACAGCTCCCATATCCCTGCTTAGCATGGGAAGCTATTTTAATTCTACGGTGAACTAAAACAGAGCAGCCAAACACACAGCATGAGATAAAAAAAGATCCATTGAAAGCAATAATCACCGTTCTGCCTCCTGCGTACTAACTAATCCTCCCACATTTTCAACTTGACAGTCTCGGTTACACCAGAACAAAGCCAAAGAAGCCATATAGGTAATGCCAGATTTTCTCCCTTTCAAAGTATTGCAGATTCTTTTGGGAACCAGCTTGAGAAACAGCATCACAATTAACAGCACGCTGCAGGAATAAATGTGAAAAGAACCATAGCTAAAGATCCACGTCCACCTCAGTCCTTCACTAAGAACTGCTTGGCAGTATTAAGAAGAGCTAAATTACTAAATATCATTAAAAACATAGCACAAACAAATGCAGCCTCTGAATTAAGGAAAAAGATTGGGAGTGAGAAGGAAAGAATTTCTACAGAGGGTGTCAAATGTAGTTTCAATTATTAAAAAGAACTTGCCATCAGGAGAATAAACTGAAAAGGCAAGCTTGGGGAGGCCTTAAGAACTGAGTGTTGAAAACCAGAACAAAAAGAAAATTAGAAACTAGGAAATAAAGCATCAGTGAAGCTGTAGATAAAGTGTCTTTAACATTCAGTTGCATTGAAATTATGACAGGGATTTGGAAGTGACAGCAGGAGCCAGATGTGTATCTTGGGCCATGTTTTGCATATGCTGTGGCAATAGAACACAAAGACCTCATGAAATTCTCCAGGCAACCAAGAACACTAATGATATTTAGTGGTCCATTTTTAGGAACATGTTTTCACTGAAGCCAAAGGCAGGCAAAGATATTCTGCACATTTTGAAAGGGATAAATCCTGTGCATATCAAAGTCAAGTGAAAGCCTCACTGCAAACAGATTGGTCAAAATTTCACATTTTTTTTCTTCTCCATCAAACCTTGCGGTTTTCATTATTTTAGTTCTTCTTTTAAGCATCTACACTAATACCAGTTAACAGCCATTAAGAGATGCCTCCTCCTCTTCCTCGTGACTGTGTCACTAATGAACTCCTCTGTGAAAGGAATTAATCATTTTTTTCTTTAACACTTGGCTTTAGATTCATCTATTATGACTCATTTAAGAAAAATTAACTGTAGCCTCAGAGACCTGCAGCCCCCAAATCCTTCATCATAGCTGCTGCAGAGCTCTAATTTCTCTAAAGTACGAGCTATTTCAACATCTAAAGCCAGGACCTGCAAAAGGCACATGTGAAAATCCTCCATCTCTCCTAGATTATTTGTAGGCAGACACTTCAATGCATATGAGAACAGAGAAAAACTAATTCATACGCAAGAAAAATAAAACACTACCCTCTACATGTCTTCTATGATATTAAAATGATTTTTTTCACTCAGCACAAATACAAACTGACAGACCGGCAAGCCCTGGGGACTGCTTTCAACCTACTTCATCCTTGACCTGCAAGGACCAACTTAAAGACACACTAGGTTAGTTTATACCATGGGCTTACTTTGCCTTTGGTGTCACGAATGAAAAAAAACTAAATTTGCCTGCTGAGATATAAGGCACAAGGCTGATCACAACAGCAGGTCAATGCCTGCATCAGATGGTCATTTTTAGCCACTGCTGTTCTGGTCTACAGGCTGCAAACTGGATGCCAAAGGCTCTGGAATTTTCTAAGTCAACTCAGCGATCTCTCGGTGAAGCTGGTGACTGATTTGTTCATAGTTTTAATCTAAGAAAAGTCTTACTTCTAACTTGTGTCTTTTAGGCTGACTTTCACAGGATATTCACAGGATATTCCGAGTTGGAAGGGACTCACATGGATCATCCAGGCTAACTAGACTAACCCCCAAGCATTTTAGAAAGAGAAAAAAGTAAAATGCATATAATATTCTTAATTATGACATCTTGCCTGCTTTTCAATTCTGATTTGTACTTCTGTACAAATCTGCACTTCTGAATCATGAATATCTCATCATACCAAGCTGACTGGCTCAGGGTCTGCGCTTTTTTATAAGGACCATACACTTCTGTGCTTTTTGAAAGTTTGGATTCAAATTCACAGCTAAATTTAACAGCACCAGCTTCTCATTTACAAAAGGCAACAGAACCATGGAGACCAAAAAACAAGATACAGATCATTTAGTCCTGGTGCTTATGCTGGCAACCCAACTTGACAATGATTTTTATCTCTACAGAGACTTCTATTTTTTTCTGCTTGCATGTGGGTATTAATAAAAAACCCAACAAGCATGGGTTACACATGTTCCATTAAATGTTAAATCCCCCTGTGAAGCTGAACTTTAGTGGTTCATCTGAATCTGCTCCAGTAAGAAATCAGTAATGATGCACCAGTAAGAGCAAGAGAAGCACTTATACTGAGTGGAATAGGTGGGCTGAATGAGTGACAAGATGATCCACTGAAACTCTATCACTAGAACTGATACTGAACTGTCACAAAAGAAATACCGACATTACACTTAAAAGTGAATCAGTAAATGCAGCCCACTTAAACCTTCACTTCACTCTCAGCACACACACCTGACACAAACCTCACACATCTGACACAGCGTCGGTACTGACACTCTGAACCTTTGAAGTTAAATGCTTGAAGTGCTACTACCTCTGCTGACAATTAAGAAACACTTGCTGTGACAGTGCTGCTGTAAAATAACTATGAAGTCCTTCATGGCCACAGGATCAATGTCAAATAAGCAACACTGTATGATGGGCAAGTCACCTGCAGCACAGACAGTGATTTCTTTTCAGAAAGGAGTAATAAGCTAATATGCACAGGTAAGCATATAAATAACTTAGCATTTCATATTTTCAGCAACTAAATGATTGATTACAGACTGGGCAAGCTATGCCCAAAGGGCCAAATGTGCCCTACACTTCCTGCCCAGCTGANGGTTCCACGCTTGTGGGTCTGATCCCTGGGTGGGCGTTCGTTTGGGAGTTGGACTAGATGATCCTGTGGTTCCCTTCCAACTCAGAATAACCTGTGAACCTGCGAACATGCCAGGGACAATGCTACCAGCACCTGAGGAGTGAAGCCTACCAGCAACAGAAGAGCTGCCCAGTGCACAGCGCAGTGACCAGCCACCACCAGGTGTTACCTGTATCAGCACAGGCTTCAACTTGTCCTTGAAGGCAAGAAAAGCACAGAGAAGATATATGGGAGCATGGAGTAGTATGGGAACAAATGGAGAATGTAGAAAGGCAGGGCCAGAGTTTGAAGAGGATGATCTACTAACAAGTTGAAATCAAGAAGATGCAGTGAGGGGCAGTTTCAAACCAGCTGAAAATGGTGTATTAAAACCATACAGATGTCCATGGTTAAAAGTCTTCTCTGGTTTTGTAAAGGTGGTATAGAAAAGAAGTATTGGCATACAAATCTCTTTCACCACTGAAAATCAACACCTTTAAAAGATGCATCAGCACAAAGCCTTGGTATTTTAACTCTGGAGTAGTCCTATTAATCAATGAACACAGTATTGAGTTATTTTCTGATGACACTTCATTTCTAATCACAAGATTCTGCCACAGAGCTCTCTTACACAGAGAATATGGTGTCCTCACAAACAAGAAACAGCAGTTCAAACTAGGCAGCTCAAGGATTCTCAATGTATTGACAACTTTGGACAAACACATAAGTTATTTTGTACCCTGACAGGAAAATTATTGGGTTTGGAGTTTCTGCCAAAGGAAAGGGCTCGTTTTGCTTCAGCAATTTTAAACAGCTTTTTTAAAAGTTAGGAACAAGAATTCATGTCAACTTCGCAAAACTTAAATTTCCACTTTGAAAATGATGAAATAAAGTTCTTAATTTTTAATTTTTTTTTTCCAAAATGTTATGTCTTCTTGTCCTGCAGAACAGCCTGGTGCCCACATTTGCATTTTTTTCTGCATTAGATTTCTGCAGAGACTTAGTGTGTCTTTCATGGTCAGAGATTCGTTGAATTAAACGAGATCCATAATGGATTAAGCCCTGGAGATTACTTCAATATCCAGGTTAGTTAACACTATTGACCTAGTGCAGGGTATTGAAGACAAAGGTCTCCCCGCAATGTCAGGTTAACTTTGAGAAGTTAAACTCAGAACAACAAAGATAAAAGACCAGTTTAATCATAAGAAAACACTTGACTTCATACCACTGACCTTGGTGAACAGTCATGAATGCCTCTCATCACAATGCTTTCTGTAAACAGATTTGTTAACAAGCTGAAACAGACCACAAGCAAAATTGTTTGCCATACGGTGCTCTGACAGATCAGCTGAAGAAGCATATGGATTCAGTCTTCCTAATTCTGCCTTATCTTTCTGACTGCTTCAATCTGAGTGTTACAAGTGGCCCCAGATATCCTACTTATCCTATTACAGCAAAATAAATACACAAATTGCAGATCAATTCCCTCTGTTACATGCTTCTTCTGCTCCTAATGCATTTTGTGAGATTCTTGGCAATAACATTAGGAAATAACTTTCTTTAGAAAGAAGAATCAGTTCACTTAAATGATTTTTTCTTTTAATTGCTGTGATTCCTGGCAAAATACTAACAAAGAGTAGAAAATTAATATCAGTAATGCTCACTCTGTGAAACATGTTGGCATTTTGCCAGGAATGTCAAGCCTGCCCCTAATCTAAGTAAAAATTTATTTGTATACATTTGCTCTTTTAATGCAAGCTACAATTGCTGTGGAGAGTAAAGCTGAAGCATTCCATATGACGTTATAGGGAAATGAAATATCCAATCAAATTAAATATTCTCAACACTTTTACTCGCTTCCCTTTTATTCTTCACTGACAGATCAAAGAAATGTGTTTGAATTCCTGTCAATAAAATCAAGGTAGCACAAGACAGCAGCATGATGAGGTCCCACATTGTTCTGCTTTTGAGGAAAGACATCTTCAATTAGGATGGCATTTTTCTGATGTGATACAACTACGTAGTCCTTGAAGCCATAATTAACTATATAGTGATCCAATTCTATACAAGCCAAAGTATGTACCTCTCAAAGTATACACATGTTAATAGCTCAGTTTAAATGGAGGAAGGAGAAATAATGGGAAAGAGAAGAATTAACATTAAGTTGGCCTTTTTTTCAAACAGAGAAGAAAGTGCAAGTCAAGAGCCTAGTTTATCCTTTGTGTATAAAGCAATTATATGAATCCATGCCAATGAAAAACAAGGAGACAAGTTACAAATAGGATCTCATATTTAACTCAGAAGCCTGATTTGTGTGGCTTTGGCTGTACTTAGTATGCAGTCAAAGAAGATAAGACCATGTTCCAACTCTACATAAAATGTAGGGGTTTCGACTCTGCTCTAAGGGCTTGCTTATGTGACCAGCCTAGATGTGAACCAGTTAAAGGATGTTTCACCAAGTGCACAGAATAAATTATTTTCAATAAAACCTGTCCATTGGCAGACAACTAACCACACACAGCAACTATTTTCGTTTGTAAAATGATGTTCATTTAGCTCTGTATAAACAATTTATGAATCCACCTTTAACAAAATACAGCCTTTTCTCCCTGCACCGAGCTGACAGCCATGGAAAACCCCACATGTCTCCAGAGCAGCAAGCTGAACTCTATTTCCCCTTGGGCAGCAGCAGCACTGGTGATGATCTGGACGCCAGCCTTTCATTACTGATGAGAACATGACTAGAAAGGAGATTAGAGAGCAGATCTTCTGCTGGAACTGAGCCACAGCCTTGCTTAAAAGCCAGGCAATGCAGACTGGGAGTTCCCAGGAAGATGGAAACCCAAAATGTCATTCATCCAAGGGTTACTGCCTCCTGGATGGTCCACTAGTATCTCACAGGGTCAACAGCACAGTAAAAGGGGAGAGGGCAGGAGACAGCACAGCTATGAGGACATCCAGCTGCAGAAGTGAAAATCACAATGGAAAAAGGGGAATAATGGGGATGACTGAGAAAATTACAGAAGACCTGGTTTGAATACATATTCAACACAAATACTTCCCTAAATGAGTACACTACGCACACTACTTAGGGTACCTAATGCCAGATAACAGCTTAAAGTGAGTCAGTGCCTCAGGATGGTACTACAATATAACAGCCATGGTACCACTGATCAGAAACTTTGCATACAGGGCATTATGATCCATCAGCTTTAGGTGCAGAAAACCTTTCCCAGGAATCACCAGATGGCACTATTCTTCCTTCAGATTAAAGACTGTAACTGCTGTGCACATGAAATGCTACCATCGATTTTGGCGCAAAACGATCTTAATCCGTGTTTTTTATTTATTAGACCAGTAGTCTCTCACTGCTCACATTCTTCCCAATGATGTTTAGGATCTTGTACAAACAAGAAAGAAATGACTGCATCTGGGGGAGTTGAAGGGAATCTCGTAACATTTTGAACTCACCCTCAACCTAAAATATTCCATAGCAGAAGGATTACAAATGCTTCTCTAAGAACACAAAACTCCCCAGCAATACATGGAATGCTTGACAACAGTACTAAGAAAGCAGAATTCTTTGCAGAGAGAAAGTAAAACATACAAGGATAACATACACATGCCTATCTTCTCTATGTGTTTTATTTCTGTCTGCCAGCAGAACTGTTGAAGACACTATCCACCACTTACAATTTTTCAGTGTTTAGTATGAAAGTATGAATTCCCTAAATTTGGGCTAAGATTATTATACTTCTTTTTTAAAAAAACAATAAAAGGTGCTGAGAGTACGCACATAGAAATAATAATGGGAGAGAGAAAATGGAAGTATATTAAAAATGCTAATAATAACACATCAGCACACACATCTACGTTAGTTTGTTGGTGTAATTTGCAGAAGATGCAAATTTGCACATTTGCAATTGGGTACAAGCTACAGAGGCTGTGGAACCAAATACAGAATACAGCTGCATTTGGGACAGAAGTGCAGTGACATTCATATTGAAGTCTCAAAAACCTGCGATCCTAGATTAGAAAAACTGTCATTTTTGTTGTTGTTGTTTTGTGGTTATTTCACCAAAAGATTTATCTGAAGTCAAGACCTTACAAATTGATAAACTGAGGGGCAAATCAATCTGCAGAGTGACTCTAACTTCAGCAGGAGTTACAGCAGAACTGAAGTTTTCCTGCTGTGCTCATGAGCCGAATTCCCTCACAAAACAGATTTTTGTTTTCCCCTAAGCAACTCTCCCCCATTTCAGCTCCCTAGAAGTTGACAGGCTGTTTCCTGTTCCATGATCTGTGAATCACGACGTGAACGCCAATCGCTGCTCCCTTGTGAAATTAAATTAGGTATCGGAGCACAGTGTGAGCAATAAGTTTCCCTGAGATGCCAGCCCTAAAGAAACTCTACTCTTTCCTCCTGCAGCTGAAGAATGGAGTTATGAAAGCAGGGTCAAGTTGGCTATTACTCTTTGTACTCTGCAACATCAACCAGTCTACTCTGAGCCAGCTTAAAATGATTTCTCCACTTCCTAGTCACGAACATAATGGTATCAAATTTAAAGAGTCCAATAACTCATTATATTTATTTGTGTGTTCTTGCGTAACCACTTAACACCATGTGAATTGCAAGCAATGCTTAACATACACAGAATACCATGATAAATCACCAGAACTGAGTGCATGTCATACAGCTGGGAAATGGGTAAGACAAGGGTAAGCAATATTAACACATGGCTTATCAAGCAGGAAAGGGGATGCTGCTTGTTTCAAAGTGCCTTTCAATAGCACTTTGTTAAGCCATAAAATATTCACACTTGGAAAGATCATAGGGTTACGTTGGCCTATATTTTATTTTTTCAGACAGATGGCCCTTGGTGATTTACACACATCTTTGTCACTGCAGTGTACGCTGAGCAAAGAGGCACTACAGGGGCACATCTGAAAGCTGAAACTGGTAGGAAATTAAATAGTCATGAAAACCTAGTTTGTGAGCCTAGATTATTGCTCATTCTGTAGGCTGCAGAATAGGTTTAGGGGAATTGTAGTTTCAAATTGTGATGTAGATGCCAAAGTCAGACTACTTAGCATCCTTTCTGCATCACCACTGAGTTCACGTGCTCCAGCCAATGTACTTTGCGTTTACTTCAAGGAGAAATAACCAGTGCTCCAATCTTTCATTCTCAGGCAGAAATAAGTTTCCTCTTTGAAAAAATACTCCAAGGACTAGTTTCATAATCTGCAAGAAGCAGAAGTCTCCACGCTCTCCAAAACTAAATCTAGCTTTTCTTTCTCCAGCATATTTGTGTTCCCATGTGAGCCTTGCAATTTCCTACAGGCTCACTTCTCCAAGGTCTCAGTCCACTGAAAATCTTATCATAAGCTCTCGCTCTTTTTGGGTTAGCTGCCAGACAAGGGCTAGTATTGGTGTTACCCTATCAGTAAGAGATTGTTCTGGCCAACAAGCATTGCCATGTCCAGCTGCTGTGGAGATGGCTCAAGCACAGCAAAGTAAATTGGTTTAATCTTGTGCATCTGGTATTGAGTTCCCAGTCATCTGTTCAGGGGTATAGAATCACAGAATCACAGAATCAGTAAGGTTGGAAAAGACCATAGAGATCATCAAGTCCAACCTATCACCCGTTACCTAATCTAATCTAACCTGTTACCTAACCTGACCTGTTGCCATCCTACTACCAACACCTCATCCTACCCTAATATCTAGGTCATGTCACCAAGAACTTCATCCAACCTTTTCTTAAAAACCTCCAGGGACGGCGACTCCACCACCTCCCTGGGCAGCCCATTCCACTGAGAGATCACCCTCTCTGTGAAAAAGTTCCGCCTAATGTCAAGTCTAAATCTTCCCTGACGCAGTTTAAGACTGTGTCCTCTTGTTCTATCACTGGTAGCCAGAGAGAAGAGACTGACACCCAGCTGACTACAACTTCCCTTCATGTAGTTGTAGAGAGCGATAAGGTCTCCCCTCAGCCTCCTCTTCTCCAGACTGAACAATCCCAGCTCTCTCAATCGCTCCTCATAGGGCTTGTGTTCCAGCCCCTTCACCATCTTTGTCGCCCTTCTCTGGACACGCTCAAGGATCTCAACATCCCTCTTAAACTGAGGAGCCCAGAACTGAACACAGTACTCAAGATGAGGTCTAACCAGTGTTGAGTACAGGGGGAGAATAACTTCCCTAGTCCTACTGACAACACTATTCCTGATGCAGGCCAGGATGCCATTAGCTTTTCTGGCCACCTGGGCACACTGCTGCCTCATGTTAAGTTTTCTATCCACCAGCACTCCCAGGTCTCTTTCCACCTGATCATCCTGCAGCCACTCCAATCCCAGCCTATAGTTCTGCATGGGGTTATTGTAACCAAAGTGTAGCACCCGACACTTAGACTGGTTGAACCCCATGCCATTGGATTCAGCCCATCTGTCCAGCCTGTCAAGGTCTCTCTGCAAAGCCCTCCTACCTTCCTCCAGATCTACATTTACCCCCAGCTTGGTGTCATCCGCAAACTTGCTAATAATAGTCTCCATCCCTTCGTCCAGATCATCAATAAAGATATTGAACAGGATAGGTCCCAACACTGAACCTTGAGGCACCCCACTAGTGACCGGCCTCCAACCGGACACAGCACCATTAACCACCACTCTCTGAGCTCTGTTATCCAACCAACTCCTGATCCAGTTCCATTTCAATGCATTGATCATGTCACAGTCCAGCTTTAGTGATAGAACCTGAAAGCTTCAAAATCTAAGCCCTGATAACTCCTCTTCTCTGCTCATATTTTTCCCAGTGTTGGATGTACATGTTTGTTCCACAAGGTACTGAGTAACCTGGATCAACCCCCTCAGAGATAACCTGTAAGTCTGGTAATCACCCTAAACTCACAAAAATATTCCTTTGTCATTTAAAAAAACCAACAACACAAAACCTCTGTCGAGCACAACCACTTTTGATATTTCAAAATTAGCCAAATGAATGCCAAGTAAAATCTTCATCTCTGTATGCCTCTTAAAATATTCACTTAGGGTAACAATATCCCACAGAAGGCCCTCTGGGTCTCTGAAGGTGCAGAGAACTCTTGCTATACAGTGAGCAAAAGCTGTAGACCACTTCTGGGAATGCAAATGAATGGGATCCACGTGATCCCGTTAATAAAAGGCTCCTGTCTCTTCGCAAAGCATTGAAATGCCATCTGGCAGTTCGGTTGACGTCAGTAGGCGCAGAAAAACAACCACCACCTCCCCCAAAAAAGCAAAAGCCTTGGGCAGGAGGGGGAGGAATGCAGACTTCCATGGTGCGTGTGCACTTCGGGCTGGTGTTACTAAAAACCTGCAGCAGCGCTGTCAGCCCAGACACCCGTAAATCTGCGGCAAACACCACAGGCGAACACACTGCCTACCCCTGCCCTTGCCGTGCAGACCTCCTGGGGAAAAAAACGGGGGTGTCTCTTGCTCTCCCTTATGCTGCTGAAGGTTTCAAAGTGACTGCTCGAGGCCCTCTCTGAAGTTTTCAGTTCTCTCAGGGGAGAGCACACGGCGTAAGTGAAGAAAACTGGGCATCTTATCTCTGATCAGGCAGAAAGCAGGAGTCCGTCACTTTGTCTCCATCAAGAAGTCCCTGAGCACACACAGAGCGCTGCTGTAACCTCCTGCCTCTATTTTATACTGCTGAGCAGATGTGGGTTCCCTGGCATCCTAGTTTCAGAGGCTCCAACCAAGCATCAAACCACATACGCTAAATCCTTTGTTATTTCACCTTGTTACTTGTCAGGATGCTTAAAATTTCACAGAATCACAGAATCACAGAATATTATGAGTTGGAAGGGACCCACAAGGATCATCTAGTCCAACTCACCATCTAACACCCGTGCAGAGAGTGAGAGCACATCCCAGAGTGGTAACACAACCCAGATCCCNTCTCGAGCCAGTCCTCCCCCAGCCGATAGCGGTGCATGGGGTTGTTATGGCCGAAGTGGAGAACCCGGCACTTAGTCTTGTTAAACCTCATACTGTTGGAGCCTGCCCATCTCTCCAGCCTATCAAGGTCCCTCTGGAGGGCCTTCCTACCCTCTGGCAGTTCAACATTTGCCCCCAGCTTTGTACACGAGAAACAAATCTCTCAGTGTAGACTACAGGGAAAGATACAAAACTTCCAGCAATACCCCAGTAACTTTGCAGGGTGTGGAAGATGCACCACTCATTTGGCTACTTCAACTATATTTCTTGCACACTGATCTGAAACAAAATGAGAGAAATTTGTACCATTTGAAGTGAAATCTCGCACAAACATTTCACGATGACAAGATATAAATGACGTAAGATGTACAAAAGATGTTCAAATCCTGTAGATATAACATTATAAGCTGCAGGTACTAATTTTAAATTATATCTAATAGAAGGCACAATATTGCTCTTAAGTATTACATGCCATCTGGCACAGAAAAATTGCCAAATTTTCACATAAAGTGCCAACATTTTAAGTCCATAATGTAAGTTATTTTTTCTGTGATGAGCTGAAATAATACTGTGAACACGTATGTGTGCAAACAAAGCAGGCATCTTTTTCACATCAAAATCACCTGCTTTAAAACCAACATTAAAAGGATGAGCGAGTCCTTCATGAACCACATTTCAACACTGAAGAAAGGAACTTATGAGTTTCTTTTATTAAGGGATGAGAAATTTTACAGTAGTTTTGTGACAGAAACTCCCTCAATACTATTTCTCAAAAAATCAGGACCCAGAACCACACAAGGTGGGCAACAATGAGGAGGAGGAAGCTGACCTGTCACCTCCGGCCATAAAAGTTACATGCTCTAAATTGCCTCACTGAAGGGCTGTAACACAAAGCACATTCTTAAGTCTCTACAGGATCAAGGTCTCACTGATTGACGTATCCAAACCTTCCTGAAGTAACAGTTCTTTTCCTTTCTCCTTCCCACTACCCCCCTTTTCTCCCTCCTTCACCACATCTCCTCTTACTGAATGAAACCGAGGCATTTTTGCTTATAAAACTGCTCTTTGAGTTCCTAATCTCTACCTCAGCGTAATTTTTTAACAGCAAGTCAAAGCAGCACTGTGTAAATAACTGCAAGGAGACAGCTCTGCCTGGAAACTGGAAAGTTTTCCTCGCTCACAGCTTAAGCTTGAAATTCAATACTCAATTCAATTAAGAAAATTTATGAGTAATTCCACAGTTTCTCCCAAGTCTTTATGTTCTCATGCAACCAACTCAGAATTGAACAAAACCTCCAACAACTGACTACTTTCTGCTAGCACATGGGCAATTATGAGGAAAGTGTGCATTTAATTGTGTTAGTCGTAAATCCTGACATAGGAATGAATCAGAGGATGGAGAAAAGCTACAGCTATTCCCTGCTGCCATTTCAGGTATAATCACTTCTGCTGAACGTTTGCTTATTGACTTCATAAAATACATAAACAATAAAACCATCCTTCCATAATTTTAGAGGTATTAAGCCTCCACTTGAAGTTGTAGGAAAATAAGCTGAAAGCCACAAAGGTGTCAAACAAGACAGAGATTTTCTGAATTCTCCTTCTATCTCAGGTCTGCATCACATAATGCCTGTTTTAAATAAAAACAATTCTCAGAGTTCACACCTAAATTCCACTCAATGATTCTGCTTAGAACATTCTTCAGTAGCTCCTATGTTCAGCAATAAAGAAGAAATTTTCATGCCTTCATTCCCAGGGTAGTATGTATTTCAATGAACTCATGAGAAATAGAAGCCCAAACCTAAATCATCATCCTGAGGACTGTGTTATCTTCAAAACCAGCGAGATGCCTCTTCATCCATACCAAAGTTCAAGAGAAAGTTCCAAGAGAAAGCCAGCCTCCCTTTTGCCTGTTTGACAAATGTGTGAGTTCTACTTCCTGAAGGTGTTGCAAACCTTGGAGCTTCTCAGCTAAGACAAGAAATAGCTGTTGGAGCATTCACAGGAGAATCAAAAGCTCCACTCTAATAAACTTTCAGCTTCTAGATAACAGTGTCCAGACAGACAGACACAATTCAGGATTCTGAAATTAATCTCATTTTCAAGGTTTGTGCGAATTATTCAAACACTGGTATTTGCTTTGCATACATTAAATGTGACTTATTCAGAGGGAGCCCATCATGTTGGCAACAGTACCTAGTGTGGGAGGAAAGCAGTGCCACTTGCAGATTCTCCTCTACAAATATTTGTTTGTTCTTTTACAGATAGCATTTCCTATTGCTATTTCCTCTTTTCCAGTTGCATCGTTCTGCTCTAAAAGCAGAACCTGTCTCTGTAATCAGGGTTGTATCTTTCCCTGCCAGGCACACCTGAAAGCTTATTTGGGCCAATTCACCTACTGTTCCAAATACCACAATAAGCAGAATTCGTGGAGTTCCCACAAGAAGTAAGTACTCAGGGAAGTCCCTTACCCCTTTTTTGCTCTCCTCTGTATCTGATCCTTCCGTATTTCAGATGAGACCAGAGCTGAGCAACCTAAAACCCACAGAGACCCAACCAGCCATCACTGGAATAAATCCAGCACAGCAGGCTGACAGGTGACCAGCTGCCCTGAAGGACTTTTCTAAATCAGGAGGTCTCATGGACAAATCACAGTCATTTAGGTTGGGCAAGACTTCTAAGGTCATCAGGTCCAAACACAGACTCAATTCTGTGCTAATTGCCTTCATTTCTTAACGAGCCACCCCCCCCCCCCCCCCCCCCCCCTCCCCCCGCCGTGTGACGTGGTGGGGAGTCAAGTTTAGCTTAACCTGTGTTAGTCTGATCCCTGCAAACTCAGAATCATTACCTTAACTGGAAGTTAAGCAAAATTGCAAGGCTTTTAAAACCTCCAGACTCCTGAATTCAATATCAAGTTGTTAATAAAAAAATTAACATAAATGCAAGGACATTTATGCACTCGTGCCAGTCGAGATGATTCCTCTCTCCCTATCTGTGTGCCAACTCCCTGCTGAGAGCTCCTCATTTCCCAGTTCACAGTTGATAGCACCATAAACACCTCTGGCAGTGGAAAGAATGTGGCCTTGACACAATCCGGGCAGCAACTGCAGAACCAGGGAGGGAAGGTAAAATATGGAAATCCTGGCCTCGTGCACTGAGGGCTAAACCACTTGCAAGGTGCCCTTTTGTCACCCTCATAAAGCCGAGAGCACTGTGCTTATCATGTGTGTGCAAGGGTCCTGTGGAACCCTTACCGGCTTCCTCTGGAGCTGTTCATCCTCATCTGAGGAGAGTTTTGTAACAATACTGTAAATCACAAGAAGCTCAACCAAAGATTTCCAATGCAGGTGCTATGCTCACATTAGCAAGCCAGCTAATTAAATATTTCCACTTGGCTAAGAGTGGGAAAATGTTAATATCCTGGGAAGAACAAAAATCATAAAGGCTCCAGATAAAAATCTTTGCACTAGGATTAACATTGGTCAGAATCCACAGGTCATTCAATTACATTACTGACAAAATAGCCATGCAGTGGAATGGGCTGCACAAGGAGGTGGTGGAGTCACCATCCCTAGAGGTCTTTAAGAAAAGGTTGGATGATGTACTTGGTGGCATGACTTAGATATTAGGGTAGTGTGTTATAGGTAGGATGGTGTGTTGGCAGTAGGATGGCAACAGGTTAGGTAACAGGTTAAGTAACAGGTTTGGCTAGGTTAGGTAATAGGTGATAGGTTGGACTTGATGATCTCTATGGTCTTTCCAACCTTACTGATTCTGTGATTCTGTGATTCTGTGATTCTGCTGTGCTAGCCAATCTAGCACATATATCATGGTGAAGAGTTTTCAATTTAATTTACCACTGTGTTGAAGTCTTTAGCGTGGAGCAATGTGACAGATTTTACCAACACTTATTAAAAAGAGAAAAAAAAAAGAGGGGAGCAAGCCATAAATAAAATAAAGTGCTGGCAAAGCCTGGAATGCAATGAATACATCTGCACTTACAGCAGTGGCCAAACCATAGTGCTTTACCATAGAAAAGTAGCTTGAATTAACTTTTCGGTGTATTTGATATATGATACTGCTTTTTTAAAACCGAGACTAGGGCAAGTTTGTGAACTTCAAAGTGAAGTTGTTTCCGGTGGTAGGTTTACTGTGTTATGAGCTTGACATACTGTAGCTGTGACACTGAGCAGAGTTGCAATGTCAGGGTTTGGGAAGTTCACCCACACTCTGAGGGGATCGCATGAGCCTGACTGCAAAAAATATTCTGGCTGGGGGGGTTCTTCCAAAGTTTAATTTCCTAAGCAGTTTATCTCACACAGATTGCACATAACCACCCCCTACTCAAATCTCAACAGAGAATGGAAGCTGAAGCAAATGTTTGAATTTCTTTCTGTCTGGTGTATAATAAATCTAATTCATGTAAGGCAGTTTTGGCACTAAGCTATGTAGTTGCACATTTCTATTGGCTTAAATCACACTTTCTGCTAGGAAAGCTGTTCAGAAAATGTTTATTTCCTCCACGCTTATAAATTGTTGGCATAAACAACCATTCAAAACTTTAACCTCAGTTATTTAGCATTCTAATGATTTACACTGAAACCCATAGATTTGGGGTTCTTGTTAAAATCTGTGTTTGGCTTTAAGTGTATTAACCTTCAAAATATTGAAATTCAAGCTAAAAGAATAAGAAGGGTGTGGAAGGCATCTGACATCTACACCATTCACTTCCACTATGCCACAGGATAATCCACACAGACAAATCCTGAACTGGCAGGAATGTGAGGCTGGGAGATACCATATTTTTAAAATTTTCCTCTTCCATTTCTATACAGACTCTTCTGCAAAACAGTGTGTATTCTCTCAGCATTATCTCCTTCCTAGTCTTGGATCCTTTCTAATTCTGTTATTTTTTTTTAAGGTGGCAGGAAGATCTGCACATAATGTAAGTGTTTAAGAAACAAGCTACAGAGTGGTTTCAAATGAGGCAAAGGGTTCAGTATGAAGAATCAGAGTGGTACAGATTCACCTGAGTCATGCCTGCTGGGGGCCACAACATCTCCAGTCTGAAAATGAGGAGATGAATAAAACATGCATTCAGTCACTGACTCATACAAAACCAAGCACACAAACTCTTCGGCATTTCTCCCCCTCTGAAATACTGCAACAACAACAACAAAAAATAGTCCACACAATCAACCTAAGGAAAATTATTTTGTGCTTGGCAAATTCTGTTACAGAAAGAGGACTGACATACAAGAAAAGTATTTGTGCCTGCAGCTGGAACTGAGCTTTTTGAGAAAAGTACTGAAGCGATGACTAAGTCTTTTGTGTCTTCGTTTACCTAAAACTTGATTAGTACATTGACATGCAGAACACAGACACTTTCCAAAAGGAGTTACGACACATCTACCACGGGAAAAGGAGCAGTGCCAAAACGACATCATCCGGTTCCTAGTTTGCTACAAACTCTAACTCTGGTCAGTTAGCAGATTTGTAAAAGATTTTCCTGACATCTTTGTGACATAATCTGAGACTGGTAAATCAAAGGCAGCTTTCTTTCTGCTCCCACAGCTTCATCGGTGATAAACACCCTGCAGCTGTGGCTGCGGAGGGAGTGTTGGTAATAGTTTACAGGCAGGATTAAATCTGGTTCACTCGTTCAGTCGATGTTTTGTATCCATGCAAGAGAAAGAAGGAGAAGGCAGAACAGTTGGGTCAGGAGCACTTTTCAAGGAGCTATCACTGCTGTGACCTGAGCTGCATCTTTAGCCAGTGTTAAATGTGAGGAGAGCAGGGAAGCAATCTGCCTGGTGCAGGTTTCTGCACAGGATGTTTAAAGACATCGAGTTTCCATATTGTACAGTATCAAACTAGTATTTCCCTACAGCACAAAGAAAAGAAGTTTTGATCTGAAGCAATTGTTTATCAATCTGCACAATGATAGCGTTTGCACTGTGTCCTGACTCTGAGCTGGAGGCACTGGAACAGGTTTACTCACCTGAGCAAACTTGTTGCCACCTCATCCTGCTACCCCAGCTGCTCTGGAACTCCCACAAGTGCTTAGTTCTTGATATGCCATGGCAGATACAGCCTCATCTCTCTATTACTTGAGGTCTCTGCACTTGCCATCCCATACTGCGCTGCTTTTTTGATTTTAGCTGTGTTAGGGTGGGGGTTTTTTTGCTTTTGAGAAAAAATTTGCTCTGTCTTCTGTGAACAACACCCACTGGAGCCCGTGTCTTCCTCACACGTAAAAAGTTGTATATATTTTGGTGATCTTTTTTTCCAAGTGTCTCATAGATGAAGGGAACAAAACGAAACGAACAAAATGCAACCAAATAGTTGAGCAGATACAGATAGTCAAGGTCACTGACTTGCCATAAAATACAGATGCTGGGTGGTTTAACAGTGATGTTTACAGGGTGACGTAGTGTGGTACAGAGGTACCAAAGCTAATCAGGAAAGATCTCTCCAAGACTGGAAACAGACAAGCCAAGTGAGTTGATAAATTGGACATGTTGAGCATATCTGCCTGATTCATTGTAGGCTGAACTGTTCCCAGTACTGAAGCAAATTTGCTTGTGTCTACACATCAGGGTGCTGCCAAAATCAATTCTCTCCCCAAAACAGCTTGAGTTTGGTAAATTACGAAGGAAACAAAGATGTCACACTAGAAGAACTCTTTAATCTTCCAATTAATAGTGTTCCATCTGGCTTCAAAGACATTTGTTTTGCACCCTCTGCCTATATTCTGAGCTGTGATTCTGTATTCACCACAAAATTTTGCACTGTTTTGAAGCCTTTGACAAAAAAACCCAACGCAAAACCCTATAACCCCCCACCCCAACACTCAAGTAGTGACTTGTCATTGTCATTTGTAGGCAGACTAAGCAAATCACAGGTGGAGGAGATAAAGACTGAGGCAGAGGATCAGATTCTTCTGTACTGCACCTCTTCTGTGCAGGAAACATTTCCAGTATGCTTTGCCACCTCCCCCCAAAAACAAGATGCCTCACAATAACAGTGGGTGTGTAATCACCGAGAACTTCTCTTTGAAAATAGTTTAAAAATATCTCATTCCTCTTTCCAATAAAATAATCTGGATATGAAGACTTATGCTGTTTCCAATACTGGGTTCATAGCGTTTAAGAAGCAGCAAAGATTATATCTGCTTGGAAATCCATTTTGCCTCTTTGCTGCAGTCATGTGTTCCTTTTGTTCTTTTTAATCTTGATGTAATTTTATTAATTTTATCAGAAAACAGAGGAAGGGAAGGTGATCTAATTTCAGTGGGAATGTCAAACGAAATTTGTGTCTGGTGTGACAGCAACTAATGATATGTCTGTATCAAAGAAATGTATTCTTTCTCCTACTGGGAAGTGCAAAACTTCTTCTGAAAAGCCTATGATCCTGTTCTTTGATTTTTGTACTTTACATGAATGCTACAACATATGTTGCTCATTTTACATTCAATCAGGGAAGTAATCAAGATAATAATTACAGATATTAACCCACAACTAATGAGCACTCCAGTATGCTCTTACTGTCATCAAACTGCAACACACAACAGCCAAAAAAATTACCCAAACAAGCTAAGAAATGTTCTAGTCTCAACTAAATATTCTTGGCTGGAAATACCAGTTATTTCTAACAGAATAATAGATACAAAATGTCTGCCATATCCCATTCTCTGTTTATGCATTGGCAGTATTTTACTGAACTAAAGTTAATAAGGTACTAGTACCTGTCTTCCTGTCCATCCCTCAGAAGCCTTTTCCTGAAACAGCTGAAACCTCTTGGCTTCTCTCTACCACCCCTCAGAACAAAATAAAAGCCAAATTTATTTCAAATCTGGCAAAACTCCTCTATGTGACCATGAGATTTCACGAGGGGTAATGCTTCATATGACCTCTAAAGCAGAGATGGAAAGGCTTCAATGGTTACCTGGCCTGGCCAGCCACTCCTATCCTCTGCTGCCCAGCTGACTCTTAGTGATTTACAGCAGTGATAGGGATTAGGGAATTGGGGTATTTGTAGGATGGGAAACGTAAATTACTGGCTAATTAGGTTTAATTTGATTTTCTGCCTGTAGAGCAACCCATTTAGGTTAAGCCGTAATTGCAAGCCATTGAAACCTGAATGGTTACATTTACACTAGGAGTGCTGCCTAGCTGGTCTCCTTCATCAATAATTTGTGCTCCTAAAGTTGTTCTTTTCTAGGATTAGTACTTTCTGCCTTGTCTTCTAAAAGATGATAAAATGGTTAAATCAACAGAAAATTAATCCCATGAAAAAAAAAATCCAAAAAATCATTACTCCTCAGAAAACTCCTCAAAGTAAGAAAGGAATTGTATGACTTGCTGGAGAGCCAGAAGACCTGGAGCTGCAGACCTATTTGCACTTTTCCACAGGACTGATTACCAGGGAGCAATCAGCAGACAAGAATTTGTTTTAAAATCCAACAGTGTAGACATGTCTCACGGTCAGGAAGTAATTTCCAGAACTCTGCACAGATGCTGCGTCTGCTTTCTCCATGGCCAGTCCTGGAACCAAACAGCCCAGCACAACATGCACCAAAGCTGTAATTGCTTCTCCAGAGCACATTTGTCTCATGTATCAGATCCAAATTACAAACAACAGAAATAAAATCTTTGTAACATAGACATGACACATTTCCCCGAGTTTTAAAATATTTTTTTGCATTACATAAGATGGCTTTTCTAATGTAGCGGACACCTACATGCCTCCCACATGCCTACATATATGCTCTATCCCTATACTTATGAAAAATATATTATTTAAACATTATCCATGAAAACTGCATTTCTGAAGAAACTCCAGCTTGACAGCAGTGCAGAAAAAATAAATAAAAAAAAAAGGCTTCACCTGACTTCTAGATTTGTCCCACAATATGTGACAGCCCTTGCAACTGAGGAAGGAGTGGGATCTCCCATCCTTTCTTAGATACTTAAAGTAACATTGTAACAGCCCATAACCTATAAGAAATCCCACATCAGGGACCTCAAATGCTGATATTCTCTTGCTGAGTTTATGCCAGAAATGCATTGGAGAGTGTCTGCCAATAGTACCCAACATCACCAGCTCCCACATCAGCATGTACAGGTTGGTGGAAAACACTTCTTAATTCAGGTTCACAATTTGTTTTGATTTACAAGGCACTACAATTATTTGACTTCAATCATAATTTGTTCCATTCACCAGCTGAAAGTGTTATTTGCCTTCCCATTAAACAACAGATAAAGAAAGCACATCTTAGAAAAGCACAGGGGTAAGCTCCTGATTACAAGACCAACATCAAAGCTGTAATATGAGAAATAAAGCAGGATTTAAACTCCTATCTTCATTTAAGCAGTAGATTCCTCTTTAATTGCTTCAATACATGAGGTAACACAGAGAAGAGAGAGAATTTACCCTGTATCATGAGACTCTTTGCATTAGAGAAGACTGTTTTCCCGATCTCTTGTGCTATGTGGAATATTCTTCCTGCCTTTTTCTTCAGCTACTTTTTCACACAGCTAAATGGAATACAACTTCACGGGGGAAAATGTCATGAAAACTCAGTTCTTGCTGTCTAAGACTAGAACTCTTCCCGCTCCTTTTTTCTCTGATATTAAATCATAAAACACAGATATGGTAAGCATAATATCTCTGTCTTTTGCACTTTTGCCACCTTTATACCCATTTCTACTTGCTGATTATAATCTATATACATCACTAGCATAATTATATATGTATATGCTATATATAGAGAAAGAATAATTTAAGAATTCTTCCTCTAAAATTTTTTAAGAATTCTACAATTAATCACCATTCATACACACTACAAATTATTCACTAATTATATTCTGCTCAGCCTCTGGCTTGCTCTTTGCTCATCACACATACCACACACTTCCTCTCATGGTAGAGCCCTAAGATCATTATCTGTTATTATCTTCCAGGCAGGCATTGTTGAAGGTGGAACAAAAAGTCTGAAAGCAGTCAAGAGAGACTTCAAGACCATTGTCCCAGGGATGGCGTGGTAGTGAAGGCTTTTCATGTGCATTCTTGGTAGAGGTAGGAGATGGAGATCCATATAGCAGCAAAGACACAAGGGTTGTTAAGTGCTGTAAACCACAGAAGTGCCTGAGAATGTTATACACGAATTGTGGCCTCTTCCCTGCAAAAGATGTCAGAATCATAGCTCAGCTGAAGTGCACCTACACCAATGAACATGGCATGGGAAATGAACAGGAGGAGCTGGAAGCCACTGTGCAGCAGGAAAACCATTCAGAAAGGACAGGCAAAGAAGGAGAGGCAGTGGGGTATGTGAAGGAGTGTGGCAATTAGGAATGTGGCTTAGTAGTGGTCTTGAAAGTCCGAGGTTAACAGTTGGGCTTCATGACCTTAGAGGCCTTTTTCAACCTAAATGATTCTGTGATTCTATGAATCTAAATGGCTTCTGCTTTTCAAGAGGATTAAAAATAAGTTTTTTACCTGATTTGTTGCCATTCCTCTAATCAGATACTTAGGTAGACTCTAATTTATATTCAATTTATGCAGAAAGTTGAATTCTACTCAACTGCAATAAATGCAGGAAGGAGCCTTTAGATGAAGGCAGAAAATAACCTATGGGTAGAGTAGAAAAAGCAAACTCTATCTAATGTAGCAGACTAATGGCTGAGAGGGAATATGATTGCTCTTTAAAGTACTCTAGAGAGCAAGCTTTTTTATGGTACAATATTGGACTGCTACAAATGGGATGGACATAAATATAAGAAGGAAATTACAAGACTATTCCTCACCACTACAGGAGAATTTGCGGAGGGGGAAAAAAATTGAACAGTAAGATAAAGCTTTGGTTAAGTCTATGAAAGGATTACATACTGCTCTCTTGCTAGGAGAAGGTAGCATTGGAAGCGTCCTTGCTCATAAACTCAAAAATAAAAACTGCCAATTTCCTCCTATTGCTTTGTTCTACAGTGCATCAAACATGGACCGTGGAAAAAAATTCTATCTGTTGCAGCAGGAAAGTGAGTACAGTAGAAAACCATAAAGAGCTGGCCCCAAAACTTAAACCACAGAGTCATGAAATGAACAACATGAGGCAAATGGTGACGTCAAGGCCTTGAAACATGTTCATCCATGTTAAATAATTGAAAAGTCTTCTCACAATTACTGAGCCCAGAAGGTGAACTTGTGCGCAGCAAGAACAGCTGAAGGGATGAACCCACTGCCACAGGACAAGGCAACTTTGGAAACTGAATACACAGCAAGTGCTCCTGTGTCCTGCAGGTAGCAGGGGCTGCTATCCCTCAATTTCATCTTCCCACGTTCATGGCATACTCAGTGAACAAAAGAAATCTGGATACCAATGTACCAACCATATTCTAGATACCAGAAAAAAGAAAAGTAGAAGACAGCGAGTAATTTTTTTGCCCTTTTGCAAAAATCTCACTTGATGTTAATATCATATCCTCACACTGATATCATAAATTAAGGCATCACCTGGATGGCAGTTCTCACTGAGCACCATTTCCAGCTGCCAGGAACTTGGAAATCAAGTTACACTCTGCTGAGGTATCCAGAGCACATTATACATAGGGAAACCTATTTCAAACCCTGAGACACTGTGGTTACTCTACCTCAGATTTTCACAGTTTTTATCACATATTCCTTTTTATAGTTGAATTGCCCATCATTCTTTCTCATTAATGAATCATCATATAATAAAATGAAAATTCACTGATTAGTGAAATTTTAATGGAAAGAAGGAAAATAAAATAAAGAGGTAAAGAATGAAAGTGGTGAAGAATGTATTTTTATAAATTGGAATAGCAATGCCAAACTCACTATGTTCTTTGGAGGACAAGCCAAAAAAACCCATGGAAAACAGTAAAAATATGGTAGCATCATCTGTTAGGATGTTTCTGTGGAAGTATTGTTACAGAGATGGACATTTTCTGTCACCTGAATAAAAACCAGTAATAATCATTATAGTACCATGAAAGCCAAATTTTGAGTTGTAAATTATCAATATTCTCATGTAAGGTAACAGGTTTTGTAATATAATAATGGCATAGGATTTGTCTTATAAAATGTAATAGCCACAAAATTTGAAAAATGTTTTGAATAGAAAAAACCCACAACAAAGCCTAAAGATCATCAGCATCAAAATGATGTTATAAAGAAGTTTAAGAGACTCATCTTCTCATTTCTTTTCCTGGTCTAGAGAGCATCAAATACTGTCAAATGGCACAGAGGATGAGTTTAGATACAGAAAAAATTTGAAAGCTATAGATAGGCTCTGATAAGAGCAGATCAAGTTCTTAAAAGTACAAACAGATGGACATGAATAACAAGAAGAACAATTTGAAGATATTTTTCCTCAACTGCAAAGAGCCTTTTTTTCTTTTTTTTGACAGAATAAAGCAATGAATATTGTGGGGATTACGGCTTAAATACTGAAAACCCAGACCACCAGGTTGGCAAGACTATGGCAACTTTCCTTGGATTTGAGGGAGTACACAAAGCCAAAGATGATAAAAAGAAGGCCTGAAAGGAATCTAGAAGGGAACTAGGAGGAAGCATAGTACTCTATGCTATGCTTTTGATGATTAAAAAAGTGAAGAGGCATTTGAACTTTTCTGAATGTAAAAAAAGAGATATAGGCCATAACATAGAAGAATAGTGTCAAATATGGAGGTGAAGATAAATTAGTAAACCTTGACATGCACTCTGGTTAGCTGAAAATGTGTCTGGGACGCCAGTCTCAAAGGACTGGGCAGGTATTATAGTTGAAGGGGTTTAAGCAACCAAGCTGAGGACCTTGAAGTAATACATGGAAAAATATCAATTATATTACTCAGCCAAAAAAAAATTGCATGTAACACAGACCCCTGATCAACATGTATAGAAAATTTGATGGCATTGTGAGAAACTTACAGACGTGACTAGGTTACATTCCAATTCTATTGTAATGGTCAAAAAGGTCCTTTGATGCTGTCTTTGTTACTCGAACATGGGAGACAGTATGCATGGAACAGATTTTCAGTAATTAGTTTCATTCTGGGAGGGATGAACAGGCAAATGAAAGAAACACAGAGAACAATGAGATGTCCTCCAAATGAGATGAAGTGTCATGACAGTTCACTCATTGGAATGTCTGCCCAGGGAGGTGGTGGAGTCGCCATCCCTGGAGGTGTTTAACAGAAGACTTGAGGAGGAGCTCAGTGACATGGTCTAGCTGGTGAGGAGTTGGACTAGATGATTCTGTGGGTCCCTTCCAACTCGTAATAACCTGTGAACCTGTGACAGGAAGAACCATGTCAGTTAAAATAGTACTGCTTATTTATCTCCCTAGCACAGGCAGTTGACATCAAGTGACACTAATTTCTAACTGAAGAGAAATAGAGGGTGTACTTTGAAATACCAGCATAAAAAAAAATCTGACCCAGAAATTTTTCTGTGCCTTCATGTGATTGTTGCCTCAAGTGGTTCCTTCCAGAGCATACAAGAGAGATGCTGGCAAAGGAAACTTCATCTACTCTACTACAAGGACTCCAAAAAGCCTGACTTGAAGAAACAAGGAGAGTGCAGGTTCCATATTTGTTACACCTCCCAAGCATTGAAAAACTGAGGTAGACTTTTGACAAGACTCCTGACCATTGGAAACTGAACTGGGATCACCAGATCATTTCTCTTTGGTCAGTTGTTGTTAACATTGTCTTGACATTTAAATAGAGCACTTCCCTATGGCAACAACAGAACTATGTGTGCCATATTAAAATGTCTTGGATTTGTTTCTTTCTGCTCCTATGGTGAGGACTTGCTAAAAATTCCTGGACTTCAGAACTCCAGCAATAATTCCAAAACAAGATGTTGGAAGTACATTTTTTTAAAATGCCTTCAGCAACAAAAATAGCATATCCCTAGGACCTTGAACATCTCAGGAATGTACTGCCCAGTTGCACAACTTCTGCAGTTTCTTCCCAATTCTAAGAATCAGTTTTGGGTTGATGGAGAAGAAGCATCACAGTCTTCAGTTGTGATTCTGTCCAAGGGTTGTTTCTGTGAGGAAAATGCCACATCAAAATCCCAGCAACAATTCCCATTCTGAGGCAGCAATGTCTCAAAGGCAACATTGATCTGTTAAGATCCTAATCACTGACTTTAGCTATTCATCACTTTCACATCCCACAGAGTTGTAAGGAATAGAAAGCAGCACTGCAGCTTCTCTTGTCAGCTAAGCCCCCCCTCCTTCTCTGCATCTTAATGAAGAACTTAATATAAAATAATTATTTCCAGATTGTTCGCCCAACTCCAACTGTTAATTTAAAAGAAGCAAGCACATAAACCCCTCCAGGAGTCCTAAAACACAATCTCTGTATGCACAGAGTATTATTTTTAGACACCTATAAAAATTGGTCTGTGATAATATGACACGAAAGCATATTGCCATTACCCATTTCTATCATACCCATCAGCCCAAACTTTGAAAATTTAGGTCCCTCTGTTCTGGATGTAAAAATTGAAAATGTTTTATGTGTGGGGTTTACTCTAAAGCCAAGGATACATATGTGAGAACAGCATATGAAAATTTGAAACCATACTTGACAGAAAATTTCAAATTTTTTGTCTTTCAGATACAATATTAACAATGGTATTTTCTCATTTTTAGAGAAGTGAGCTCTTGTGCTTCAGAAGCAGTTATTGGAAATAGAAAGAAAGGTTATCTGGGTTTCTACCAAAATGCTATCCATGTAGTCTGAAAATGGATTACATGTTTTAAATCACTCTCTTGGTAGCTGGGTTTAAATATTGCTCCAGCTCTCTTTGGAAAGATTTTTTTCTTGGCTACCCTTCTCTATCTGCAGCTTTTTTTTCCCTCCTCATCATGAATTTTCTTTGCTTGTGGCATGAGATGTAGGGAAAACAAAAAGTGTCTCCAAGGATGAAGGCTACACAACCTCTCTGGATAACATGTTCCAGCGCTTGGTCACTCTCAAAGGAGACAAGTTCCTTATGATTTGCAAACAGGAATTCCTACCTTTCCTTTTGAAGCCATTGCCTCTTGTCCAGTGACTAAGACAAGAGATGCTCAGACCCTTCTTTACCTTTGGGGTCCTTTGTTGGACACGCTCCAGTGTTTCTGTGCCTCTCTTGAAAGGGAGAGCACAGGCCTGTACCCAGCACTCCAGGTGTGGCTCAGCACTGGTGAGCTGAGAAGGATCACCTCCCTCAACCTGTTGATACTCTGTCCATCATCCAGGTTAACATGAATATCTTTTTCAAACTAAATTATCTTTTTTTACATTTTTACTGTCCAGTAACTGATTCCTTCATCTCTCCTCTAGGGGATTGTCCATTCACATGCTTGTTGTGACAAGCAGCTTTTTAAACTCTACATAAAGGCCAGCAACTCAATAATTATGAACTCTAGATTTAAGACCTGATAATCTCCAGATTTCCTTTATGGACTCTAAAAATTCATACTGCTCTTTTAACATTCAAAGTTATTCAGGAATTGAAAATGGAGCAATGCAGACCTATTACACAATGAACCTTTGATCTGTAAAATCCAACCCAACATGAAATTTTCTTTTTTATGACTTGACTTTAAGATTTACTCCAGCTCTAACTTATTCAGAAATCCCAGGAGGCTGCTCTAATAATTCATTTTGAAATTTTAAACACTGTTCCATCAGACACAGAAGAAAATTATGGCTTACTATTAAAGTCAAGAAAAAGAACATCTGCTGTTGAGAGCAGTGCTGATCAGCTGTGAGCTTTTCCACTGGGAAACTCATAAAATGAGCTACTAGAGAATTCAGCATGTGTTCTTGTAAGGAAGGAACAATAGGAAATACTTTCACTTATTTATTCTTTAAAGCCATCCCAGAGGGCAACAATTACAGCACACATATCTTCCCCAGCATGAACACAAAGCACAGGGGAAAAAAAACCCCAACAACCCAAAACAAAACAGCATTAATAAAAATGCCTTTAAAATTAAGTTTCCATTATACAGAGAAATCAGCCAGTTCATTTTGTCCTCGTTAATGAAGACATTTTCCAACACCAACATTGTTGTGGAAACTCTGTAAGGAAGGTTAGAGCAGTCCACATCCTCTAGTAATGCTACTATGAACGTACCAGTGGAAGCACACTGGCTGAAGATTAGGCATAATCCCTACTCGATAAAAAACTAGAAGTGCATTAGTCACATTCATGCCATAATTGGGTTCATCACTGAATGCAGGAAGCTAAAATTTTACAATGACAGTGTTCAGAAATTTGTTTGGGAAGGTGACAAAAACCTGAAACACATACACAGCAAGGAGAAATTTAAGGTGTTACTGGACACGAAAAAAGAGTGACAAGGATGGTGAAAGGACTGGAGAACAACCCTATGGGGAGGAGCTAAGGGAACTCAGGTTGTTCAGCCTGGAGAAGAGGAGACTCAGAGGTGACCTGATTGCTGTTTACAACTACCTGAGGGTGTGGGTCTCTTCTCCCAGGCTGACGACATCAGAACAAGAGGGTATGGCCTTAAACTATACCAGGGGAGGTTTAGACTGGATGTTAGGAAGAATTTTTTCACAGAGAGATTGATCCTTCATTGGAATGGTCTGCCCAGGGAGGTGGTGGAGTCACCATCCCTGGAGGTGTTTAAGGGAAGACTGGATGAGGAGCTCAGTTACATGGTCTAGATGACGGGAGGCTTGGATGGATGGAGTGTGGTGCCCATGGTTCCACGCTTGTGGGCCTGATCCCTGGGTGGACGTTCGCTTGGGAGTTGGACTAGATGATCCTGTGAGTCCCTTGCAACTCAGAATAGCCTGTGAACCTTGTGGCACAACTCAGCTCAGGAGCAAAAATGACACATTCAATCATCACAATCATCACAAAAGCCCCAGTGCTGCATAATTCTAATGTGGGTTGTTTTTTTTCCATTACAAGGAAGCTGCCGGTATCATGCATCATTATGTAGGCCACTGCTTCCCTTAGTAAGACCCTGTTTTCAGTGAACTAATATTTTTTCAAAATTTTAAACATTTGCACTGATGTTTCTCCTTGCAACAGTTAGCCTGTATTTGGAAAATTTTATCCAGCACTGCCATTTCCAGGAGCCTAAGGGCCACTGTTTTACTCATTATTGAATATTAACCTCTTTGATATGCACCACTCTTNGGGAGCCCAGAACTGCACACAGTACTCAAGATGAGGTCTGACCAGCGCTGTGTACAGGGGAAGGACAACCTCCCTGGTCCGACTGACCACACTGTTCCTGATGCAGGCCAGGATGCCATTGGCCTTCTTAGCCACCTGGGCACACTGCCGGCTCATATTGAGTTTCCTATCAATCAGTACACCTAAGTCTCTCTCCACTTCACTAGTCTCGAGCCACTCCTCCCCCAGCCGATAGCGGTGCCTGGGGTTGTTATGGCCGAAGTGGAGAACCCGGCACTTAGTCTTGTTAAACCTCATACTGTTGGAGCCTGGCCATCTCTCCAGCCTATCAAGGTCCCTCTGGAGGGCCTTCCTACCATTCTCAGTGTAGCTTTTGTTTCAGAGATCGCAATCTGGATGACTGTATTTTGGAAACTTGAAGAATTTGCAATCTGAAAACGTGTAGATAATTCTATCTTGAGGACTTGAATTTTTGCATATTAAATGTTTTGAATGTCTGTATGTTTCTTTATGGGTCTTAAAGGCAACCAGCAACTTTAACTGTCAGAAGCCAATGAATGTCAAATTCCCTTAAATCCAGCTAACAAATGTAACTGATGCCCTAAACATTTTTCCTAACAGTTTGCAACTAGAAAACTAAATTTAAAAAACAAAAAAAAAGTATGTGAACAAAAGCTCTTAACCTGGAGACCATAAGCCTTTACATTTATAACAAAGCAAATGAGAAAATATAAGTTATAGCCAGAAAACTTACACTGTATAAAAAACAAGGTTCTGAAAACAAACAAATTAAAAAAATTAGGAAAACTACTGAAAATGAAATCATGAAAACTGCCAGAAAGATATATTGTTGTGATGAGAGAAATGCAGGGAAATTAAGGTGTATTTCAGGAGTCAGATCACCCCAGGGAGAAAAAGATGTGCTTCCTCTGCTCCAAATGACGACAATTCACAATCTCATCTTCTCAATTCAATTGCCTCAGTCAATCTGTGTCTGCACCACACAAGTGGACATGCACTCTGAAATCTAAGGCAAAGCTTGGCAAAAAGAAGGAAAACCAAAAGTGGTGTATCAACTTCTTCCACTATCTCTGCTTCTCAAAATAGACAGTCAAATGGCACCATGCCTAACTGCTTATTTTCTTACCATGCTGCTTCAAGGAGTCTTTTCACCAGGATGATTTTCAGACTGCTGTTTGCATTTCAATGCTGATTCCTTTTCCAAACTACACTGATCTGCAGCATGGCTATGATCCTGAAAGTTGCAACCTTCCTGAACTGGAACTTGCTCTCTGAATATAGTAAAATACAAATGAAGTATTGTCAGCAAGCTTCTGTTCTATGTTCACAGGTTCACAGGTTATTCTGAGTTGGAAGGGACCCACAGGATCATCTAGTCTAACTCCCAAGTGAACGTCCACCCAGGGATCAGGCCCACAGGTGTCACACAACTGGACTTCCTGACTAGTACCAGGACTTTCATTACAAACCTGGGAGAAAGGTGATCAAGGGGAATGGCAACATTTCTGGAAATCTGTGTTGTCCTCCTGCTTAGCTATGAAGAATATTGACATGACTGTCATTATGGATCTTCCAGTCCACTCCTATCCCACTGCTTATCATTTTGAGACAGAGAAGTTGGCAGAGAAGGGCATTCACAGGGTGTCTGACATTTTAAAGTTTTTTTTCTTTCTGCTACAAGTGATGGTTATGGAAGGTTGCCGGAGGTTTGCCCACAACTGCCAGGATGACAGATCCTGTCTTTTGTCCTCCTGGCTTCCAGCCCCTTCCAGCCATCCATCAACTCTTACTGCAATTTCTCTATCACCCTTCTGTCTTTTGTGAATTCCTATGGATATTTTATTGCCATTTGCCACACCCTTACAATCCTGACTGCACACAGAACCTCTCTGGTCACATTCTGAGCAGTGGTGGTGATACAATGGCAAGCAAGAAGGGTCTCTCTCAAGTGTCATTATCCCCCTGTTCCCCTTCCTCAGATTCCTCAGAGCAGCAGCATAGAAAGCCTTTGGGACAAACAGAAATGGTCCCACAGTGACTGTGACTGTGGCTGAACACCTCGCTTCTAAGAGAAGCAAGGCCAAATCTGTGTCAGGTTATTTCTCTGAGATGGCTTTATGCTTTACATCACTTATTTTCTTCATTAGAAAGCAAGGAAGCATTTCATAGAACATTTCTTAATCCAAGCTTCAGCTTTCTGCACCTTTCCTGCTGTGCAGAAGCAACTCTCCTCCCTCAGCTGCAGCTCCGTTTTCCAAGCAACCCACAACCTTCCCATGAGGCCTCTTTCTCATAACATCCCAAACTCCACAAATCTCTGCTCTGCAGCTAAAACTTTGAAAACTTGTCTGCTGAATGAAAGGATAATGTAAGGTTTCATTAACAATGAATAACTGGAATTACCCCCACCTTGGCCTTCATTGCCTCTCCATGGCTGTGTATGTTTACTATTCTGCTGCCACTGAAACCTCCTCAAGAGACCATGTGCTGTGATGCTGGTGATGCCGTGGAGATGAAGGCCCCACCCCATGCTGTAGAGCATGCCTGGGAGGCAGGTTGTACAAAAAGAATAACTAGGCACAGCCTGCCAGGCACAGGCACTTTGATAGAAGGAACTTCGTGGCTCCCACTGCCCCTGGCTCTGTTGCACATTTTTTTAATCCAGAGGCCAACTGTGAGCCAGGGAAACTTAACAGTTCCACACTGACTGCTCCAAGGCCTCCTAGCCTATAACCATTCCTTCATCTTCTCTATGAAAAGTCTCATGAGCTTTGCACAGAAAGGAGGTACATGCCATGAACTCTTGCTGCACTGACGGTTTTCATTCAGGTCATCGATCCTGTCCTGCTGTAAGCCAGGCTCTGCCACAGCTGCCCCTGTACAAACATCCACACTGATGCCTCCATGCCCATGGCCCACATGCAAGGATTGCTGTCCTGCAGAGGCTTGTGCTTCCTCAGCATGAAGTTCCCAGTTCTCTGGCTGAACCTCAGCAGTGCCATACTGCTCTCAGGCTGCAGGATGCAAGGGCAGCTGGACAGCAGCAAAGAAAAGTCTGAATATAGTGGACACCTGAGGAAAGAATAAAACACTGGAGCTCCAGCATTGTCTTAAAAATATCAGATATGCTGCATGCATCCTCTTGGATGTGTAGGGGTTATGAGTGAGGACCTTTAAGGGCAAACAGGAAAGATGCAAGTAGCAAAAGGTCTGTGGCTGAGATGAGCCATTAATAAAAAAAAGTTTTAAAAAAAATAAACACTTTCCTGTTCTGACAAAGTGAACCTCGTCCATTTCTTTACAGCAGCTTTAATCCATCAGGATTATTTAATACATGAGCACACTGAAAATATGTTGGCTGCATGATGTAATGTTATATCAACCTGCCTCTTGGAAACCCCCTTGATTTACATTTCACAGTTATGACTCAAGTCATATCAGTTCATTTGCTGTTTAGCACCCTGAAAGGGTAGTAGGCTATGGGAGTTTCTCCCATCCACCGTATCAGTGGCAAGGAACAGGATACTGCACCGTGCCTGCAAACTGCCTCAGGCATAACTGTGCTGTGAATCACTGGCAGCTAAGGGAGGCATCACTTCATGGGCTTTACCATCACAATCTAAACTGGTGACTTAATAGTAAAGATAGCATTACTCTTGCTTACACTGCTATAAGCATGCATTTCTAGCCAAAGAAATATTACTGCATTTATTTAACTTCATGGTACAATCCTTTTCATTATCTACAGCTATATAAATCCCTATATCAATTACTGGTTATGAGGCTTTCATGCTGTTGTATAAATCCAGCTCCTGCTTTTAAATTCACAGTCATCAATGAAACAACTGAAAGTTTCCATCATGGGATATTGTGTGAAGGCTTTTCCTGTCTTAGGACCAGAATCAAGGACAACTTGTGCTCATGAAATCTACAGGGAATTTCAGGCAGAGGGAAATACTCAATGGCGTCATGGCAAATATTTAATACCTCTGGCTCATCTCGCTACCACAACATTTTAAATCCATATCCATAATCCATATCATTCTCAGTTGCAGCTCTCAGGGATAAAACAATTGGGAGCAGTTCAAGAAACAAGATCCTTAGGCACATACACCAAATAAAAGCAACAGAGAATTTCCCCCCAAACCTATGTCTTCTATCTCCTGAAAGGAAAGACTTTCAGGCAATCTGAACTGCTGAACGGGCAAGAAAGAAAAGCATTTATAAATTCATTTCTTAGATCTATAAAGTTTATTCTTTCTGAAATTATTGAGAAAATCACCCAAGATTCAAGCACTAAGATACAGTACTACAGTTTGTTACATAGAGGTTAATATACAATATTTAATTCATCACCATTTTATATAAATTTACCCATGCAAAACACTCACAGGATAAAACTCTTCCACACATAAAAATACATAACTAGATCAGACACTTCTTATCAACTGAAACCAAAAGATCTAATTCAGGTTTCATACTTAAATCCACTTCCCTCACTCTTTCACACCACAAAATGCAGAAACATGAAGCACAACATTCCTTTGTCATATCAGACCCTGGGAGCCATGGAAACTTCTGATGTAGTGTCTGGGAGCATAAATGATGCTCAAAAGATCAAAAATAAAATTGTATCAAAATCTAGCTCCAAAAAACCATCAACCTTCAACAATATTGTCCATAGACATCATAGCTATTCTAGTTTTGCCTCTACCCTCATGTCTCAGTCTTCTCACCCCTTGCCTAAATGGTTCTGGGAGTAATTTGATTTGATGTAAAATATGCAAGATGAGGAATAAAAATCACTTAAGGACTTACAAGACAGAAAGCGTGTTCAAAGTGACTATCAGACTTCACTGTGGGCTTACAGTTCCCATGTTCGTAAAATTCAGCTCTGATATACTATTTTAAACTCAAAATAAGAGGAAGCAAAAAATCCCAGTTTCAGAATTCTATTTCATTTCCTTTCTTTATATATATATTTTTGTTTGTTTAAGTGACAATACAATAAACCAGTTTGGAGAAGTTTTTTCATTTGTTGATATAAATATCTTTTATCTACTCTGAATAGACAAGTAACCTATAATCTTATCACTATATAATTTCCTCAAGGTTAGCCTAGAACATGGTAAGCTAGTGTTTTAGAGGGCTAAAGAATGAATTTGCACCAAAAGGCAGAAGTATCATTTTTATACAATAACTTGTGAACACAATCAGGCTAAAACACTCCAGCAGTTACCTCTTTGGGGTTGTCATTTGCACAGTAACTGCATTTTCCTATGAGGCATTGTTAAACAAGGGAGGAGAAGAACAAGCAGGGCAGCCCCACTCCACTTGTGCCAGTAAGGAGCAAAACAAGCAGCCAGGCAAAACATCTTCCCTCCCTTAGTTTACTTCCAGTCAATCCTAGACTTTCACACTGAGCTCAAGTCAACTCCATCTATATGGATCACTCAGTGAGTCTCACTCTCCCAAAGAGGTAGATGGGTCAAGAGAATTTCCTTTCTTCTTTTAAAACTCTCTAGAAGGGTTTGGGGGCTGATGATAAAATGGGTACAGAACTCAGTGAAGTCAAACACATCTCACACTTAGGTAAGGAATACTTGCTTTTCCCAGATGCATCATACTGTATCACAGTACAATGCAATGCAACATTAGGGTTAGAGTGATTAAAGGGAAAAGGAAAGGCTGGTAAAGTGAGGCTGAAATTCAGCTGTCCTTTGAAACATTAGTGTCTACATCTTCTTAACAGAAACAAGATGAGTCACTTCATAACAGAGCATCTATTTACCCCTCTTTTACCAAGAGATTTAAGAATGCCTGACAGAGCGGCATCAATTCAATTCCATTTCAGTGCAATGAAAAGGTATTAATCAACTCTGCTTTATTATTTGATTGTGAATTATGATATGACATGGCATTTTTTGACTAGTAATAGGTCTGAGATCTCACAGTATTCTTGCAGTAGTCCAATTTAGCTTTAAAATGTACAATTCTATAAAATATGGCACGTAATCTAGCCTTCCCTTCCCCCTTTCAATAAAAAATGTACAGGAGGATCCTCCTCAAAAACTGGGAAGAGTTTTTGATGTCTATCCTTCTTTCTGTTGAAGAATTTTCTCCCCAATTTCCTCTTTATCACTGGTAAAGCAATTATTCACAGTCAACTCCTTTGTAAACAAAACTGCATTGGAACATGTACTAAGCAAACACCTCCACTTTCCTTTCAATATTCTATATTTATAGAATTATCTTTTTTAGTGTCTTTACATCCCAAGTAAGATACAGAAAAAAAATCAGGGAATGCTGTAGTACCTGGAACAAGAAGTAGGAAATACACTAATTGGACTCCTATTCATCACATCGTAGTCCTACTTGTGGTGATAATGCCTGCTCCAAACAGCATCCCACAATTTTTACACCTGCTCTGCCCAGCAGATGCTTACATATTTTCTGTTTACATCTACTTTACTCTTATTAACATATATATATATATAACATGCATCAATGAAAATTATTCTGAAAGTGCTGCGGTTCTGCCTCAATGATGTCATACGTATGTACATACATGTAAAATTCGAAATGCAACATGGATATACACCAAGGAACCCATCAACAGTAGTCCACTTCTTAGCCACTCAGTTTAAAATACTCCTAAATCCTCATAGCAATGAGAGAAGTCACATTTTTGAGACAGGGAGATTCTGTTGGGGTAAAAAAGTCTGCATTAGTGGGCTGTTATGGCATCTCCTCCTTTACAAGCACATGGTCCTGCAAAATCAGCTTTATGAACATATTGCAGTATTCATCATGGAAATGACAAGGAATGATCAGCTGTTTGTCTCTGTATGCAGAGGACCCCAACCACCCCCATTACATCGATATAAATCTCTTTACAGTGGCACCGTGAGGGCAGAGAGAGACACACAACAAATTCACCAGAGCACAGTACCTGGTCAGCAGCAGGAATCGACTCCCATCTACGCTTCAGCAAGTAGAGAGATTTTCGGCTCATGATTTTCAATCTGCTCTAGAGGCTTTTCCAGACTTGAGAAAAACACTTCTCCCAAACCAGTGTCAAGAACCTTATTTCTGACTCCTGTGCTTCATTGTAGATGGCAGAGCTCCCTGATGTACTCAAGTTTTTGTGAGCTGCGAGGTTGAGACCGGTTACACCCAAGCTTCTCACGTTTCTCTAAAGTATCTCTCTCCTTACCGTGCAACGACAAAGGGATCAGTGGAGACAGTGAACAGCCCAGCTTTCACTGACCAGCCACCTCGCAAAAGCCCGAAGTAGGTAGACAACACCAGACGCAGTCAATCTGAAAATAGCTGTTGCTTAGGAACTGGAGGGGTAAAACGCAGCACCTCAGATATATAATTGAGAGCTTTTATGTTTCAAGAGAATTAAAAACACTGGACCTGCGTTTCTCTTTTGATCATTTTCTTTTACAATGCTGGAGGAACGAGCTCTCGATTCCACGTATTCCTGGGGCTACGCCTACATCTCCAGCAAGCCAAACAACTCTCAATGACAGAGCAACAAATTACACCCACACATTCAAGGTCCCTCGTAAAAACATGTGCACAGAGCGTGACATGAGTCCCACCTGAAATATCTTGGAATTATCAAGTACTACCTTTTACTAGAATGATCAAAATACAATTTGCATATTTTTTCTGCAGAGCAAAAATATGCCAAGGATGAATTCTGCAAGTCATATTTTCTTGTAGCACATGCTGACACTACAAAGGGGTATGAATATTCTCCCCTCATATAAATGAGATGAAGTGACTCTACAAAATGTGCATGTTTGAGAGAGATTTCTTCAGGTGGATTAAACATTGCTAAAATTTAGGAATTTCTTTAATTTGGTACTCAATTTTGAAGTTTTGTGTTTAAATTCTAACCTGTATTAATTTCAGAAATTAAGCATGGAACATAACGAAATTCGCTTTGCACTTTCTCTTTGACTTTCTCTTTGACATAACGTAAATTCACTGCAGGAAACACTTACAGCAGGCAGTGTTGTCTCTGGAGAAGAAAGAAGGAAGGAAAAAAACCCCAAGCAGGTAGCCAGGAACTCACTGCTCTTTGTAAGGCAACATATAATTCACTCTAATTACAGCAACCTTCATAGTATAATTATTCTAAAAGAAAAGGAATCCTACAACATGCACACATTAATATACATATGAGTCTAATCTATTAAAAGTAGAGGACAGTGATGGTGTAGAAGTCAGGAACAAGTTAAATCTTGTAAAGACAGGGTTTGTTTTTTTTTCACATGTGTCATTTATATTCTGTAGAATTGCAGATGCTTGTCATAAGACAAACTCCTGCAAACAGAAATTCCCATAAGCCTCAGTGTATTTTATTTGACATCCATTGCTACCTGTAACTGAAGCACTTTGCATTTAACTCCTACGTGCAGAAATGGAACGTGTTTTCCTAGTGGGTCATTAAGTATGACATGCACTGTAGTAGTTTGTTCTCACATTTCAACACATGCCACAGAAAACCTATTTGCTCTCGAAAAAAATTCTTCACTGAGTCAGAGTTTTCTAATGAGTCTTGGTAGAATAACTTTGAGTTCATATGTGGATTTTAGTTTCACGCTATGGTAAACCAGTGGTTCCACTTCCTTTTCACACAAGTGACATTTCTAATATTCACATACACAGGTGGCTTCCTAAGATCTATCTTCTCACTTTTCTCTCTACTCATCATGAATTAAAAGATCATAGAATGTTAATAAATTGCCTCCCAATAACATAAGCTTCACCCCCTTCCTTCTCCTTCCTCTCCCCTTCATGGTTGTGTGGATATCACAGGTGGCACTATTACTGTCCAGGAGACACCTCTTCTCACAAATCCCATTTCTCTGCCGAAGGAAAACCCTTCAAACCTAGAAAAATACCAAATGCAACGCTGTGGAAGATCCTGCAGGCAAAGTGCCAGTTCATCTTTAAACACCTGATGCATTAGGTTTGGAGAAGTGTACCTAATAGATCACCCACCTTAATTTTTGAGGTCTTGTTAAGATCTTGATTAACAACAGGTACGTTTATTAAAGACACAAACTGGCAACAACGTAACTGGATCACAAAAAGATAAAACAGGTCTTTTATATTAAATAAGAAAGTCAGAACTTCTTAAATTTCTTCTGATTGTTAAAGGTACTACTTTAATTAGGTTTAACACTATTTCTATCCAGATAATTTCCACAGCCACATTAAAGTCTGAGGCTACAGTGGAGGTTTATTTTCTTCTCTCTAATGAAATGTGTTTCCTTGCTTCTTGTGACTGGACACTAGAATAACACACAGTATTCAGAGAATTAGGATCAGTGTGGGACTCATCAGGAGCTGTAGTGACAGGACAAGGGGGAATGGCTTCAAACTTAGGGAGAGTAGGCTTAAATTAGATGTTAGGAATAAATTCTTTACTGTGAGGGTAGTGAGGCACTGGTACAGGTTGCCCAGAGAAATATTGGATGCCCCATCCCTGGAAGTGTTCAAGGCCAGGTTGGATGGGGCTCTGAGCATCCTGGTCTAGAGAAAGGTGTCCCTGTTTATGGCAGCAGCCTGGAACAAGATGATCTTTATAGTCCCTTCCAACCCAAACCATCCTATAATTCTATAATTTTCTTTTTCTACTTTATTACAGATCCTTTAACATTTCTATGTGATATCTGGATTGTTAGTTGTATAAGGAATCTGCATAAAATCCTTTCACCTGGAAAAAAAAATAATTCCAAAATACCAGAGCCCTGATTTATATAATTTCAACTCTAAATGGGAAAGACTGCATTGCCTAAGCAGGAAAATCCTTGAGCATCAATATAGATAGCAACTTCTCATTTGCAGCAATTTTAATTCTATAGATAATTTAAAAACGTACCAGTATGATGCCATTTACACTACTAGCATAATTTCCTTTCAATTATGTGTCAAGAGCAAACCAGTAGTTGCACTTGGCTTTCCTGCACCTCCCAGTTCTACCACCTTGTTCAATAATGAAAGGGTTAGTGGTGAGAGGGCCATTCAAGTTGTACAAATTTGCCATGTTTAAGGAAAACCCAACAGACACAAAACATACACATATTATTTGAAGTTGCATGCCTTTGATGTCCTGATGGAGGCAGCTGAACGAAAAATGCCTTCTCAATACATTTAATCCATCTTTCTGCTACTTAAATAATTTTTCTGTTGCATGACTCAGCTCTATCTGGATCAACTGTTTTGATTACAGCTCAAAAATTATATTAATGAAAGTTGTCATGGTTCTATGCTTTGTTCCCATTGATTCAATCCTGCAAATATAACAAAATTAACAAGTTTGCCATCCTCAGATGGAAAGCTTTCTTGGATGCCTTGAATTTACCAAAAGCCAAACACAAAATTCTGAGCAACTGACCTGTGAACCTCTGGGTCCTCGTTTGTGATCCCATTCAGAATGCCCCATGAGCTGAAAAACAAAGAAAAGCAGAGATAAGTGATAAATTGCACTCATTAGCTTTAATTGAAACATTCAGGCTTTTGTATCCATTACACCTTTTTTTCTGGAAAAAAACAGGTTTGTTTTTACCATTTATTTCACACAACTCAGCTTCATGAGGATGAGAAGACTTGGGAGTTGTTATTAAAACGCTGTACCTTTACAGTCAGAGCCAAAACACATTTAGCATCACATTCAGCATCACAACAACAACATGCCAGTAAAATTCCCAGTGCCACAGATTAAGCTTTAGCCAAATGTTTAGTGCTCATCTGGCAAAAGGACAGCTGATACTTCAACAAGGAAATTACCAAAACCAGAGGACATTTGATTAAATAGCAATGTATGTTTTATGCCTGGCAAGATAGTTAGCAACAGCTTTAAATATATTTCACCACTGAATTATGGCTTTTTTTTTTGAGCTGCTCAGAGCTCATTCTGGGTAGTGTTTGTTCCTATGCACATGGGTATTGTTTAATGCAAATACAGAAATATGTGAATGAAGGATAGGAGGGTTAATGTGGCATATAATGGCTTACAGTTAGTAATATTTTCTTGCTCTTTTTTCCCAACATTCTTTCCCAAAGGAAATGCCTTCTCCCAGCTCAGAGGAGATTTACAGCCTAAGCTTATTGCGGAACAAGCTTTCAAAACACTCATCCCAAAGCAAGAGATTAAAACTACTTTGAAAAATGAGGAAAGCCACATTCATCTCATATTATGAGATTTTTTTATCTTCTCCATCAACTGTTCCTACTTACGCTCTCCTCTTCCAAGGGCTCCTTTCTTTTTACATTCCTACTTACAACTATCTACCTCCATAACTGGAGACAATCCACGCATGAAGAGAGACAGAGAAGATCAGAAATGTCACACCAGTTTGTTTTTTTTTTACCCGATAGAGACTCATGACCGACTCCCTCATTTTACTGTAGTTATTTCCTTTTTCCATATATTGTTGGTGGAAACACTGGCTGTGCCAAATTTCCCTGTTTGTTTCTCTATCCCATCAGGGTTGCTTGCTACTGTATAAAACTGAGATCTGACATTTATGAAAGCTGGCCTCTCAGCAAATAACTGCCATGAAAAAGCTATGAAGAAATGGATCTACCAAAGGCTATAGTTTCACAAAATCTCTGCTAAACCCACCCATATCTCTGCTTCCTCCAAGGCTCCTGCCTTTTCCGTTTTACTCCTCAGTCCCTATGCCTTGTGAGGAAGTAACTCCTGCTTTCTTAATTTACTTGGCTAAAGGAAAATTAATTTAGCTTGAGACTGACCACCTGTGATTCCCAGCATGATAAGAGATATCTTTACCTACAGCTTCCTACCAGTGAAATTAGCACAAAAAATACCCCTGTTATTTCACAGCTAAGGAAAAAAGGATTAATGTTACAGGCCTGGCTATGATCACTGTGGTTCTCTGGGCTCTACAGACATTTGGCAGCACCTACCATACCTTCAAAACCAAGTGTAGCATAAGATCCTGCTGCCAGGTTTTTTAATGTTCCTACTCTCTCTGACTTCATAGCTCACTGAAAAATGAAAGGCTGCTTTAATATTGCCATGAAAAATAAGCAGTCAAGCTTCAAGTTATTGTTCCCATTAGAGGAGATACATCAAATGTAGGGATGCTCCCAGTCCAACCAATCCCAGGAAAACATACTGACTTGGGCTGAGTTGGTTTCTCATGATCACCACTGGATCCTCAAAGACAAATCAAGTCCTGTCAAACACTCATTCTTCATCAAACATGGTTGGACATCACTCTGTTCTCTGTTCCTGCTTGGTGCTTCACACCTCCAGAGAGAGTTTTCAGCTCCACAGCCAACTCCTGCGCTGACCTGCTGCTCCTCTTCCTCCCCAGCTTGCGGGTGACTTTTGTTTACCTATCTCTGCTCCTCTACCCAGTGTGGGCAGCCCTGGGGCGCTCCACAGACTGGATGTCGCAGCAGCAGCTGACATTACAGTGAAAAAATTGGTCTGAAGAGTGTAACAACTTGTCCTTGCTTCATTTCCCAGTGTCTAACTCCCAACAACATTTGTGGAAGAGAGGCAAAAGTCACCAATGAAGCAACTGGTCACAAACACAGTGGAACCAACAGAGTGACCGCTTAGTTATTCTATCACCATTTCATGAGCAAGCCCCTCATAGCAAATTACACACCCCAGCAATATCATGCTAGAATGATCTTAGCATATCTGCAATGGTCCAGAGTAACAAAGAAGTAAAGGAGGAAATCACAGAATCACACAGAATCACAGAATATTATGAGTTGGAAGGGACCCACAAGGATCATCTAGTCCAACTCACCACCTAACACCCGTACAGAGACCGAGAGCACATCCCAGAGCGTAACACCAACCTAGATCCCTCACAGTCTAGCATATCACAGTAATAAAACTGTCTTAAAAGGCTTTAAGACAGAAAGCAAAACAACCAGGTAACAAACAGTGGTAACAAAACCTCTGCCATCCTGCAGAGGGATGACTGCCTTGGTGTGACACCCTTTAGCTCAACAAGCCACATGGTGTTTGATTATTTCCTACCTGGGAAAGGTTTTATTTGGATGGACAAACAGTAAGGGCTGGAGTACAATATGCAGAAGAGGAAGAAAGCAAGTACCACGATTTCCATGAGCTTTACAGAAATCAAAAGATGAAGAAAACAGTATTGAAAACAAAACAAACAAACAAATCCATCAAACCATATAACAAACCAACTACAAAACCTCAGAAAAATAGAGAGTGTGTATAAATCACTTGAGTGAGTCAGCCTTCCGAGATCATGAAAAAGAAAATAACTTACTCTTTAATTGATGCATGCAAACAGAGATACTGACAAAAAAAATTGTGGTTTGGAAGTAGGGGTATTTATGTTTATCACTAACAGAAGGGTTTGCAACAGACCCTATCACCTCCTCTAAAAATTCTATTGAACCAATTTGGTCCAGAGTGATGGTAAACAGCAGCCCCAAATTTATGATCAAATTTATCATTCTTACTGACCAGGCAACTAAGGCTAAGCATACCAGCAGCAGAAATGGAGGGATAAAACCCAAAATCTAACTGCCACTCGACTTATATGTGTGCAGTCTCTCTCAGAAGGGAAGTAACTACTTTGCATTTCATCCGAAGATCTCCTAGAAACCCAGCTCTGACAGTTTTAATACTTCAAGATAAAAGAAGCCCTTAGGAACAAGAACAACTGCAAGTCCATGAAAGCACAAAAACACGGGCTTCACTAAAGCCAACGGGTTCATTCTACTCTATTTATTAACTGACTTACTGGTCTCTGGGGAAAACAGACTCCCCCAGCCCAGCTGAGTGTGATGGTGGTGGCTGTGAATGGAAGAGGAGGCAGGAATGGAAAAGGCACCAAGACCAAAATCACAGTCACAGAGAGAAAAAAAGAAGGGAAAGGGGATTAGCTCAATTTGAATAAATAACTCAGGCTTTTGCTATGAACACTATGAAGTTTTTAGGCCTTGTGGCTGTAAAACTACTGTTCAATAAGGCAGTGATACCTGCAAAGGGGTAAGGGATGGTCTGCATTCTATCTCTGAGATACCCATGTTAAAGCAGAACAAAGACATTGAAAAATTAGCATCTCCAGCTCTTGCCTTTCTAAGTGCAGCTTTTCTATTTGGTTATTTAACTAAAGTCCCAGCATGTGATTACATAAGAATCTCAACTTTCATTAAAATTCATAAACCACAATTCTAAGCCTCCTTAGTATTAGAGAACTGCAGGAAAATGTGGCCCATACATATTGTAAAATGGCTCAATAAATAAAAAGGCAGAAAATACAAAATGACAATTCAAATCTTCTCAGCTGTTTCTAAGCCTTGTTTTTCCTTTAAATAATATTTTCTGGCCTAGGTTTTTGATTTTGGCACCCTTGAACCAGCAATATTGCTAACTATGCAATGGCTGGAAAGAGAAAAAAAAAAAAAAAAGAAATGAGAAAAAACCCCTCCAACAAAACCAAGCAAAAAACCCCCAAACTCCCAAACCACTCACAGAAATAGAAGAGGTATAATCTTGTATAAAGACCTCCCCAATTGGGCATAAGATGGAAAAAAGCCCACAATGTTTAGAATATGAGCAGTCTCATGTATACTCCTTAGAAGAGGTGGGAGTCCTCAGCAGCAGAATGCAACAGCACTTTGAAACCACATGGGGTTTTTTTATTTAACAAATATAACACTCAGTGCAGTTTCATTAGAGGGAATGAGCAGATGTTTTCATGTTCACTACTTCAGAGGACCAATGAAATAACTATACTTAGTGCTTAATAAAAGGCTTTAAATCAATTCAAAGTCTGTCCTAGTTTTATTCAGATTTTTTATTCAGACTCTGGAATTTTATTTAGGTACATATTTACACTTACTTACACAGTTATAAAAATTATTAGATAGCGATGACAAAAGTGGGATAAGTCAGCCCATAACTCACCAAAGCTAATAAATGAGATTCAAACAGACTGCAGCAGGATCACAGTAATCCAAACGCATGTGTCAAGACCTTGCCCAAGCTCACTGGCTCCTTCATTGGAACTTTAAAGACTGGACACTTCCATTACAGTCAACATAATACAGTTATGCTCTGTCTAGTGAATGAGCATAAAGCAAGGCACAGGAAGGTGAGAGAAATTGCTCCTCTGCCCCATCTGTGATTGGGAGCCAAACACTTAGTATGCAATATTCTCTACTGAACTGGCTGTGATACATGAATAGAGCAGCCTAAGCTCCTCCAAAGAGCTGAAAAGCTGCAAAAATGCCTCTTTTTTTTTGCCAGTCCTGCAAAGATTTAGATCATTTAGTAACAGCAAAAATTAATTTCCAATGAGACTATGAAAAGTTTTGCCTGGGTGGTAGCCAGCAGCTTTGAGAGCTGCTTATCTTTGGGAATCAGCATCCAGAAGAGCTCGATAGGAGTATCCAATCTGGCTGGCACCTGGTTTCAGCCTTCACCAAAATAGCAAAGCCTGTGTTTAAACATGAGCAAAACATCTTCCGTCTTGAAAGAGATTTTGTTGAATGGGCATGTTGAGGATGTGAAACAGCGTCTCACTGTTGAGTTCTTTGACACTGCCTCCTTACAGGCTGCACTGAATGGGGCATAGTATGACTTATATTCTCTTCCTGCCTGACTGACTGATGGGTATTAGCCATGCTTCAGTCAGGATCATATTTCCACTGGTAATAAGAAACTGTTTGTTACCAGCATGTAGGCACAAAATGTTCCCGATAAGTTCCTTTTTCGGTAACAAAAAAAAGAGCACAAATTATTTCCTTGATTACATATTAGAAGAAACATTTATTTTTACAAACGTGCAGGAGTCAAGTCATACAGAAACTAACAGGGTGTTTTTGCACATGCTATTTTGAGTAGGATTCCTTCTATTCCATAGAATGTTCCTTGTATTTTCATGGCAATCAAGATAAATGAGATGATTTACTGACTTGACTGATTTAGGGAGGGCAGTTTTGGTGTGGAGCTTCTGGGATTCAGCCCTGCCAGAACCTGGTGATGGGGGAGCAACTATGTGACTGCACTGACCACCTTCTCCACCAAATGGCACAGCTGCAGTTTGTCCTGTGGGCATCCAAAGTGTCAGAGATATCTCCTTTGCCGTGTGGTGAGAGTGATCATACACAGGCATGTGTAGGCTATGACACACAGATAGTAAAGTGCTCCAGTATTTGGAAAAACAATCCGTTTTCCACAACCCCTGGCCAACTCCCGGGGTCAGCAATAAAGCACGAGATGTCAGAGCTGCGCTGTTCAGCCAGATATGAGAGCTGCATGCTCACCCCACTGCAGCCCCTGGCTGCAATTAGTGGGAGGAGACTCTCCACCCAAATGATCCCAACGTGTTGGAGCCCTGCAAATTATCAAGCACAACCCCAGTTCTGAGTGGTTACCCCCCAAACCCCAACAAAACAAAATAATCCATTACAATAAACTAACTAAATGAATAATATGGGGGTGATTTTGGAAGAGCCTTTCAGCTGCTCCCTGATCAAATCTGTTGTTTCAAAGGTTTCTGGGCTGCTGGACAACAGCTGGAAGAAGAGACAAGATTTTTAAATCAAGGCAGAGGCAGAAATTCTTTGGAACTTGGCATTGCTTTGACATGGAGGCAAGGGCAGTGAGGTGCAGTCATGGGGCTGGAGAGGAGAAGCAGTGAAAGGCTTCCCTGCAGGATGAGCTCCATCCTCTGAAGCTGCTATCCTGGGGAAACTGGAGGTTCCAGAGGGAACTACCTCCTTGATCTCTCCATCCCCCTNCTGTGATTCTGTGATTCTGTGGTTTTTCACAGAGAGAGTGATTGCACATTGGAATGGACTGCCCAGGGAGGTGGTGGAGTCGCCGTCCCTGGAGGTGTTTAAGAAAAGACTCGATTAGGAGTTTAGTGACATGATCTAACTAGGGGGGGTAGGACTGGATGATCCTGAGTCCCTTCTGGCTCGGAGTGGCCTGCTAGACTGTGAGGGAACTAGGTTTGTGTTACCGCTCTGGGATGTGCTTTCAGTCTCTGCACGGGTGGTAGATGGTGAGTTGGACTAGATGATCCTTGTGGGTCCCTTCCAACTCGTAATATTCTGTGAATCTGTGAATCTGTGACCTGGCTGGGAGGTCAAGCAACAAACCACAGCACTGCCAGAGGAGACATAAAATGGGGAAAACTTACCTATCAGGAAAATACTCTGTTGAGAAAATGAGCAGGATAGGGCAGGACAGGGCACTTGTTGAGGGAAGGCAAAAATGGTCACAGCAGGACAGGACAACCCAAAAGGCACCAGCAGTGACAGCCCCACAGACACAGCAAAGAAACTATCCCCAGCACTTAACCAGGGACTCAGCTCCAAAGGAATGAGATCATATCTGCCTCTGGGCGAGACACCAAGAGAGAAACTACATTTTGGAAGACTTTCTCATGGCAGCATATGACCTTTTAGAATATTTCCAGACAATAAACTGCATCTGACTTCTCCAGGGATCCTGGCTCCCTTACACAGGTATAGGAGGCACAAAGACATATGACACAGCAAACTGGCAGCAGTGGGTTCATGGCAGCTCTTGTGCTCCTTGCTCCACACCACCCTTTAAAATCAGCAGGTTTACCTCTAGATAATACAAAGGTATTGCGAAATAAAAATTAAAAAAAAAAAAAGCGTAGGTGGGAAAGAGAAAAGGCACAGGAATATCCACCTCCACACCCTGTATCTGGTTTTATACAAATTTTTGACACAACTACTTAAACAGATGACAGTAGTAAAACAAATCTGCACAGAGTTCTATTATTTTCACTCCTACCACTGGATTTGCTCAAGTCCCTATTAATCTTTCACACATCAAACAGGATTTTTAACAATGGGTTTGGGAGGTAGAGCTGTGGTAAAATACAGAAAAGACTTGAACTTTTTTGGGGGGGGGAGAAGCTGTAATGGTGGTGGGGGTTTTGCCCTTTTTTCACTTTGTTTTGGTTTATTTTGTAAGGAATTCTTATTCTTCAGTGATCCTCAAGGATGGATGCCACACAAAGAGCTCCTTGTAGATGTGGAGCAGATTTTTTTAGAAAATGCTTCCTAAACAAGCGATCTTATTTTAATCTGGATATTTAATAAATGAATAAAACAATTAAACTGATCATAAATAGATTTCTTATGCCCTTAAACTGAACTGGTGGTTTAATAATAGGCATATTTATCTGGTGGATTAGTAAACCCACAAGCAAAAGTGTTCACCCAATTTGCCATGTACTTAACTTTCCCATACAGAGCATAGTCATGAAAACCAAAGCCCTAGGAAAAAATATCCATATTGGTGAGATAAAAATGTGGGCACAGCTAATCTGATATCCTCCCACCTTAGTCATGCCCATAATTTGCAGACAGTAATTTACAGAAGAAAATATCTCAGTATAGGAATGCCAGGGCAACACAGCAATGTAAAGACTCCTCAATATATGTAATAGCAAGTTAACAAAAGAACAAAAGTAGATTGATAAAAAGAAGGAAATGACTATTTAAACCTTGCCTGCTATTCACATTAAACACATGAAGTTCCTGAATTTCAAAGCTACACAGTCAAGTCCGTTCTGAGGCAATTAAGTTCCTAGAAAAAGTCAGAGCCTATTTAGTTTTTTTTATTTTCCATTGGGAATAATTAACTCTGCATTAAGAATCACAGCCACAATATTAAACCTGGCACAGGCTTGATAAATTAGCCAGCTACTGCAGCAGACAGCTTAGTCAGATGGCACACTGAGGTGTATAAAGCCTATTATTTATTCTTTTCAAGAAGTCCTAAAGGCTTCTACAAAACAATCTGCTCTGCAATGTATGCTGCCAGGACTGTTCTCTCTTCAGTGCATACTTTTTTCTCACTTTCCATGTTACCAGAGATTGTAGTTTCATCTAGATTTCATTTGCACATTCTGTTGTTAACACAAACCTCAAAAATGATATACACTTCTAGTTATCAGTGCACACTAGGGTCTCTGTTTCCAAAGAAATCAGTTCCTTGAGGATACAGGGTATGCCATTTTGCATAGCAATTAAAAACCCATTGAAAAAGCAGGTAAATATTTAAAGGATTTTAAGTCAAACTCTGATTTTAGGTGAATCACTCACAATATTAACACAAAGCACAATAGGTCATATGGAGAGCAGCTTAGTCCAATTATTTAGTAAGTGCCTTAATCAAATAGCTGACTGCTCTCTGGTGGCCTGCATAAAAATGGGAATTTCCCAGTTCAATTCCCCATGGAAGTCTACCTCACAGGAAAAAAACAACCAAAAAAGCCCCAAAATATTGTCAAATTGACATCCTTACTGGCAGCCTCTGCAGAAAAAAACCCTTAGGACTGAGAAAGCATAGAGGCTTCCTCAGCCATTTAACCTTCAGACATGGTTCCTCCACAAGGGAACTGAGCCATGGCATCGGGTGTAAGGACACATGAGACATGTGTCCCCACTGTACTTCCCTCACACACACATGTTGTCATTGCTGTCAACTTAAAACCTCTCACCGGAGCAAAAAGTCATTTACAAAAAGGAGAGTGAGGGAGGAAACATCCAAACATCAACTGCTTGGTCAGAGACGTCACAGGTTCACAGGTTACTCCAAGTTGGAAGGGACCCACAGGATCATCTAGTCCAACTCCCCACCAACTAGACCATGTCACTGAGCTCCTCATCAAGTCTTTTCTTAAACACCTCCAGGGATGGCGACTCCACCACTTCCCTGGGCAGACCATTCCCATGAGAGATCATTCTCTCTGGGAAAAACCTCTTCCTAACATTCAGTCTAAACCTCCCCTGGCGTAGCTTAAGGCCATGTCCTCTTGTTCTGGTGTTGTCAGCCTGAGAGAAGAGATCCTCAGTCAAAGGTTGGAGTGCTACTGCCCCTCAAAATTGAAAGTTCTGTTAGCAGCAGAATCCAGGAGTTTGAACAAATCAGATCTCCTGTGATACCACATGCACTTACTGAAAAGGGAAAAACAAACTTCACTTGTTTTACTATGTCACGGTGATTACAGGAATCGGCCCCTAGTGAGGATAAAATACAGCAAGGCAGAAAGCCAGAAATGTAATTTTTTAGTTTCAGCAGCTCATTTTCCTGAAGTGCGTTAACTTTAATGGTAGCACACTGAGGGAAAGCTTCGATTCAGTAATGAAAAGTTTAAGATATAGGGAATTTGTCCTCCCTCAAGGCAGTGCACAAAGCAGACTGACCCACAGGGCCTTCTCCCACTCTGAGAGCAGCACTGAGACTGGCCAGGTGAAGCCTCAGCTCCCAGGGTTGGCCAAGAAAACAAAAAACATTGCTCTGGCAAGGCTTGTTTCAGCCTAACATCCACACTAAAAAAGCCATTTCTTTCATTAACACCCCATTTTCCTGGTTTTGAGGTTTCACAATGCAGAAGAATAGCACTGCCATTTCATCAGTTAGATCCCAGCTATCGAATGTCCCAAAATTACACCATAGAGTCTGGCAGCTTACTAAAAAGCCTCAATGTCAAAACTCAAAGTACATTCAGTTTAAACACACCCGTGGGGGGATTTTATACTAACTACTTTCTATTTCAGACTATTCACTTTAAGCTCACCCAGCAATGCTTCATCACTCACCCAGGAAAACATCCCTCTCTGCTACCCAATCTCAATCAACCTGCCAAATTAATTATCACCCTGCATTCGTCTATTGCCAAGAGGGGGGAAAAAAAAGCAAATAGATGAATGTAGCACTGACCCGAGCAAAAATGAATCCTCTGAAACAGAACTAATTAAATGAGTTCAGTGATCTTCTTCCAGCACGACACATTTCACCCACCCCATCCCCAAGCAGCCCAGTTCTTCATCTCCTCCGACAGTCCTCGGCAGGGCGCTCACATGGGGCTCAGATGTCTATCCAGCAGCAATTGAGGGATCTTTTTCTGTTCACCCTTGTATATTTAAAATAAAGCAAAAATACAACTGCCACAGAAAATTCACAACGGTAATTTCACACTGACATTTACATGCAAATTCCTGGCTGTGGAATATGTGTTTCAGCCAGATAGCAGTAGGATTTGATGACCTACCTCAAATTTATGGGACCACAGGCATCAAAATCTGGTGCTCTGCTGCAGAGCAAGGCTTCTCTTTTGGTACCTCGCTTAGGCCTTACAGCAGAGCTGTCAGGACTAACACATAGAGAAAGTGCAGAATTTGTGGGTTCTAAATCACTGCCATGAGTCAGACACCAAAGCCTGTGCTACCTGCACTCCTAACCTAGCAAAGACATGTGCCTGCACAACTGCAGCATCAGTGACCCTGCTGACTTCAAGGGGCTTAGTTCAAGGAAACGTTACACACGCATTTTAGGCTTCCCTGTCCTACAATTTTAGATGACACTCCAGCTGAAATGCACTAGGGCATGAATTTCCCTGCTGCTGGAAATGGCATAAATCTCCTTGTGGTCATGCTGTCAGACATTGCATGACACTCTGTACCAGCTGATCACATCATGCTTGCGCAGGGAGAATATTGGAGGTTCTGGGTGCAGGACCACAACAGAAACACCAACCTCTCCTCTCTCAGAGCACTTCACTTTCCGTCACTCTTCTCTTTTTCCAGAACACATTCAGAGCAAGAGTAGAAAAGGCAAAGGCAACTCAAATAGCGGGAGAAATGCCAGGTGACAGGCCCACTTGGGAAACAAAAGGGTACTGAAGCAAGATCTCCTTTTACTAGGGAGTTTGAACATAAAGTCAATCCCACTTTGCTTTTCTCCATAGGTGATTTCTAATATGGTCTGTGCTTTCTTAGACAGCAGGCGCATCACAGACAGACATCAGCACTGAAAGGTGGATGCAGCACAGGATCCCACCAAGTCAGGTAAAGCTTCAGATGCAGGACCCCTGACAGTTCCCTCTTCCATAGGGGAGCACAGGAACAGCACAACATCACACAGGGCCAGGACTCTGAGTAATCTCTAGGTAGGTGCCTACACAGGCAACAGTTTGTCATTCTCCCCCATCTGCTACTCCAAATCACACACACATGCTGTCACATGTGCTTTTCCCCATCTGGATTGCAGAGATGCTGGATATAAACAGGCAAAAGCCAGGAAGACGAATAGTGGGCTTGTGCTGTACAGGAGGAAATTGTCGGTTACCTTCACCCACCCTAAAAGGAGTAATTGCAGTGGAGGTCTCAAGAAGTCAAAGCAAAGACAGATTTTTCACAATGGCTGCAGGTTTTTCCATGATTTGAAATCCTGCCTTTCAAACCAGCCTGGCTCTTCATAAGCTTTGCATCTCAGATTCTATTTCTAAGGTAATAAAATCACGCACGTTGTCTTAGAGGGATATCATAAAATACACTCCCCTCCAACACTATCTGCCAACATTGAATTCCAACTGGTCACCCAAATCATATTTCCATACTGTCACAGCAGTGCTAACAGCAAAACCAGAGCCCACAAAAGGTGCAGTATCTTCCATGGTGTAAAGGATGCACAGAATACACACTATTTGGGAGACTCATGGTGCAAATGGATACACCAGGAGGAGTTTTGGAGTGAGAAGGAGAAAGGCAGAGCAGGAAAGAGTGGAAAGGAGCCCTTTCAGGAAGGGCTGACTTTGAAGGAGAGATGTGCAGATGCCCCATTCCCTCTGTTTTAATCTCCCAGTTTTGGGTCAGTTAAACTGGGTCACAAAACTGCTGAAGTGTTTTTTGGTGGAAGAATATCCCATTGAAAATATGTAATTCGAACTATTTTGTGTTTTAGAAACAGGCTTCAACAAAATTAAGTAGCTGTGGTTAAAAAAACCCAACAAACCAAAGAAAAAAGTATGTCAAAAAGGTCCATCTATTGAAAATATAAAATTCTGAAATCTGCTTTTTTATATAAGAGCAATTCCTTCCCCCTCCACATTGGTCCTGTTTTTCCCCAGAAAATCTAACTTTGCATGCTGCTGAAATATATTTTTAAAGCAAATTTAACAAAAAAATCCCAGTATTTCCTCTCCTTATTGACAAGTTCTTCAGCACTCCACCAGAAATATTAGCTTTCCGTTCTATTAATCTCATTACAATTCCTGACTTTTTTGCTGAAAAAGTAATTTAAGTTCCTTTTTCCTGCGTCCCAAATACTTTTTCTTTCATCTTCTTATTTTCAACTTGTGCAAAAATGCTATTTTGATTCAACAGAAGAGTTATTTTAGTAGACACTAGAAATACATCAATTTTCCCTAACCAGGAAGGTTCGGATTGAAAGATGTTTATATTTCTAACTACCAAAACTAACACAAAAAAAGATGGGGGTGGGGGGAAGGCATAATAAAAAAGGCACTGCTAAGTGGCCACTCAGATCCGGCTTTCTGATGATTAAAAAGGAGATCTCCACATCTGTATTGATTACAGATTAAATCCTGAGGTCCTAATGCTAACAGTATTTTCATCAATTCAGCGTGGCCTGCATGTTGCCCTTTGTTTTTCCTCTTGTGCCTGGGATTCATCCTGATCTTCTGGGAGAGACGGTTAAACACATTTAGTCTGAGGCTTTGTAAGACGGTTTTGAGTCTCTCCTTGCTATTGTCTATCAGTTGCAAATCTGAAAAATCTTAGTAGCAACCACTTCTAAAGCATCTACTTCCAGACCACCATTCAAACTTTTTAACCCTTACAGAATCTTTCTGAGAAAAAAAATAATGATTTATCTGTATTTCACAGGCATTTACCCTGGGAATAGAAACTAAATATCTTCAGTTCATGTAATCAGACCATAAGCTTTGTTTTGTACAACTATTTATGTCCAAGCTCTTTTTTGGGGGAGTTGAGAGCATACACCAGGAAACAGAATTAGTCTTGGTTTTGGCTGCCAGGAGATCTTATCACTCTTTCTGAAAATGGACTGTTCAGCCCTCTAAATATAAGAAAAAAGGGCAGGCTTCACAAACCAACAATCTTCCCATTCAGGAAAGTGCTAAAGTGAAACAGAAAAGATATTAAAACTCAAAGGATAAAGAGTAGTTCAAGTTTTTCCCCTATATCTGTGGCCAAACATCCAGGTGTGCTGCAATCCTCTTTCCTGAGTTAGGTTTTCAGATAGAGAAGATGATGAACAAAATGAAAAACCATCAGCTGCACCTCAGACTTGGACTGAACATTCCTCAGGCTTTAAATATATTAAGCCCACTTCAACACTGCACATAGATGCAAAGATGAACAGCAAGACGAAGGTGTAAAAAGCCAAAACTTTGGGAGAAAAAGCAATCTCACAAAGCTTTCTGATTTATTATTATTGAGGTGCATCTCTGACATGGAAGTATTCACCACAAGAGCTCCATGGAGACTATTTTCTCTCTTCCACTTTCTATTTTTCCATACAGTTCTGTCTTTTTCAGAAAGAGAAACCATAGGTACAGTAATGGCAGTCTGCCTTTCACCCTCCATAATTTACCAACAGTCCTGGCTTACTGGTCATGTACCTGAAGACTGGAAATTGGCTAATGTGACACCCATCCACAAGAAGGGTCGGAAAGATGATCCGAGTAATCATAGACCTGTCAGCCTGACCTCAGTCCCAGGTAAAGTCATGAAAGAGATAATCCTGAGGGCAATGACACAGCACCTGCAGAATGACCATGATATTAGACCTAATCAACACGGATTTAGGAGAGCTAGGTCCTGCCTGACCAACCTGATCTCCTTTTATAAACTGGTGACTTGCCTGGTTGACGATAGAAAGGCCGTGGATGTTGTGTACTTGGATCTTAGCAAAGCCTTCAACATGGTTTCCCAAAGGGCTGGAGAACAAGCCCTATGGGGAGCGACTGCGGGAGCTGGGGTTGTTCAGCCTGGAGAAGAGGAGGCTTAGAGGTGACCTCACTGCTGTTTACAACTACCTGAAGGGAGGTTGTGAATCTCTTCTCTCAGGTTATCAGCACCAGAACCAGAGGGCATGGCCTGAAGCTACGCCAGGGGAGGTGTAGAAAGATGGTTAGAATCTAAAGGGTGCTGGCCCTTTAAGAGACTGCACAAAGCCCAGGCTTGGCTCATAGCTTGGCCTTGGAACAACAGAAATAGAAGAATGCTTTGATAATACCTTCTTGTAGAAAACAACAGGTGTCTTGATTGTAATTGCAAAGTACGAACTGCTGTGTGAGCATGAAATAGCAGAAATGTGATATATATTATCTGTGTGAACCCTGAATAAAGGAGTCTTAGCTGTAATTCATATTGGATTATCACTTTGATCTCCGAAGTCCTGGATTTCTTCTTTTAGGGAGGTTTAGACTGGATGTTAGGAAGAGCTTTTTCACATAGAGAGTGATCTCTCATTGGAATGGTCTGCCCAGGGAGGTGGTGGAGTCGCCATCCCTGGAGGTGCTTAAGAAAAGGGTGGATGAGGACCTCAGTGACATGGTCTAGATAATGGGACGATGGGACAGGTAATTAGGTCATGTAATTTAAAAAAAGAAAAAAGAAAAAAGAATGATGATGACACGACCCTGAGATTGGCTCAGATGGATAAAACATGGTGATCAATGCACCAGGGTTGTGGGTTCAATCCCTGTATGGGCATTTGCTTGGCAGTTGGACTCGAAGATCCTTGTGAGTCCCTTCCAACTCAGAATATTCTGTGATTCTGTGATTTATTAGAACCAGGACTCATATTCCACAAGTCTGTTGCCAGGAGATAAGCAGTTGCCTTCTGAACATCGGGTGCCTGTGTGCCTTTGGCCCTCTCAATGGGTCCCTTTATTAGGACAAAGCTGCCTTGAAGGGGAACCAGGGCCCCAACAACCTCAGTTCAGGCAAGAGAGGCTGAGGCTGAGAAACAGATGCTTTATGAGCTTGAGAGAACTACAGAAGAGTTAAAAAATAACTTCCCTTCTCATATCTAAATATAGAACATAAATAAAAATGTATATACGTACTACCCCAAATAGTTTTCCTAACCTAATACTTTTCATCCCACACATCCGCCCTGCTCCCCCCAACACACACAGTGTGGTCCTGGAACCAGCATTTTCATTTGTTTTCCAGGACAGACAGTTCATGTTGAAACACTCTCACTGGTTAATGAGAAAGTAAGGAAGTTCGAGGTGGATCAAGTAGCTGCCTGTGTGCAGTCAGTCTGATGTGAGGATTTTCAGTTCCCACCAAGGGGCCACACAAAAGTGAATATTTGTGCTGGAGTGTTCTCAGTGCCAGCCTGGAGTGTTATGTTGAGAAAGGGATGAACAAAGAGGAGATTCCTTGTTGCTTTTGTCGTATTTTGTTGGCCCTATGACTAAAACGTGGGGTTCAGCCTCCACATGCATACTGCTGCCATAATCTCCCCCAGTATTAATTACACAGGATCAAGAAAAAAGTGTATGGAAATACAGGTACTGCCCACACATAGAACTACTTATACGCCACTACTCTTAAGATGACAGCAGTAAATACTCTGACTGTAATGTAGGGAAGACAAATATGTTTTAAAAAGGCATATATATTAGGAAAAAAAACCAATTAAAAATCTTCTAAGAGGCAAAAGAGGCTTTTAACTAACAGGACTGCAAAGGGAAGAAAAACATAAATACATTGATTGAGGATTCACGACTGATCTGAGATCTCCAGAACACAGAGGGCTGCCTCTGCACAGGTGGTAAACCTGCTGAAGCACAAACCTCAGCTCTGCCTCGTCTCAAAAGCCAGAACAGTAGATATGGTAAAACATAAAAACCAAGTTGCATCTTTCCACTCTGTGAGGAGGACAGGCAGGATGGAACAAAATGCCAGAACTGAAGCAAGCTAGTGCTAAAAATAACTTTATCTCTCCTTCTTTATCTCAAGGACCAAGTTATCTCAGTTGCTACTTGAGAAGACTAGGCAATGCCAGCATCAGAAAGGTCAGAAAGCATGTGAAAATTTACCCGGTAGCTTATCCATTGGCTAAATATCTGCTATTGCAACAGTACAGAATAGCATGAAAATTCCTACTGTCTTACTGCACAAATATATGCCAAGTCTTTATTCGAAGAACATGAGTTATGTACTATGTGGATACCACAGCTTATATCTCATATTAATTCATGAGATTTTTGGTGGTTTGTTTGGTTTTTCCCAATGAAATTTCCTTCTGATTATTTATTAAAAAGGGCTTTGCGAGTAATAAAAGGTATCTTGTAGAATTGCAGACTAATTCCTTGTCTCCAGAACGCAAAGAGCACCTGCACGTAAGCAGGTGTTGACTTCATCATGAGAAAATGCTTCACAAATTGAATTGGCTAAAGATCTTGTTTTGGCTACAAGTACTGGAAGGGAGAGAGATGGTATTTATGAGACACTAGGACCTCTTTTTTCAAAGTCTTAGAAGAACAACGTTTCAGTTTTGTTTCACTACAGAGTGTTGAAATAAAAATTTTAAGGGAAAAAAAACCCCAAAACGCAGGGGAAAAAAATCCCAGTATTACTTCAAGCTGTGAAGGGTTTGCTGATTCAAATGAGCTTTTCTGCTGATGTCATATAGAAATTTCATTCACAGAGTTTCTCTATATATTCAGGCTGCATTTCCTGAAATGCCTCCACAGTCCCTCCTTGCAAATCTAGTTGCTGGGCTGCAAATCTGTTTCCTGGGTAGCTCTTGATTTAGAAAGAATGGCCCAATTTCAAAAACTTACAGGCCAGTCAGCCTGTTTAAGGTCAAGAGACACAAGATGTACACATGGGAGACGGAGTGCAGAGAGAGTGGTTCACAAGCAGGAGCTGGCAGCACCTCACCAGGCAGCCTCATGCCCCACTGGGTTATGTCCCACAGGCCTGTGTGCACTGTGTTCTAGGAAAGCTCACAACACTGAAACCCCAGAATAGTCCAGACATCCCAGTGACCTGGTGCACAGGAGTAAGTCATCTGCCAGCTACCTGAGAGCTGTGCTTTGGCCGCTGCTTGTGCCCAGCAAAACGGGCACAAGTAAAGAAACACTTCTAAAGAGCAAAGCTGACTCAGGGGATTTCACAGGATGCTGACATCAGAGAGCAATTCAGAATGAGGTCAGAGTCTGATCTACAAGCTCAGGAGCACAGGAAGCTCTATCTAGGCCATCAATTTGCTGTAATCCTGTCATTGAATGGGAGGCAGAGGGAGAAAAAGGAATATCTTCAAAGTTCATACAACCACCAAGCGATGTGTGCTAGACCAGGTGACAAACTGAAACCCCACTGAACCATAGCACAGGCACTTCAGCTCTCTAGCTGGCACTGCTGGCCACACAGCAATGACTTGGGGCAAAACGGCTCTGCAAGGGCAGCATCACCTGAGCATCCCCCTGTGCACAGACTCACCCTCCGCTTGGGGACCCAGGTCTAAAATTGTTTCCTTCCCTTTTGTCTTCACAGCTAGGATGGGGCAGAATATATCTGACTTTATTCCTAGAGGAGCTTTCAATTTTCTTTAGCATGTGAGTTAATTTCCTAGTAGGAGGATGTTGGAAGCAGAATGTCAACTTTCTTGGAAGAAAGAAGCAACAAAAAATCCCAACCAAACAACAAACTCAAACCAGAAATATGCTAAGAACACAGCAAAGAGCTGATTGTTTTTGTTTTGCTGTGTGTGAGGGAGTCATAGGTTCAGGATTCCATACCAGAGAGGAATTTTACAAATATCTGCAGAGAGCCTTTCTAATGCTGCCTGTGTACAGACTTGGAGCCAAACATATCCTGTGTACATCACTAACACACTTTTGGTTTCAGTGCTCAGTGACAGCCCACCCTGTGCAGCTGTGCCCACTGTGCCTGGCTGGACACACCATCAGCTCTAACAGAGACAGACCAGTGTCATGTCGTAAAGACTTGTGCACCGGGAAAGCACAGACTCTCACCCTGAGCAGGGTGGGGCAGGAGGATGAAGCATTTGGGCAGGAAAACAGACTCGCTGGGAAGGAAACATATTCTCTCTCCAGCTCTTAAGAAGAACATGGAGAGTCTTCTGACTCTCAAACTATTAATAAATTTCTTGCAGAAGTGATGAGACTTTATCACGAAGAGGTAACTATTAAATAATACTCAGGGAAAACCCAGGCTCAATCAAATCTCCATAACCCAACAGAGATAACACTGATTATGCCAGGCCATGGTGAACGTTTTGCTTTAAAGTCAAAATATAAGGAAAGGCAGGGCATACAGCTCATCATTTTGTCTAGTTAATGCACCTAACTGCTGAGTGAAAAGAGACATGTCCACTGTTTCTTTTACGTATTTGGTTGTTTCGGGCTTTTTTAAAGCCACATTTTCACCAAGAGACGTAAAATACATCCCTAAATCAAGGAAGTAAGCAAGAGAAAGTGATGACTTGGCCAGTTTAGATGCTCCAGTTGTCTTTTACACCAATCTTCTCTGTCCCCAAGTCCGTGTGAGAACAACAGTAAGCAGTAACTTCACTGTAAAGAACAGATCCAAGGGACCAGGGTGAAGTTAATCCATGATTTTTGTCAGATTCTGGCCAAAACCTGAAGAAAAAGCCTGCCCACTGACAAGACAGAAATTAGCTGGGAGACAGTAATGGCTGCTTAGCTCATTGACATAAAAATGACTCTGTTAAGAAAAATTCCAGGAAACAATTGCACAATGACTCAGTAATACACAGCCACCTGCTCAGTTCATGGGGTGCATAAGGCCTTTAGCTCTGGTTCTTCACTGCTTGTGTGGAGTGTCCCACCTGCTTCATGGAAACAAAGACAAAAAGCACCTTGTGTGTCATTCATGACGCACCAGAATTTGAATAATATCCACAATAACTCAGAAATTTCGTCAGCAAGCACAGATGGACAAAGTAGCTTTAAAGCAACTTGAGAACTATTATCAGGACACAGGCAGTTTCTACAACAGGACAGATAAAGATAAGAAAACTAAATTATGATAATTTAGAAAAAAAACCCCACCAACACCCTTATTTTACTGCCAAGGATTCTTCTGCACGCAAATATTTTGTGTGTGTGTATTTCAGGCAGATGTAGATTTAACTATGAGATCTGAAGATATGGAGGAGGTATGAAACAAGAGGTTCATTTGTATCTTGAGTCAATAATAAAAAAAAATTAAAAGGAAGAGTCCAGACTTCTCTTTAGTTCATTAGTTTTTAATTTTAGTAGCATCTCTCCTGAGCTATAATTACTTTATTTTCAGTTTTTACCTCACATAGGGCATTGCCCAACAAACTCCTGACTGTTAAACAGTTGCACCAAAGTGACCATGTATGTACTGCTGGAGAATTTTTATAGCCCCAAGAGGACACAGTCAGTTCAGGTCCAACAACTCAGCCTTCAGCAGAGTCTCTTCATCACTGAATGCAGTTGCAAAAAGCCAGAAAAGTGACTCACTGCATTTTAGAATATGAATTTCCAACATGAGGGCTATGCTCTTATACTCTGCGTATCATGTGGGGGACAAGGTGGTATTGAAACAGTTCAAGGTAAAATTTTCCTCCAGCCAAAACTCCGTTGGACTGGAAGTTCTCTGGGACAGAAGAAAGTGTCTTTTTCTCTCGGTACTAAAGAGTTTCTAGAACAATGAGGCCAGATCTGCCACTGAATATCCTATGGCTACTGTCCTGCAAATAACAAAATCCCAAACATGTAGTTACACTTGAGCAAACCCCTTTCAGGCTACCACTGTAAAAAGTATTTAACTAATCAGTCAGCCTGAAAGACTAATACGTAAAGGTCAAGGATGATCATTCAAAGTACCAGTTATCACAGTAACTGATAGAAGAACAGCATGACTGTGCAGCTCTTAAACCAGAGACCAGATGCCTAGATCGAAGAAAAGCTTATTATTGTGAGGCTGCAAGGGTAAGAGGTTTTAAAAACATACTCAAATAGCAACCCTCCTTGTAAACAGCCATGCTTATACTATCCTGTAATAATAAACTAACACAGGGGGAAAACAAGCAACCAAAAGCTTGAATGAGGAAAAAAATCCCCAAAACAACCCAGCTAAAAAAGTGGGAAATAGTGAATCTACTCTGAGAGTATTCTCAAACGTTAAACTTTCATCTCATAACAGAAGCAATTGGTCCTGACAAACTTACTTCACTTTTTATATGAAGCAGATTTGAGCTTAGGCAGTTACAACAGAATAACTCCAGTCAAAGAACTCCAAGGGAAAAAATAATATCGATATCAAGTTTCTGCTTCTCAGACTCCTCAACTTAAGGGCTGATTAGGTTTAGAAAAAAATTTAAACAACAATATGATGAAAAAAGAGGCCGTGGCCCTGGCATATGGTATTATAAACACAGGAAAGTGCCAGTATAAACCTTTATCGGGAGACTGGGTTCTTTGTCAAGCTGTGCCTTTCTTCCAAAACATCCTTGCTGCCATATGTCTGCATCTCGCCAGCTGCAGACCTAATAAGAGACTTCTTATTCATACTGTATAATGTTTTACAGGTTTGCCACGGGGGTCACTCGCTGTGAGTCATTTACGTCACAACCCCAACAACCTCGGAGCTGACGGGAGCCAAGAAATGTAGGTTGGTGGAGGGGAGAGGAGGGAGGGTGAGGGGAAACAGCACATCAGGCTTGGAGCTCTGTGATTTCATCTCCTCACTGAAAGCTGGGCTTTCTAACTTGCTCTTCTGCTCCAAGGGGCTCAGGGACCTTCCTGCTGTTTTCACACATCGGAGGAGAACTTAAATACACATATTTAGATGAAGACTGCTGAAAAATTTTATTCCCCTTACTCTTGTTCTTCACCTCGTTATTTGCAACAACTCTGCATTTCCAACACGAGAGCTATCAGTTTTTGTAACCTATTTGGAATATATTGTGCATTTCTAAGGTGAAAATGGAAAGACACTCCACATGTGCGATGCAGCGGGTGCAGGCATTCATCGGAGGAGAAAGGGAGCTGGCTGCTTGATGAAGTCAGTTTTTCGAAAGAAAAACTTCTACCCCACCCTCACATTTTGTCACCCTTATCTGGCTCTCTACAGTGTTTTCTTTTGGGTTTTGAATCGGTATCCACTAATTGTATGGAAAACGGCTTTTCAAATCTATAGCTGAATCCACAAAGGAAAGAAATACTACAGTAAATCTAAAAAGGCTTAGGATCAAATCTAGAGCTGTGACTGGAGTCATCAGGGTGACTCTTCTAGCTGCCTGCAGTCTTGGAGGCAGGGAAATATTTGCCTTTCCTCCTCACTCCCTTTCACATAAACAGAGAATGACAGAGATGGGTGGAAAAATGAGGGCAAGGTAAAAATTTGCTCTTTTTGCTGCTGGAATAATTTGCTCATTTAATGGCCAATGAACTGAGTGTTGAACAAGTTGGTCCAGCACACCCAATTCAGAGCCATGCCAACAAATCTGTGCACTGTAAGCAACAAAGCTGCCATGTAATTTCCCAATATGTGATGAAAAACAAAGGCCAGAGCTCTTAATAGTTCATCTCCAACCAAGACAATATTTCAAGGATTTTTGTTTTTAAGTACAGGCATTCTGTACGTGTGAAATTGAAAGGGGAGAGGACACTGCTGAAACATTTTCAATTCTTGCTCCTCTGTAGGGAACTCAGGGCTTCTGTTTTCTTTTCTGTCTGTCTCAGGGGATAGGAAGCTTTTAACTTCAGTATTATCCCATCCTTTTAAAAGGTTTCAAACACTGCACAAGTGTGAAGTCCACAGGAAGACAAGCCTTACTCACTCAAATGCTCATCTTTGTTTTGTTCTGTTTCAATGCTAGCAAGTCACTCACAAGGCAGGACATTTTATTTAGTAAGGAAACAGCTGCAATGGAAAATGACTTGGAAAATATGAGGCAGGTATTTCCATGGAAAGTTTAGTCGCTACTTTTTTTTGCTAAAATTTTTAAAGTTTAAATGTTTCTGGTGTTAGTTTTGGGATTTTCTTCAGACAAAAGACATGAGATGTCTATGTCTTTATCTCTTACCTGAATCCTATGCAGTCATGACTTAAAAATGGACATCAGAGTATAGCTTGTTTTAAGAGCTCTGAGTCTTGGAGTCACACATCCAGAGAACTGCACTTCACGCTTTTTGCTGGCCTTCCAGACTGAGCCCAGCACAGCAAACAACACTTAGAAAATCACCAAGGACAGTGAAAATCATCCAGAAGTGAAAGCAATAAACAAAGAGGTAAAGACTATGATCTTTTTAAAATATTCTTTGTTCAAAATGAGGTACATCTAATAGATGCAACACTGGCACTTGCAAGCCCTAAATGCATCAGCTGCCCAAGTGCAAGAAACCCTCGTGCACCTCCACCATTCAAAGCTTCTGTAGGAAGTGAGAGAAGTGGAGGAGCAAAGCACCCTGGGCAAATCCAGAGAAACATTTATGAATTCAAGAAAACCTCTCACTGGAGAAATATGGATCTTTCAGGTCAGTAATCCCTAATCAAGGCTGAAAATAGCACTCCACAGCTGTGACGCACTTTAGAGCTGCACGTTAAAATTAGTATTATGAGTGTTGAAACTACAGTAGCTCTGCTGGGAGTCCTGTTAATGAATGTACAGGAAGTGTAGTACTGCAGTCCTGTGGCACAGACACGCACACACGCTCCTGTAAACTAACCTTATAAATATTATGTGCACAAAATCCAAAGTCACGGTCCTGGTCTATTTTTTGCCATTCTTCCTATAAGAGAAACTAAAAATAGGCCCATGAGAACTATTCGCAGGACTTTGCTCTTCAAATATTTAACTCTTGCAACAAGAAACTGCCTAGCACTGTTTCTGAAGAGATTCTTCAAGGATTTGGCAGTATGTAGATGATGGATATATTTTTTATATTTTATATTGTTTATATATATGTCAGCACATACACAAAATAAGCAAATTATAGCCCTAAAAAATTATGCTTATTTACATATATCTCCGAAGTTTATTTACCAAGATAAAAATAAAGACTTGGGAGAAAATGGGAGCATGACATCATACAGGTCGGAAGTTCTATTCAGAAGCACAGGGGAGGGGGAAAACAAAAAGCAAAGCAAACCCCCCAGGTCCTTCAACTAATCACTGCTATTTAATCAAGGAAGATTACAAAGCTGGGCATCACAGAATCTCTCTGATACACTAGAAAAAGAAGAGCTATAAAATTTAAAGGTATGTGAGTAAGAAAAAACAAGAATCATCTGCTGTCTCTGCTCCAAGGCCTTTTCCACACAATGAACAAGCTGCAGGAAGGCTACCTCAAAACCCTGGGAGTGCCAAACAGGCACCCAAGTGTGTGAAAACAGGCAAACCTCCACCATCCGCTTGCTCCTGCAAGTATGAGGATAGCTAACCTTCCTCTTGCTATTGGAAGGGGCATGCACAGTGTCTGGCTGCAGCCAGCTCAGGGGAGCAGATGGCAGCAGAGGCAGATGGCAGCACACACAGGTTCTGCAGGGCTGGGAACGCAAAGTACTGCATCTTCCAGGGAGGAAAACAAATGTTGGGAGACACTGAACTGAGGCTGAATTGACTTCCTCAAAGCCTGTGCTGTTTGTTTTCAGGGGCAAACACTTCAAATATAAGAACGACTCGATTTCTGCATCGATGCTCAGCACTAAAACGGCTTGAAAGGCTCCCTGCACCTTGGAGGAAAACTGCCTGAGCATTTACCTCAATCTACCGTCACCAACTCCAGTTTTATCTCATTTCATTCACTGACAGTAGCTCTTTGTGCTTACAGACTGCTGAACTGCTTCTTCAGAGATTTTTAAATACTTTTGAGAAGGAGACTAAACAGCCTTATCTCCTTAGTAAAATAAGGAAATGGAGGGGTAAAAAGTCCCATTGTCTTCCCTGTGAAAGCTGAGAGTCCCCACCAAGAAAAAAGCCTGAGTGGCTCAGCTCCAGAGTCACACTGCATCCAACGCAAGTGACTGCAAAGTGGTAAGGTCATGAGGGACTGGAGGGGAGGCAGGACAATCCTGGGAAGAAATCTGCAATACGAGTGAAAGGGGCACTGGGGAGTTAGGGATTCATGGTGAGACCTGGAAAGGACAGAACCATAGAATCATAGGATCACAAAATGGCCTGGGTTGGAAAGGACTTTAAAGATCATCTTCTTCCAGTCCTCCTGCCATGGGCAGGGACATCTACTAGACCAGGTTGCTCAGAGCTCCATCCAAACTTGCTTTAAACACTTCCAAAGAATGGGGCATCCACAACTTCTCTGGGCAACCTGTTTCAGTGCCAAACCACCCTCACAGGCAAGGTTTTTTTTCCTACTATCTAATCTAAACCTACACTCTCTTTTGCTTTGAAATCATTCCCCCTTGTCCAGGAAACACGGAGCTGGAATCAGTCATGTCACAGTCTAAAGCAATGGAGCAAAAGAGATGGAGAGCCAGTGTAATTCAAGAGGACTGAGCAGGGATATGTTGAACTTTTTAACAGGCTGGGGACCATGAACAAAGGTTAGACATATGGGCCAGGGAAAAGATTTCTAACAGGGGTCAAGAGCAACGATAGCTGGGAGAAATGTGCTGAAGCATCCACACAACAGAGCACTGACAGATTTCAAACTTGGGCTAAGACATATGACCTTCTTATGGCCAGAGGTGGCCGGAATTCCAATCCCTCTGAATTAACAGTTTGCTTGAATAATGAAAACCTTAGGAATGGGGGGGGGGGGG
>WEKX01017507.1:0-10100 GCA_013390025.1 Pitta sordida | reverse complement strand
GGGGGAGAAAAAATAAAACAAGGCTGCAGATAAAAAAATCCACAAAAATATCTTTAATTAAAAATCCAATTTTGCTTCATTTTTTCTTCTGTTGCAGAGCATGGAACTCAATAAAGTACCCACAAAGTATTTCACTGCAGGGTCCTATCTCATTTGACAAACAGAATGGATGCTGCCTACAAATGCTTTTCAATGAGCAGCTGCATTTTCTTTAGTGCAGACAGCACTAAATCTTCCTAACTCCAAGCTATGGAAATTCTTCTGTCTGTTCCTTTATTTTCTAGGAGCTTTTAACTTTCATCACCATAGTATCTGAAGGCTTCAGAAATATTTATTTGAATAAAACTTCCTTAAAGAAAAGAGAGCTAAGATAAGAAGTGTCAGGTCAAATCTATCTACTAATTTGAAAGGTACAGTACGAGAAAACTGAGACCCATTTCTGAGAATTTTTCTTATTATATAATACTTTCCAATTCAAAAGAGTTGCCATTGATCTCTGGAAGCATACAGTAAATAAGATAAGGAGTCAAGCAGTCATAAAAACAGGAATTCACTTATAAGAATCTGGATTTTAAACAAATTGCCTAGTACTGCACAAAAAGTCAGCACTCTAGGGCATCATCCACCTATCTTAACCCTGAAATTTTTCCTTCCGCAGTCTCTTGACTCATTCTCTAAACACATTCTGGCATCCTCAAAAATGTGATCTAAGAAAACACTGCTTCCCTCAGTGGAGAGCACAGTTTTACACCCAGCACAGGTTTGTTCTGTGCCATGACTGGATCATGGAATCTATAGGAAAAGACATCTGCAGAGATGCAGATCAGGACATGAAGTGAATATGAAGGGGATATAAGGGATTGTAGGCTAGTTAAGCTCATGCAGGTGCCCCAATTTTAGAATTCTCCTTATTTCTGAAAGCGCAATAAATCATTTCACCATGTTTTTCAGTGGAGTTTCATGAGGTATACAGTCAGAAAAGTGAGACCTGCTTTCATTTCTGTTTTAAGTTTCATGAATATTTAAAAGATGCAGCAAGTGAAATCATTCAGAGTGAACAGGCTTCGAAACCATCTCTCTTTAAACTATAATCAAAAAATCATTTTAGGTTCAGATTTATTTATTTTTTTCAGTTACACAAGACAAGTCCCATTTACCTGATTCAGTCGAAACATTTCAGTCTCTGACTGAAAGAACAAAGCAACCCTTCAATCATAGGTTTAGGTAACCACATGCTGTCTTGATGAAGGAAAAAAAGGTTAAACACCTCTCCTAGTTTCTAAATGCATTCTTCACTTAAGACCAATATTTCTTCGCTCACAATCTGTATTCCTGGCACCTTGTTCTTTAACCTAACAATTTGCAAACTTGAGTTTCAACAGTGTTCTTTGAGATGCAGGTATTTGTGACAGGCGCTCTTATTTAGTTATTGGTGCTTCTATGTGGCTTACTTTATTTTGGAGGAGAGCGAAAGCAAAAAAGAAAAGAGAAACAGCATTCCAATGTAGCCTGGATAAGGATGGATGAGTACTTGCAATTCAGGCTGCTGCTTTATCAGATGTCGAATTTAAAGGAGGATGTTGATGTCTGTACTCAGGTCAGGGTAAAGACAGAGGGAATGAACATTTCAGTCCAACTGGGACAGAGGCAATTAGCTGAGTCTGTAGGGACTGCAACAAGAGAGGACTCAAAGTCAATTCGCTTTTTAAGCCCTCAGACAAGTCACTTCCCCCCTCCTTGTTCACAGAGTTTTTGTTTCTTTTTTTCTTTTCCTCTAGCAAACAAGTTTGAAAGGCTGAATATTTATATACTCTGAGTTCCAAGAAGGAAAGCTGCAAAATATCAAAATAACTAATTACAAAGGGGGTCTTTATATTGAAATATAAAACTTTTCTGCAACAGCCCTACTGCTTACAGTAGCTCTAGTGACCTGGTCAACATGAAAAAATCCACTTTACTGAAATATTAACATGTTTATATCTCATATAGGACTTTTTTTTTTAAACCACAAAAAGCTCCTGGTGCTGAGTTCAAACCAGCTTTTGCTTTGTACTGTGTTTCAAACACTGTCTGTACATACCACTGTATATTTAGTAGAAAACATATGCTTGCTATAACCATGTTTTTATAAAAACCTGGGCTTCTTCAACAACATGCAGATCTTTGGCTGTGTATGCTCTAGTGACCAGAACTGATAATGCCTAAAAATTTAAATTCTATCAAAAAATGAATCTGAATTTTATTTTCCCACCCACTTTCCTTCCTCAAAACCAGATAGTTGAAATAAACCCTTCACAATTTTGCTGGCTTACTCAACATTGGAAATTCTCTCCTGAGGTGTTTAAGCCCTCAGCTCCCTCATGACGTTATGGGGTGATAGAGCCATTTCATTCAGGTCTACCAACATTGGCAGAGCTCAAAAACTCAGGGGAGCACGAAATCTTGGAAAAAAAGAGGCCAGATTTAAAAATCAGAAAATGAATATGAGAAAGAGATGCTTCACAATGAGAGCAATGATTGCTTTTTGGACCAGAATAAAACATATCAAACTAGTTACTGCAGTGACAACCACACGTGATCATCTTGAATCATTCTTGACTAAGGAAGACTTAGAAAGTCCAAGACACAATTGTTTTCTATGCATGAAAGAGAATGGTGAATGTATGGCTCCCCTTCCATTCCAACGTTATTTAAAGCTCCAGCTTTCTTTCCACTCTGAACAGCTCGAAGTAGTAAAAATAAATTAAGCAGTAACTGCTGACTGCTGCCATGGGCAGGGTGATGGCACAGAAGTCACACCTGGGTCACCATGGTAGGCTTGCACATACTGGTGCAAATTGCAGCAAAATCTCTGGTGTGAAAAGCCTGTTCTCTGTGTAGGAGAGGCCACCCTAAATTATTCCCCATGTGGAACATGATAAAGATACAAAGGTCTTGACTCATGACAACTATAAATGCACTGGAAATTCTTAAAGGAAGGACCTCACCATGCTGAAGATACACCATATTTTATTTTCCTGCATCAGACCCAAAGGAGAACCTGCAGTAGGGAGGTGAGTACTGCACAGCTTCCACTGCAGTCATGTTCTACAGACCTTTAAGGTTTTCCCAATGANGGGGGGGGGGGGGGGGGGGGGTGTGGGGAAAGACCCACAAGAACCCCAGAAAAGAATCCAAAGCAGCCAACCACACATCAATACCTCTCTTGTGCAGAGAGGTCACACTTTCCAAAGTCAACATTTTTCTTCCCTCTCTGATTTGGGGGTGGGGAGTGGGGGGGTTTCAAAAAGTAATTTATCAAGAGTTTACCAACCAAGATAAAGTTGAATGTTTGTTTCCTTTCATCTATAGAGTGACAAATATGAGCTGTAAGAATCCCTTCACTTCTTCTGTCCAGGCATGAAATTTGTTGAGAGCGAGATTTGGAAGACACCACTTCCACTTTTCTCTCATTACATCACTACCTATGACACTACAAGCAAAGGAACCTACATGATGCAAGCTAAACCTCTTTGGAGAGGAAGACTGTTGCTTTTGGACTTACTTACAAGTTTCAGAGGCCAACAGCAGAGTTGAAATTCAAATATTTGAAAACCCAAACATGGCATTTTCTTCAGTAAATGCTCTATCTAGCACCAATCTGCCAAGGAGCAGGCAAAAGGCAGATTTCTTCCCATCTCTCTCTCATTTTCCATTTTTCATTCCTTTCTCATTTTCTCCCACCTCCACAAAAGAACGGGAGAAACCTCCTCCCCTCCCTTCCCTCCTTTTTGTGGGCAGTGATTGGGAAAAAGGAACCTGATGCAGCTTCTAAGCCCATTCTTAACATGTGGGCAGCCTGTTCACTTCTCCAGCTCTTGCTGGCTCTTTTCCATAATGAGCTCAGAAAACACAGAGCCATCCACAAATATTACAAGCATCAGACTGTTCTGCTTCTGGAGACTCCATCAGTGAAAATGCTGAAGCAACTCAGGAAAATGTCCCTCCTTCCCCTACCTTTCATTTATAATTGACCTCTTTGATCCTCTCCCTTTTCCTTGAGGTAGACGAGCCAAATGACAGGAAAAACAAAAACCCAAGATTCACTTCAAGAAATGTCAAGCGTGAAAGAATGAAGTCCCTGAGAGAAAAGTGAAGGGGAAACTTGGGAGCTGCCAGTCTACCAACCTCCTGAAAGAGGACAAGCCCATGACAACGTTGTCTTTCTTGCAAGCAAGAAAATGTATCTGCAATTTTCTAGGTTACTCAAGTGATGTTTTTAAAAACTACTTGCCAGGAAAATAAGTATCAAAAAAAGAAAAAACCCTCCCAAAGTAATATAGTATTTTAAAATTATTAAATGTAGCTTGTAATTTATTTTTTTTTTCAAAAGGAACAACATCAGGAATCCATGAGGGAAAAGCCTGGCACCTGAGATACAAGTAACTAGAAAAAAATACAGTTTTTTTTCAAAGAGTATTTCTTCACCACTGCAAGAAAATGTGCAGCCACAGAAGTCCACAGGTCTATCTGGATATAAATTTGGGGTTACCATGCATGGTGACAAAGGCCAGAAGAGAAGCTGGCACAGATAAACACTGAGAATGTGCACTCCCAAAGGAGCAAACAACAAAGGATTTGGTCACAGACTGACACCAAAGCCCAAAACAGCACCGCTTCTACGTCAAGCTTAGAATGCCCACAGTTTTATAAGAAACCAGTACTATTAAAATATTAAAATCTCAGTTTGGATTAATTATGAGGTTATAAAACTCTAATTGAGAACCCACTTAAACATATTATTCTTGAATCATGAACAATCTAGGCTGAAAATGGCCTCTCAGCATCATCTAGTCCACGTTTTTCCTGTCCTGTGGCTCAAAGCAGGCTCACATCAGTGTTAGGTTAACTCAGACAGTTGGTTGGAGTAGGTTTCCATCCCCACAGTCTCTCTAGGCATACTTCTGCTCTTCAGCTACACATGCTGTGAAAAATTCTTGTATTTAATCTGACTTTCTCTTGCTCTGCAGATTGCCTCTGGATGTTACAATGTGCTTCTTTGAGGAAACCTGGCTCCACCTTCCTTATGATCCCCTTTTAGGAAGACTGAAGGGAACAAAGAGATCACAGCCAGCTCCTCTCTGCCCTAGTGAGAGTAAATCACACACAGCAAGCCACAGGATGTTTTAGGATCCCTGGGGGGAAGGGAAGTTCACTTCTACCAGTTGGCCAGCTGCACTCTTACAAGGGCAGCGGGTTCCTGGTGAGCCCCCATGGCTGCAAGCACAGTGGTGACTCAGGGTCTGGCCTGACTCCTTGCTGACTCATTTCCCTCAAACATTTTGAGTTAATCAGTCAAGAGTGCTAATGGACTGCTGAAAATGGTATGCTGCTGCTTTTGCCCTTGTTATTATTGTATCATGATTCATGGGATGCTGCCTACTGCCACTAGCAGTGCACCAGGACTGGTTGATGCCATACTTGTGACAACTATCAAAGAAATCATTTTTGGGGGAAAAAACCAAAAAAACAAATAAAGTGTCAATATCTAACTTAATAATGTCACCTACACAACAAAAAAGTCTTTGGATCCAAGAGGAGGTAGTTGTAAGGCTGACAGCTGCTAAATAGATATTGGACTAAGGCCATAGTCCTATGAAAGTCTAACCTTTGAAATTAAAGAAGTTTTTAGTGCTACAAAGCAAAAGATAACCAGCATTCCAAAATTAATTTTCTCCTAATCCCAATAGGCAGCAAAACAGGAAAACCACAGCAGATACTGATCAAACAAAACATCTCGTTTCCTGCATGGAGCCCTCAGCTCTGCACTCAATCACAGTTTTGGGTTTGTCATACAGGAATCAGGAGAAAATACTTTAATTTGAAAAGCAAATGTAATTATACTAAAGAAAGAAGGCAAGTGTTCAATCTGCTGGCATCACAGCTCCATCTACCTTCCCAGCTTCCAGAGCATGCACAGCTGGCAGAGCAAACTGTAGTGCATTTGTGCTCCCAGGTGTTTCTTCCAAGGATGGAGACACACTCCTTTAGTGGCACCCAAGCCAGTATCTGTTCGTATTATTTAGACAACAAGTATCCAAGGCTTATGCATCTCCAAAAAAATGCCCCTCTTATGGCAGGTGCAGTAAAACTCTATCTTAATTGTTTAAGTCTTTCCCTCTGGCATTCCAAAAATCTTCTGAGGTTCTGCCAAGAATATTTAAGCAAGTCTTCCCTTAGAAAGGCAGTAAAGTGGAATAAAATAATTTAATGAAGTTAAGGGGATGGTTTTTTCCTTTTTCCTCTCTGATAATTACACAGAATATATCTCAGTCAAACAAAGGAAAAAAAGGTCACATTATAAGAAAGGAAGTGCTGGTTTGTTGGTAGGTTGTGGATTTTTATGGCAAAAGCTTTAGGCTACAACCAAATGCTGTTGTCCTTTTCCACACAGTGTTACATGCAGAGACTTGATGAAGATGGGCCTGATCCCTGGGTGGGCGTTCGCTTGGGAGTTGGACTAGATGATCCTGTGGGTCCCTTCCAACTCAGAATAACCTGTGAACCTGTGAAGATGGCTCACCATTTCTGTATTAATACACTACAGATCACATTATTTTTCTATCCATTTTCCACTGGTGAAATGTATTCCATTTTATTCCATTTTATCCAGTTTTTCACTCCCACATTATCTGAGATGTGAGCAATGTATGTTTCTAATCTCACCTATCAACAAAAAGCCCCTCCTATTTGTCTAGATCTCTCCCTTGCAAAGCCTAAGTCCAGTGACTGTCATGGCTTTCTTCATATGGTCTATTTTCCAAGACTCAGTGAGACACAGACCACTTAATAACCTATAAAATCATTGGCCAGTCATCAACTAGAACCCCATAAAAAGTTAAAATGATATTTTGCAGATAGATACAACTTTTCTCATGCCACAAGACAAAGGAAAGACAGTTTCTTTCAGCGTAATGTCAAATCCATGTAAAAAAGTGGCTTTAGCTAGTTTTCTTCATACTAAAATGAAATATGATCTCTCTGACACTTTCTGTCTGTGTTGAGGGGAAAAAATGAGGAACAGTTGAGTGGTACCAACTTTGGAAACTGGTGTTGATGATCAGTGAGCAAACATGCTGCTATGCCCCAGTCTCAAAAGCTGCCTGAACACTTCTGGCACCCAATTAGTTTTTGGCTTTCTGGACTGGCTAATGAAGAGAAATTCATGGTGGACACTGCTGGGCTGGATGACTGTTACATAAAGCAACTTCTCAAAATAGTGGAATCCACATGTGGAAGATCAACTCATTTAACTTATAGACGTGCAGAATTTGATGTTTGACTGGATTCCTTCTGCAGTGGACAGAGGAAACTGTGCACCTGCAAACAAGTCAATGTTCTTCATATACAAAAAACCCACCTGGCAATCTTGAAATGAATACATAGCTATTTCCTGAGCCTACCATATTCACAGATCATGTCACAAAGATGTTTATTACTCTTATACTTCATCCCTGAACTCAAAGTCCACTTACCAAATTTCTCCCCCCTCGACCCCACCCCCCAGCATAAAACAGTGGGTTTTTTACATGACGTAGCAACAAATTTCTTCCTCCATACCAAACAAAATAAACCGACCTTCTGAAGTCATTCATTAAAACCTGTTTGTCAAGAACCTCAAAAATTATTGAAACCTTCTTTGTGATACCACTGTAGTTTTCAAATGCGATGCATTACACCACAATGGTACACACTCAAGTTTGATAGAGAATTTTAAAATTTTTTTTATATCCCACATGCATTCCAACATCCTGGAAACAACATGGACAATGCAATATATTTCCTACATCAAGCAAAGCATGGAGACCATCACTGATATGGCCATCTAGAAATTTATTCTACTGCAAGTCTACACTTAACAGGAATTTGCTCTCAGCACATATCCACATTATATTTCTTGCAGAAAGTTTTGACAGGGAAGCAGTAACCCCCAGCTCACATTTTCAGATATCTTAGGTACTCCAAACCCAAATCAATTGTCATCTTGGATAGTAAAAGCACTGCTCCTCTGAGAGCCAATGTAAAGAGGGTAAAAAATGTCTAACATTTTTGTGGCACTCCATGTTCCTGAGGAGATGGACTGTAATTATTTGAACCATTTAAACTTTCCAAGGCCTCAGACATTTTGTTTCCAAGACTAAATTCAGCATTGCAGTGCAGCTGAGAGGTCTGGGAGTGAATAACTGAAGTCAGATTATGATGTAACCAGATGGGACCAGAGAAACTTCATGTCATTCAGAGACAACATGTTCTTTAGACATGCTCATTGATAAGTAACTCAGGGAGGAGTTAATCTTGACTACTTGTAGATGTGTATGGTGTAGACAGCCAGATGCAAACTACATCCTGAGATGATGCCTTCTAAGTCAAATGGAGGTTACCAAGTGTTCTCCCATGACATCTGTAACAGTGAAATGAAGCATGCCACAGAGCAGGTCATAAGACTTCCTTGATAGAAATCCCTTTTGTCTCCACCGACCATGAAAAATGCCTTGGTGGACAGCTCAAATGCAGTTCACTTTGCCAGAAAAATCCCATCTTTAAAATCAAAATACTATTTCAGAACTTAGTTGGAGTTTAGTGATTATGGACAAGTGCTTTCAAACAACTGGGGATGTGCCTTGTCTAAAAACACTTCCCAAGAGTACTTTCTTGCCTACACACAACCTGCACCAGAGTCATCTTTAACACAAACCAGTAACTCTTTTTCCCTCAGCAGATGACATCCCAGGATTGGGGCAACGCCCTACTATTTGTATGCTACAAATGATAGGCAAAACTTGCTAGGTGGATGTGTGTCTGTTTTGGTACACAGATTGAATTAGAGCCCATTTTGCCAGGCTAACTCACCAATCAGCTAGAGATAGATGCTGAGGACTACCACAAAGGAAACTCATAGTGACAAGGCCACTATGAGAGACAGAGCTCTTCAACTTGTGTATCTCAGAATGAAATTAGTCTAGCCTCTTAAGGAAAAATAAAAGCCAGAAAACTAGTAACTTTTTAATCTCATTGGGTGACATTTTGATACTAGCCTGGGGTGCCAACAACCGGGTATGAAAGATTTGTTGGGTGAACAAGTTGTATTACATCACAAAGAAAATAAAGAAGTGTTCCAATAGAACAGTCTATGAGGATTTTACTGATCGTACTGCACACAGCTAGACAATCAGAGGGCTCTGTCTGTGTGTACACATTCATGGACAAGCACATACGGACCAGCAGAGGTTTGGGAACAGAAAAGCTTATACCTATATATGGCTCTGTTATATGGCACTGCAAATAAGTGCAAATACAGTAAAATATATGAAAGGACTCACATGGCGAGCAAAATAAAAGCACAGACAGATTGGAACATTTCCCACTAAAACAGAATTCATTCCTGAGGTATTCATTTCAGTGGAAATATTCTTTTGCTCTTACTGAATTTAATAAGGAGATCTGCCAGCTATTACAAATGGAGAAGAAGCAGTTACCCTGAAAGACTGAGCCGGTCAAGAGCATTAAATCCTACAAGTCTCAAAAGGTTTGACACTTTTAATAAAATGTTCAGACCCTGTATTGCTAATCAAATCAATTCATAATAATTACTACACCTTATATCAAAGAATGCCAAACCTCTGTAATGGAGGCATGGAACTTGTCAGCTCACATGTATCCGGTCAAACCTAACGTGGGTCGATAGAAGCCCAAACCATTATCTGTCTGATAACTGTTTGGTGGCTTCTGCAAATAGGCTTTAAACTAAGTTCAAAGGGGGAAGGGGATCCGGCAGCCACTCAAGAGGGCACTGGTATTGGTAAGAATGAGCCAAGAGCATATTCATCAACACAGTTGAAGTGCATGTACACCAATGCATGCAGCCTGGGGAACAAACAGGAAGAACTGGAGGTTACGGTGCATCAGAAGAGATACGATATAGTTGCTGTAACGGAAACATGGTGGGAAGAAGCGCATGATTGGAGTGCCACGTTGGAAGGCTATACACTCCTTAGAAGGGATAGGAAACCACGTAGAGGAGGGGGGGTGGCCCAATATATGAAAGCAAACTTAGATACCAT
>WEKX01017501.1:0-83895 GCA_013390025.1 Pitta sordida | reverse complement strand
AAATGTTTGTCAGATTATTACTAGCTGTATCCTGGCTTGCAGGAATCAGACCAATCTGTTCCCTTCCCTGTGCTCTTTGGGTTCAAATGCCAGCTGAATTTGTGTAGGTTCCCAGAATGGCAGTGCAGTGATATCTGGTGGTCTCGCCACCTGAATTCAAGCATCGACATGTCCTGAATGTTTGTGTTGAATGGCAGCAGCTGGGATTTTGTTGTATGTTCGTCCTTCCACCAGTACTATCCTTCAGGGTGTCATTATCAAAGTAGAGCATACTTCTCAACCTCAAACAGTGTGAGTCTTGCAGGAAAAAAATCATGCAGTGAGATATGTGAAATTCTCATTGAATTAATGGGCCTCTTTGATTTTTTTGCCCAAGAGAATACAAAAATCAAAAAATTTTTAAGCCAAAAAAATCTGGCGTCTCCTGGGTAAAACGTGAGAGTTGAGAAGTATGACATAAGCATTAGTAGCCTTTGTGCCTCTTGATAGCTCTGCTGAATCTCCCAAGACTCTAAAAGTTGATTTGTCAGCTTAACATTAGCTTCAGCCTTAGCTGCAGCAGTAGCTGTTGTTTCACCTTTATCAGCAGAAATGGTGCAGCTACTGGAGGGACTGATGTGGTAAATCTTTTTGTGACACCATTTTGTTTTTGCCACTATCTCTAATTGGTTTGCTCGTGCACTCTGCATCCCTAGCTAGATAGGCTGAAAGCTTCATCACACTTTAATTAGAAAAGAGCTATTTTAAAGTTACAGAGTTGACTAATTTTATTCATCAAGTCTCTAAGGGTCACATTTTCAAACTGGACCACTAGAAATGCCATTGGTGATGTTTTGCAGAGGCTGAATTCCCAATACTGCATTATAAGCATCATAATTTGACACATTCACAAAAATAAATGTAGATCTGCGACTACAAGCAAAACACTGTGGGGTTTATGTGTAAAAAAATTAACTGAGACTGCTTAATATGTGCTCCTATCTTTTTGTTGTGCTTCCTGCTTACAGCTGCCATCTATTTTATCATGTTTGGACGCCCAGTATTGACTGGTTACGTATAAAGTCACTGACATGACACCCTGTTTCTTCTTTTTTCTTCTGTTTCCTAGTCACATTGACTGAAACTAATGTGTTGGTTTGCAATATATGTTCTGTAGAATATATATACCCTGTTGAAGTAAAGGCATCACATGAGGGTCCTGGACATTTCTGGGGCACACTAGGGCTGGATCAAATGGCAAAAAGTAAAGCTACTGGTATTGAACTTTATGGAGATCCACCCTCACCAGTGAGATGGAGGGTGGGAGGGAAAGAGAAACAGACATCAGNAGGGCTGGTATGAGGTGCTGGTAGTAGGAAGCCACTGCTGACATGCTGGAAACAGTGAGAGTTCTGTGATCCACCTGCAACAGGGGGAGGCAGGGTTCTATTAGTCCTTTTGTGTTTGTGTGGAACTGCAACATTAAATTGCCCTTTGATTTTTAAAGCCTTCAATTTGTTTGTTTCTCTGGTGCACAGAAACATCTTAAGGAAGAGTTAACATAATCTCTTTTTCTTTTTATGGTTTTAGATGTTATCACTCACAGTATCTTTTTTTAACACAGAAGGATAGAGAGTGGAGCAAGAAATCCATCCTCACTTGATAATCATAAGAGGGGGATTCACCTTGATTAAATGCAGAGTTATACTTCATCATATTTCCCATATATCTTTGTAGTGGTGACAGAATATGGAGCTTTGTTATACATTCAAGCAATTTGGATGGCATTTAAGGCTTTTTTTGTTCATTTGTGTAGTTGTTGTAAGGATGTGTCTACTTTTTCTCTATAAACTTCTAATTTCTGAGTTTTTTCTTTCCTCCATTATTTCCTTCTCCTCAAATAAGCAGACCAAGAGAGATAATTTTGTGAAGCACAGGTGCATTTTTACCATGTCCTGTTGTGCTAACATGTTTTTTATATGCTCACAAAACCATCTGCAGTTTGTAAGGGAGAGTTTTGGTACACTTGGCATTCTGCCCTTCCAACAGTGATTCTGACAGTACATGCTGCAACATGAGGAGACAGGGAAATTTTGTGAAGATATTTGGACTGTATTTCATCTTTTAATCTCATTTCAAATGTGCAATGCAGGTGGACATGCGTAACTGCTTCACTACTTGCCTCTCTTTCATATTATTTATTTATGGTGGTCAGCAAAATGAAAAGTGGGTGATCATTGCAAGGTGGTTGGGTGGTCATTGGGAATGCTGCCATGCTGACCCTGGTTTTCACCTCCTTGCCATTCAGCCAACTTTAAACCAATTTTATAATGGATCCCAGTTTGTGTCTGTGGGTGGAGGAATTGGCTGAAAACAGAAATATCTACTCTGCTGAAGTTTCGATGTTTTTAGGTTGATTATATCACACCGTAGAATGTATCACACTGTAGAATTCAGTGTAATATCAATAATGTTATATAAACAGTTTAGAAATGTTAAAATCTTTCATTTTAGTTTCCTAGACCAAACAGATGTTTTCTATGGTGTAATTTAACACTAAACTGATTTTTTCTTCATCACTGCAGTGATTTGTGGGAAGTGTAATTCAGATGCTTTGAATGAATAACTTTCAATTTTCTTTTAAAAATGTTAAACCCCAAACCTCCTCCAATTATTCAAGGGGTGTTACCTCCTGATAGATATATGCCCTTTTTATAAGAAAATTGTAAAGTTTGCATTCTTCTGAAAAAGATGTTTTTCCTGGAAATAGATCGTTGTAAAAAATTCTCACCTAGCTGTAGTGAGATACTTTAAGGATTGCAGCCTTGAAGAGATAGTGAGACACATGAATGGCAGTTGGTTTTCCTAAATATTTTTCCAGTGTCCTCTACATCTATATCCTGCTGTCTATTAAGAACCTCATTTTCTTCTGAGCTTAGGCATCTTCCTTTGTGCTCTTCTTCTCTCAGGAAGTTTTGTGCAATGTGGAAGGATGGGCTGCCTAAATTTTAGACTGGAGAGGACTAATTTGTCATGCAGATATCTGGATTAATAAATGTGGTTATTTCATATCTGAATGATGGGAGAAGTGGTTCAATTCAGGATCTATTTGGAAGAGGCAAACAAGTCTGTGACAGGACACTTCTATCTGCCAAATAACCAGCTGTAGTGAAGGCTTGGATGATGCTCAAAGGGAAATCAAAACCAAAACAGGATTATACAGACCTTCCAAGCCTCTGAAATTGGTTTGGTCTTCCCATCACAAAATGCAGGCTTCTCTCTTTCTTCTGAGGGGACTTCTATGTGACAACTTCCTAAGTGATTCTGAAATCCAAGTAATGTTGGGCCATGGCAGTGTACTGCTTAAAACTGTTAACTATTTGTAAAATCATCTGTTTTGTAATCAGAAATGATCAATAAACAGAAGCCTTCAGATGAATCTCTTATATTTATTCTGTGAACATATTGGTTTCACTCACTGAGATCTACATATAACAGGTAATTAAAGTGTCATTAAAAGGTTAGAAGAAAGTTATGGACAATTTGCTGAGGTTGAGGGCTGACTAAATTGACTTGAAGCTCAGATTGTTCACTTTTTTTTGGACAGTAATGACAAATGAGAAATTAGCTTACTTTATTTTATCATCCTTTTAGGACAAAGAGATTAATTTGGGGAAAGAGACGCCCATACCTAATGGCAAAGTATATTTCAGGAATCAGTCCCGTACATTTTGTGTTGGATGTTCTTGGGTTCTACCTACAGCAATCCTAATGTCCTCAAAATAAATGCCAAAGTAATCAAAGGTAGTTTAGAAAACTATATATCTTTCAAAATCTAGACCCTGGAGTCTTAGACAAGTATGTATTATAAATATAGCTGCTTCCAGGAATAAATGTCACCATGGTGAGCACAGCAATATTACCTGGTCTGGGACTGCTGGCTGCTCACATTTCTAACACAACAGTGGTTCAGAGCTCTTGAACCTTCCTTAGCTGAGCAATAGCTGGTGTAAGAGTTGCTGCCAAGATCTTCTCAAGGCACATTTACAGTTTTCCATTGAGAAAGGTAAGGCAAGTGTATACCAATGTTTCTTAAAGAAGAATAAAAATTAATTTTTTAATATTATGCTAACTGTGTGTGTTTGTCACATGCACTTGATGTGATTTTAAACTTGCATGTGTTAGATAAACATACATGCAGAGACACTTATTTATCTTGTATGTAATAAATACTTGAGACACACCTGACATGGAAATTCTGGCAATGTGTATTAAACCAACACTGACATTTCTGAAGATTAAACTTAATAGATTATAACAAAAACCTTCAAAAACAGTAGTGTTCCTGTCTTGCATGTCTTTCAGAGACATTTGCTGCCCTGGATGATACTCATGGAATGGGATTCGAAGCCTCCACATTTGTATTTCTAAACAATTTTTGTGTTTTCCCTTTCAACTCCAGTCTTTCTTACACACACTGGAGTAAAAATATATATGGAGGAAATTAAGAAAGGGGTGGGGGTGGGGAAGCAGTCTTTTAAAAAATTTCTTGCTAATTAAATTTATTCTTTTGTATCTGAGCAAAAGCCTGAGTCAGACCAAGAGCCCTTTGAATATCAACAACACATCTCGAGCTGGTTCTAATTTCCACTGAAATTATCATCTGGATCTCTAGAAACACTTCGAGTGAATCTGGCCAAACATTGTTGCTGTGGTTTCCTGTATTAGAACATTCCGTTCTCACTCTCCTCTCTGCCATGCAGTGTAGCGCCTTCTATTCCTATGGAAGTGACATGATCAGAAAGCAATCCATATTGGGGGTGACATATGAAATACAGCTCTACATAATGTATTTGGATAACCATTGATTTCTGAGTTTTGGAGATAATTCCTCACTAAAATTCTGTAACAGGAAAAAAATTTTTCTCCCACATGGTAGAAAAAAGACAAGCGTTTTTTAGTGGGAAAAGAATTGTTATTAAAATCTGATTTTTGTATTTTGGAAATACAACGGCATCTGCTTAAGAAAGAAATATTAGCAATTTTTATCCATAATCAAAACGCTAAAAAATATTTTTTCTCATCCTGTCTTTTAGCTCTCTTTGAAGTCACAATATTAAACCTCCTTAAAAATATTTATGTGTATTTAGTTAACAAAAGCTCCTGTAAGTTGAATCCATGCTGGCAAAAGGTTCAGGTAAGCTCTCTATATAAGCTTACAGACAATTGTGTAAATCTTCAGCCATTAAAGAGAAAGGAGAAAAAAGCCATCCTCATTACACTGCTGTCATTTACTCTTCATCTCCTGTCCTCTTTAGCAGCATTAAGATGGGATGTAAATTTGCCAGTTAATGCTGTTAGAAAATGGATGGTTCAAGAAGGGCAGGAATTAGAGATCAGTATTAGGTGCAGATAAGCTCCTTTTCCTCCGCAGTGGCGGCTGTTTAACATTCATGGGAAAATCATCATCAAACAGCGTTATCACAGCTCTGTTGATGTCTGAGGAACTTCATCACTATGATAATTTTTTTTTTATAGCTGTGAGCCAAAAAGCTCCCTTTTATTTCTGCTGTCTATAACTGCGATAGAAGCTTGTTTGTATGGGTAGGGTATTGCAAACTCTTAGCTCTTCAGCCAGGTTTGATTTCTTTCCACCGTCACTCCCCCACTCAACCCCTTGTGTACGTTGCACTGAACAGTAATGCTGATAATAATAATAATAAAAAAAAGTGTTCAAACAATCCTTTAAAGAATAACTGGTATTTTTATGATCGGTAATTCAAAGTTCGACAAGTGATGCCATTCTGTAATGCAACTGTCATCCATTTTGTGGTGAGTAAAGACTAGAAAGCAAGCACCCAGGGGTGGAGTGAATATCTAATGCCATGTAAACTTGACCAGGAAGTGGTTTAAAGATTGCAACAGGGCTCGGACCTACTTTGTTTTGGTTTTTTTCATCATCAGGTGAGAAGGTTCATCGCCTGTTTATGTCTTTTTATCTCCTCCAACCAGAGAGGAAGATTGCACTTTCCTGTATTTTCTTGAACCTCTTTTAACTTAAAGTTATGATAGTTAATCTCTACATATTTTGGACATATAGTGTCCAATTTTAAACTCATCAGATTTGCATAAGGACTCACCTCTAAAGGAGATTTCTACCCCATGCTCAGCCATCTTCCAGTGTATCTGAGATGAAGATCATGGTTGTTCTTTGACTCGTACTTGGGAGGAGGGAAGATACACAATTCCAGGCTGTATGCATTCTTCCAAGGGAGATAAGGTGCTATTCAAGGAATTTTTTTAATTTATTAAGGTTCTCAGCTTATGCTTCTTTGCAGCTTTGACCTCATTTTTTGTAGTTTATCTGCTCTAAATGACATTTCTCCTTTGGAATATAGCTGAAAAACATTGTTCCAAACACAAATTTTGTAGCCTCCGCAGCACAACCTGATAATTTTGATATTTTCACTCTGAATTCAGTATTGATTTGACTACTTAAGTAATTTACTTTTGACACAAGCTCATTCCTTGTCTTTTCCTGAGCAGGGACTACCAATCACACCATGTTGTGCAGAATTATGTTTGGAGTTTAGAGATAAGGACTTTTGTCTACTCAAGACAGCTTAGGCCACCAAACTCATTTCCCATAGGAGGAGGGTTTGAATCCAGTCAGGAACCTAAAGGTGAAAGGCCAGTGCTTTATAATTTAAATATTACCATATAAACATAAGTTTAAAGTAGATATTGTGTGGTTGGGGAAATACTAGAGTTATTTGGAGTGAAATTTCAAGGAACTCTTGCCTAAAGAAGAAAAGTGACCAAGAGACCCCGAAAGCTGCTGACTTAGAAATCCACTTTAGTACAGTGGTAAGTGTTCCCACCTGGTGTGTGGGAGACCCGGGTTCGATTCCTGCCAGGGAGACAGTGTTAAGAGTTGGACTCGATGATCCTTGTGGGTCCCTTCCAACTCAGAATATTCTGTGATTCTGTGACTTCCAAAGATCCCAGTCGTCTCCAGAGTGGCCCCTTGCTTTTGGACCAGGCTGTCAGGCTCCTTCTCAGCTTGACTGTCATCATTGGGAATGGTGCCAGGAGAGCCTTCCCAGGCTGCTGCCCAGGCTCTCCCCAGCGTTGTTTAATTTTTCTTCAGACAGAAAGTTTGTTTCTTCTTCCGAGTTTATGAAACAAATACTCATAGTACAATCAAAACCTTTTTCTGGGAACCATCACAGGCATTGGAAAAGGTGATGGACTTTTGATGTTTGGATTTGAGGGGGGTGGGATTTTTTAGCAGGATGATAGTAATTATTATGAAAACATTATAAGTACCAAGCAAGCTCTGTTTTGGAGCTGTTCTCCCACCATTACATTCTTCTCCTTATTCCTCATTTTTCTAAGCAAGTAACCCCATCTAGTTTCATCAACAGATACTGTAGAAGAATTGATTTTTTTAATTTTTGTACTACTGAACTAGATGAGATTTTGTCTTGCAGAAACTGTACAATTTCCTTTCTCTGTCCAAAGGGAGGAAGCTGGCATTACCATAACAATGACTTTAAGATGCTGCAGTACTGTTAAGAAGACAGGTCGTCTGGAGTTTTTTCCAAACTGTGTGAAGCCTGTGAAATACACAAGCATATTGGGGTGTTTCACTATTGCTTCAGGTTGGCTTCATGACCTATTTAAATGTCCTGGGTTATATTCACTTTTTCCTAGGACTTCACAGCTTCTTGTATGGTTCATTTTAAAATAACTCGACTACAAAAAAAAAAAATGCCTTGGGTTCCCAAGAACAAAAGACAATGATTGTAATTTGCCTCTGCCCTTTAGCAAAGCAATCAGCAATTTTCTAGTATTTTACAGTCATCCATCTAGCTATCTGTTCATCTTGTAATACCCTTACTTTTTCTTGGAAATATTCAAATTTATTAACCTTTCAGTAACTGGCAGCCATTAAAATTCCGTCTTGTGTTAACAAAGAGGAAACATGTCTCTGTAAATCTTTGTGTGATAATTTATTGGTTTACTTCCTTTGCTGCAGATACAAGTTGGCCGATTGTTGCCATTGGTTGTTGCTACCTGTACTTCTTCGACTTCCACACTGGCAGGGTGGCAGGTGTTACCTGGTTTGCAGTGTAGCTGATACTGAGGTAACTGTAGATCTATTGTCTCCAGCACAGCTGGCTCTTTGTTTGAGGGCACTTTAGTCTCATTAATAAGGATCTATTACAGCAGTGCAATGAGGCACAAGGAGGTTGGTGCTGGATCACTGGAGTCCACTGGAATGTAGAAAAGATGGGAGGATTTTGGTTGTGGAAAGGCTAAAGGCTGAGGTAGGCAGTGCATGGCTACTCATGTACTGGTTTTGTCTTGATTAATTTCTCTAGCAAAAATAGAGTGTTTATTTATCAGTGTTTATTGAAATCGACTCTATATCATTGGTAAGCAAGGCATTTTTAAAAATTACAATTCATCACTGTATTTTCTGAAGTATCATGCAAAGATATCTGATCACACTCTGCATGATCTCACTCAGATGCTGACAGCAACATACCTACATCAATGTAGCCCTGGGCAAGCTCAGTATTGCAATGTGGTGCAGACATGACCAACACTGGATGGTTGGGAAAATCTAACACTTCTGATTTGAAAAGCAAGATGTTTTGTTCCATACATACTATAAACCCATTGATGGCTCATGGCTGAGTCTTGAAAATATGAAGTGTAGATTCCAAAGTGGGCCAGACTGCATCAGAAAGACTGATATAAATAAGACTGGTCTCTGAGTTGTATAAACTACAAAACTAGGCACAGACCATATTGTTGTAGAGAGAAGAACGACAAGAACTTGTGGCTGAATGGTTACTGTATGAGCCAGTACTGAATGGAAACAGTAGGACTGTTTTGAGTAACTTCTCGTACTAAACACAAATGGCAACAACTCACCTGAGTTTCCAGGAAGGTGAACACACTCTAATTATGTCAAAGTTTGATCTTAAATCTTTTATTGTTTTCTTGGTTGTTTGTTGTTTGGGTTTTTTTTTTACTTCCCTGACCAGGGAACCTTCCCAGTTTTCTGGGCAGAAATTTCTAGGACTTGGGCTCACCTGAGGTGACATTGCCCAGTACACAATAGCATTCAGGGATTCTGCAGTGTCACAGCACTGTGAGACTCTTGCTCTAGTCCTTTTCCTGGCATAAATTTTTCCAGGCATGATTATTTATCAGAAGAGTTTACTCTTACTAATCTCTGGGGCTAGAATTCATGCTGCAACCTGTGGACTTATGTGTGTTTGTTCATGCTTCATTTATGCACTAGAGCTGAAAGGAAGCAAACAAGTATCACACAGCACTGCTGAGCTTTGTGCTCTAATACCTCTGGCTGTCCTCAGCCACTGAATTCTGCAGGGGCAGGGACTGTGTGTCATCTTGTCTCAGTGGCTTCTGTATATATACTGGGATAGCCAGAAACTAAGCAACTTTTGGACATTTATCTGTAACCTTTAATAATTTGCTATGCATATCCACTCATTCCTTTTTTATATTATCAATATTCTGCAGTGCTACTGGTTTTAATAAGAAGCCTTTTCACTGGTTTTCTTTGTTCTAGTCAACTAATCTCCTAATGGAAGTTTCTAATTAAATTCCTACAGCCATTTTCAAATTGTGTTTTGAATAACAAAGTCTTGCAAATGCTCCAAGTGTATCTCTCCCCCTGACTTGGGTGCCCTACCTTCCAAATAGCTGTGCAAGTCATTGTGGAGAAATGTTACTGAGAACCAATCTCAGCTGAATGAGAGGGATGTAAATGGCATATTTCCTATACAGGAAATAATGCAGTAGGTCTAATAAAAGTCTTCCAAAGTCTCAGTAATAGTTCTAATGAATTTTGGACCGATACAGAAGAAACAACACGTGTTTGTGGAGCAAGCAACACTTTCCTGGTGGAACTGGTGCTCCACAGAAGCTGAGCTTCCTGAGAAACCAGGATCGCTTGGGAGTTGGACTATGTGATCCTTGTGGGTCCCTTCCAACTCAGAATATCCTGTGATCACCAATGAAATGTATCTCATTTGGGTTTGAACTTTACCCACAAGGTGTATGAGTGGCTCTCATATCTCATCAGCATTCTGCAGCTACTTCTGCATCAGAGAGGAGAAAAGTGGAAAGAAAAAGAAATGTCAGAATATGCTCATAAATATGGTGATTGTGATAAATATTAAAGACTCTGTTTGTCCAATTGATCCTTTTATTAATCACAGGATATACTGCAACTGGCATGTGCCACCACTTCCAGATGGATCAGCAGCAGTACACAAAGAAATTTAGCTGGCAAAAGGTATTTTCTTGGTGTCCACATCTGCATGTGGCACCCAGAGATTTCTGCACACAGACCTGATCATCCTCTGGTATGCAGCTAAAGGTTCTTTGACTGCAGACTTGATGGGAAAGCCTCAGCCAAAGCTGCCACTTTCTCCCCTTACTCTAAAGCACTGTCACATTCCTGCTTCTCCTGCACACCTGCAGAGGATATTGTTTTGGCCAGAATAAGACAAGCACAGGTGGTAACATAATGCACATTGAGTCTAGTTTTAACACCTGTTGCACATAAGGCTTATGAGTTTTAATCAGTTTTATGCAAGTTTTTGGCATTTGTTTTTCTACTGGTTTTTATTTTATTTTATTTTATTTTTTTAGTGAGTGGACAAAGAGCAGCAGCAGATTATCTTAGAGGTGGTTCAAATTTGTCATCAGGGGCCTGCTCACAGAGGTCTGTGTTTCAGAAGTGTTTATTTCTTTTTGTAAAATTATATATACATAAATAAAAAGGTTTGTAAATTTAACAGATGTATAAATTCCTCATTTTTATGTTAAGCTAATACCTGACAGTCATAAAGCCAACATGGATTCCACACTGAGTTGAATTCAGGGGTTAGACAAATTTGATTCAAAACACTTCTGCTTTTGCCAGTCTGTGGGATGACCCAGCAGGTGCAGTTAGGTAGAAATGCCTGATATTCACAGTGTAGGCACCAGGAATTCATGTCTTTGTGTCTCATGTCATGTACAGACTGGTTTCACATTCGTCACTCCTGGTCCTTTCTTACAAGTGTAGAACAGTTTTTGTGTTGAAATTAGATCTGATGTAAAATGAGGAAAAGCCCTTGAAATTCACTATATAAACAATGTTCAGTAATCAGAAATGTCAACATTTCTGCTTCCTCCACATTCACCAGCAAGTGTCCTCATCTATGTTTTCAATCTTTTTTTTTTATTTAATGATACAGTCTACTCTTTAAAAGTGAGTTTTATGAGCTATTAGGAAAAATCATTATAGGAAAACTATTTGGAGAAGTCTGTCAATCTAATGGTCTTTTAAATTCCATGTAGTTCTATTCACAGTACCAATGTGAATAGGTAACCAACAGAAAAAAGCTTTCTGTATAGTCTAAACATATTTTCCATACTTGGAAATTTTATTCCTGTTCTAGGAGAAAACTTTGCAAATGTGATGGTTTTTTAAAAGTGGAAACAGACAGAAAAGCTTTCAGCTTTCCTGTATGTTTGTGAATTCCCTTACCTTTTTCCCCAAATAAAAAGCCTGGTTATCTCCATGGAGGAGACTCTCCACAACAGAAAACCGACTGCCTTATCGCCGATGTAGATTTCAGGACAGACAGTACGTTGCCTGTAAACTTGCAGCTCAGATGACAGATGGAAACCAGATAAAGTGAGAGTGCTGATCCCTGAAGAGAGATTAGACTCTCTAATTTGCATCTTGTCTTCCAATAACATTTGCTCTATATTTGCCTTCACATTTACCTCAGCTTTAAATACAGACATTTGAGGCCTGAACTTACCTAAACTTCACTTTTCAAGTGGAATATTTGTATTTAACTGGACTTCAGTTCTGCAACTAGCAAAAAACAAACACTTCAGGGAATGTGTGTCAGCATTTCTGGTCCTTCAAAATTCACTGCAGAGGCTTCTGTGCTGCTCAGGACCCTAACAGCTTTTTTAAAGTTTTTGTCCTTAACAATCTTAAGTGCTCAAGTATCTCTTTGAGAACTCCACTCTAAACCACATGTAAGAAATATCTTCTCTTCCCCAAAGAGGTGGGGCGTTTTCTAGCTGGATAAGCCTGTTCCCCTTGAGACACAGACAGGATGGAGCTTAGGGTCCTTCTTAAGGGCCACATGCCCCAGGCACTGCAAGGGTAGGTTGACATTAGCTAGCCTGCACAAATATTTGCTTGCATCTTTGCCATTTTCGAATTCTGTCTCTCTTGTTTACTCTTCTTTGTTCCTGCCTCTCATGTTTCTTTCCTGATTGTTGCTAGTAGTATGTGATCTTTCTGTTCTGTGTCCTAAACTAAAGCACATTTGTGAGTCATTATCTGAAAGACTCTTTATTAGCAGAAATAAATAACATTGCTAATGCCTTAAACATAACTATACACAGCTACACACAACTATAGCATCAGTATTGTTCATATGAGGTACCCAGGATGCAACATAACACATTCTGTCTGTAGCCAAAGGCTTTTACTGCTGGACACTGCAAGGCCAATGTGCAGCTGACCTCGGGCTAAAGACTTCATTCCTTTGGCTCTGTATGTAAAGATTTATAGGAGCAGAAGAGAATATGTTGAAGGAGGGACAGCAATGAAAATCTGTCTTTCCTTACTTTCCCATTGTTTTCACTGCAGTATTGTAAAATTCCATTGGGTAGGAGATGGTCATGTCTTTTAGCCTGTAAAAATGTAAGTGGGTACGTATGTTGCATATTATCCCGCTCATCTGGAAGAGAAAAAGTTTAATTTCAAGCAGTTCTGCTTGCTCTAAGTTGAAGGCATTTGCCACCAGTGGGGCTGAGGTGTCCCTTATAGAGGACACCTGATAAAACTGGTGTCAATTAATTGATCACAAAATCATTGAGGTTGGAAGAGACTTTTAAGATCATCTAGTCCAGTTCTATGTAGCGCCACCGTAATCACTCCTAAACTATATCCCCCAAAATCTTGCAATCTTCTAGGATCCAGGAAGGTGCAAAACTCCTCCTGAGCAATTGCTGAGGGAGGAAGCAGTTTTATCCTCCTTATCTTGGCATTCTGGATAGTCCAGTATAGCAATCTGCTGCACTATTGCACTACTATCCCACACACTTGGGGTAAAAAGATTGGATGCTCATGCAAGTTCTCCAGCAGTACACACAGCTCAAACCTTAAGCCTTTTCTTCTTTTAGTAGCAGTTAATGAGAATCATGATCTAGAAATTAAAATGGTAGTGAGCCTTTAAGATTATGAAAAGAGTTTGTCCAGGCAAGAAAAGATATTTGTGAATCTCCAAGTCACCAATATTCCCCAAATATAGAAGCAGGAGTTACCCTCGGCTGGAAGGAGCCATGTTGACTTGTTTTATTTTGCACAAAAATGGAAAAGCACACATAACCCTCATGTTACACAAAAAAATGATGCTCTCGTCTCCAGCCTTGTATTCTAGTGTTCTTATCCATAGCTTGGTTAATTTGGGGCTGATAAATCAATATACTCAGTCTCTTCTGACTTAAATTATTCTATGATTCTATGGAAAGACAAGGCTATGCAAACAAAGGGAAAAAATGATCCAGCCAAAATATCATGTATTTCCAACCCCTCTGGCATGGTCAGGGACATCTTCCACTAGAAGGTGAAGAGTACAATTTAAATTGTACCAGTACAGAGTGATGTACAGTCAAAGATTTAGGAGTCAAACACACAGCTAAGGCAGTTTAAATTTGTGGAAAATAATATCGTCTTTATGTGACACAAATTATACCTGGAGCAATTTAGGTGAGATTCAACATAATTGCTCCAAATTAAAATAAGTACAAGTATATTGTCTTGACCTTTTCCTTTCTCAATAAATGCTAACAAGAGTAATACCATTTTGAAGAGAGAATTAAAGTTCTTTTTGTTGAGTAACTCCCTTGGTTTTTTGGACGATTTTGTGACATTTTATGAGTCTTACAAGTATCAAAGTATAACAGACACCTAAGAACATACAAGAGTTTGGAAGGCTTTAAGCTTGACCTGATAAGCAATTCATGAATATTGCAGCTAGATTATGCTCTTCACTTTTAGCTGAATAGATGTGTTGAATAGATGTCCAGTTTTTGCATCTGAATTGAAAGAATATTTCGTTTGTGAGGGAAAAGGGAAGAAAGCATCATTCAGAAGAAGAGACTTTGTTTTTGAAATATTTTTTTTCTTTTAACATATACAGAACATTAATCTATTTGAAGTCTGGCTCCCAAATATAACAGGTTTTATCTCAGAGGCATGAAAATACATGGTAACTTAAAAAAATACAAACAACAACCAACACACAGAAAAAAACCATGAAAGCTGAACAAGCAAAACAAAATGTATTTTAAACTGTTTCCAAGTGTTTTGAGTTGCTTAGGGGTAGGCGGTACCTACATTTAGGGTCTAACACAGAGTCAGGGATATTTACAGTATATCTTTTCTTTTTCTCTGATTTTGTTTTATGAGTATAATTTGATCCTACCTCCTACCTCATTAAACAAACATATATTCTCATAAACATTGCTTTTGCATTTCATGGCAGCAGCTTATCACTGTTCATATTTGTTGGCTCACTACTCTATTGACTTCTTAAAAAGTCAGAAAAGTTTGAAAATTAAAGTCTTGCTCTCACCAAGCAACTTTGAGAAACTCAGTGAGAGCGGAGGTGTTGGTGAAAGGAAAACATTCAATTTGCATTATATGACTAAGGGATTTTTGAGATTAATTTCCTTATTCAGCTTTGAAAATCTGCCTTGAAGACTCAATCTCACAATTCAGTATGAAGAAGAGGAAGGTCACAGATTGCCATGTCCAGGACACAGATGGTACCCGTATCATCAGAGTAGTCAAGTACAGTATTTTGTTCCTATACCCTTGACTGAGCCTGATCACCTCACGAATGTGGGACTTTATCCTCCCTATCTAATGCAATTGTTCTTATATCTATTTTTTTAATTTATTGGACATGGCTCTTGCCAACCCACACATGCAATCAATCTCTGTAACTTAAGTTATATACTTTTTGACCTACTCAATGAGTAAAAGAAAGTGACCCTTAGGAGGAAGCCTGTGCTGCAGACCTGCCTAGGAGAAGCTACTTATGCGAATAAGGTTTTCAGGAAGGGAAGGGGGGGATAAAGAATAACTCTTCAAAACTGGTTTACAAAAGAGAACAGTGAACCATATTATCTAACAGTGCTCTGCCTTTTCACTCGGAGAGACAGACATTAAGGTGCATTAGTCCTATCATTTGTATGTCTGTAAATATCAATAAAGTATGTTATTTGGCATTCACATTTACACAATGAAGGACGAGGACTATCCTTTTCAGGAAATTTCACAGAGCCATTCACAAACAAAAGCTCGGTAATTTAATCTTTCAAAAGCTCAATAATGCTAAGTTCAAAATTGCAGGTTTTAAACTAATGTACCTGATAAGTAATGATGACAGAATTTAAAAGGTCCATTATTTGGTAATCTAATATTCCCAATCCCAGTTATCTGTCAAAGAGAATACTCTCCCTTAAACAGCGCTAATGTGTTCACATCTACATTAATCTCTTAGGGAGAAAAGAAGCATTCTTTACGGGCTTTATCTGTTTCCAAATGTCTGACTCCACAAGGAGCCATTTCGCACTGCTGATGAGGGTATGTAAATGACTCGAATGTCTTTGTACGATAGGTGCGATTTCTTACGGATACACGCGATACCGAATTACTGAGAGGCACTCCCTGTCCAGTCAGCCCCCAGTGTCCCTTTACATGCTGTGCCTGGTGCCTTTGAATCCTCTGCTGCTTCACTCCAAAACAAACATCGTGCCTACGGGTTTGCTCACCTGCTTTCCCTTCATGATATGCCTCTTTTCCATGCAGCCCAGCTCTCTTTTTCTGTTGCGTCATCTCCCATCCATGCTCCAAAAATCCGTGGGACTGTGGTATTGCTTTGGCAAGATTCACAAAGGAACAGCTTTTGTGTGTCCTGCTCCATTCTAAATTCACAGAATCATACAATGGTTTAACTGGAAATGACCTTAAAGATCATCTGGTTCAAACCATCCTGCCATGGGCAGGGATGCCACCCACTAGATCAGATTGCCCATCCAATCTGGCCTTCAACACTTCCAGGGGTGGGACATTCACAACGTCTCTGGGCAACCTATTCCAGTGCCTCACTACCCTCTGAGTATGGAATTTCTTCCTAACATCAATCTAAAGCTCTCCTCTCAACTTCTAGTTTAAAACTGTCATATCCCTATCTACCCATGTAAAAATGTATTCCTGTGTTCAGACTGATGCAGGACTTCTTACAGTCTATGTGCAATAGAATAAAGGCAGTCACTACTTCAGGAATATTCTTCTTTTTCCTGGCTAAATTTTTCAAATATTCATCCAAGTAGAACATAAATAAGTACTCACAGAATTCCTTGTGTTTCCTATGTCTTCCTCTGTCATGATTTTTCAGAACTTAATGACAGACACCACAAAGTGACCCAGAAGAAAATTTTCGAAATCATCGAGTATATCAATATAAAAGTTTCATTTTCAATGCTGCCTAGAGTGCTGAAACAATGCAATTCTGAATCCTGAACTCTCTGTATCCTATGGAGCAGAAGGCAGGTACTCTTGGCAAAGTGCTATAAAAGACTTCTCCAGGTGTTGTTGACTCAAGTTTTTTTGTTCAATTGAAAGAAAAGCATAAATGGCCAGAGTTGTGGTATTGTTGAGAAAATGTAGTTGCTTGCTACATCTGCAAGCTATTGGTTTGAGAAAGCAGTTGAGTGGAAATTGCTTTAAAAATGAAAATTCCTATCCTTAGTCAGGAAAGAAAGTCTCATGTTCACATGTGAAAGCAGCTCTGTTTAAATTTAGAGTGAAACAAAAGGTCCAGTTCAAGGTATAGTGTTTAATGGAGTTAGTCTTATGAATCAAGAGAGAGTGTATATTAAAAAAATTTGCATATTAAAATTATTAAAGAACATGTCATGTTCAATATAATCAGGTATTATGAATGTTGTGTCTGAAATAAATAGATATGTATACTTGCGTGTGTTCCCACTATTAATTTCAAGGTATGCCTGCGCACCTTTGGGAATTTTTTTGTTATCTTTGGAGAAAAGGGAAAAACAAGCTCATAATTTCAGAACAGCACAATCTTAGGAACATGTCATACAGAATATATTCCCAGGAAAGCTGAGCGGTGTCTCTGGCTGGATCGTGCACACAGAAGACTATTGAAGTCAGTTCTACGGTGGGACAGCAACAAAGCTGATCTCCTAAAGCAGATGGATGGCAACAGCCAGTCATACATGGCTGCTTCAAAACAACGTGCCACCATTTCTCAGGGGGCTGAATGTCCTGCTGAAAGCTGGAGCTGCCTTTGCTGCTGCTGTGGATGCTGCCTGTGCAAACTGGCTCTAGCAAGTTGCTACAGACCAGTTGCTCAAAGAACAGGACTTATTTCAATTAGGAAAATCCTCACGATGGCGAAATTAACAGGGCCATTTCTGTGATACATATGTGACCCTCTGAAAGCTAAATTCGCTGTGGAAAACAAATGCTTCCATATCCATACACTGACTAAGCCATATATTCAATGCCTGGCTTGAGACTAACACACGGTTATCAGCCAGCTCCAGGAGAGCTCTTAAGCAAGTGTTTAAATCTGCATTCATATTTTATGTTTTGTTGAATCATGGCAAGGGCAGCGTGATATGAGCGTGACATGTGTAACCCTTGTGGGAACATTCAACTTATACATATACATACTTACCCCGGGTGTAAGGCCCTGCCAGCCTTGGTATCTCCTGCAACTGAGTGTACAGGAGGCACAAATAAAAACTTAAGACATGTTTACTGTCTCCCTAGTAGCGTTTTACTCCTGGCCCTCCTCTGTGGAAGCCTAAAGGGAGAGCTGACCTTTTTCATCTCATTTGGCGCATTAGGCGTTTATTTGGTGATGTTTTGAAAAGTTTTGAAAGATTAAAATACATTTTGCTTCCAGCTGTATGATTCATGGTGATTTTCGGTTTCACTGAAGTTACCTCAGTACTACACATTACGTGGGAATATCAAACCCTGTGTATGTGCCACTGAACCAAGAGAATGTGCAGAATATTCTTTGTGTTTCTCTGTTTCACTTTGACCCTTCAAATCCAGGGAGTGCTCAGTTCCCACCTGATATATTGTATCTGATTGCCAAAGATAAATTGATCTTTATCTACTAAAGGAGACCTTTCCTCCTGTTCGCATGAAAGCATCCTTCCAGATGATGTTTAAGCAATTACATAATGAAGACCTTTTGCAATATCAATAATTAAAAGTAAATGAGTCAGAGGGTTTGTTAGATGCATTCGGTATTTCAAGGTATGTAATTCCTTCTCGATTCCAGACACTAACAATAAACTTCTGCCTTTAACTATTTCTTCAGTATCTCAAATTTTCTTTGATTGTTTCACTGCTCCTCTGGGTGCTTTTAAAAAGCTCTTTTCAATATGTTTGTTTTGATTCATTCTGCTGCTCAATTCCAGACTCCAGTTTAGCTCAGCTTGCCATCAACTCAAGCATATGAATGTTTTCATTTTTTTAGACTGGTCCTTCTGCACTTCTAAGAGATGACAGCCAATATCCACAACTCAATCAAAAACCTGTTAGATGCCTGCCTTAAAAAGTTTGGATTTCTCCTTAGGTCTGTGGATTTCCTCCCTTCTTTTCTTTTTTTTTTTCCTTTGAATATGCTCTACAGGTCTTTAGCTCCAGCTAGTGGCTTACTCCAAAATGCAAATTTTGTCCAATGCCTTAGAAGAAAGAAGTAAGGTGGAGTTTAGTAGTAATTCTTAGTGTTCTGAAATGTATGTTGAGAGGCAGAATTATTCCTAGACATTAGTTTTTCCTGGCTAATTTGAGTTACTCACAAAGTCTTTAAAATGTAATAAATACACTCCTTTTTCAGATTACAGGCTCCTGTGTTATCACATTGGGCCAAATTCTACCCTCAAGTGTAGACTTGCATAGCTCTTCTGGACTTCAGAGAGAGCAGCCATGTGCTCTAAGATGCACATACACATCTTAGAGCAAAGTAAATGGATGTTTTATAAAATAAAACTCCTACTTTGCACCCTTCTTATTGAGAGTTGATGTAACCTTTGTACAATGTGTAGAAACAAAACTAGAAAGTCTGTATTTTTAAGTAAGGTTTGAGATTTGCATCCACGTTCGGTGGGATTCCTTTTCTCTCAGGACTTTGTCATGCACATGGCTTTCTTCTGGCTCTGGAAGCCCCTTGCTCAGGCTGGACACTGCTGGTGACAGAAGACACGCTTTTCAACCTGTGCATTGGAGTACAAAAAGGAACCTTCTGGAGGTTCCACTGGGAAGAGAGGTGAGTGCCCCTGCTAAAAATCTCTCTTGGGTGAATTTGGGCTGTGGTTCTGCAGATGTAGCCGTGTCCTGATTTGGTAAATCTGCAGTCACAGACAGGGAGTGTTTGAGAGAATCGGAATAACGGGGTGGAGGGATGCAGGTTGTTTCCATATGAGTAAAGAAATAACTCTTTTCCAGTGACAAGTGATTGTGTCTTACTTCAATTAATTCACACAACCTGCCCAGATCCTCAGAATGTTATTTTTAAATGGTAAAAACAGAATGCACTTTACATTCATAGAAGTTCACACATCACGTTCTCCTCAGGTTTCAAGTGGAATTTTCATTGAAAAAGATAGATAAAATAAGTATAATTTAAAACTCTTTCTTTTGCTTATCCCCTAGCTCAAGAAGTACGTACATCCATACTCTGTGGGATGAAAGCACATGGGTAGACACAAGTCGAGCTTTGTTGTGTTACTCTCAGTGTTGGCACCAATACAGATATGGCTGCCTTGGCAGCACTAGAGGAAACCCATTTGAATTCTCCAATCGTCTTGTTTAAACCTGAAGACTCAAATGTCTGGTTTTTGTTCAAAGACTTTTATTGTTTCCATTTCATTACTTGGTGAACTGGATACTGGGACAGATGTGTCTACAATCTGTTCATATTGACTGTCCATCTAAGATACCAGATAACATGATCATGCATTCCTGGGTTTCACAAACTTTGTCACTTCTGCCATAAAACCCTGGCAGCTAGTGTAAGTAAATATATCTGGGATATACTAAATTCAACCCAGGTCTCCCTCCAAGGGCAATAATTTGTTCCTGAAGGCCTAACTTTCCTCATCAGTCGGAAGTCCTACTAGTCCTGCACTGTTGATTAAATCCCTTCCTGAAGGTGAGAAAAGCACCAGAGGACGTTAAGAGATTTTATGTCAACATCTTAAATGTAGGTTTTGCTATGGCTGAAGAAAACTAAACAACATCTGTGCCATGCAATGCAAACAATACTTGTATACATTCTGGCATGATACAGATACACCTGTATCTCTGTTTCATCTGTTAACAAACCTATGCACAATTTCATGTAGATGCCCAATTTATGTGTGTGTGTGTATATTTATATTAAAAAAATCATGCATCTGCCCACAGTCGACCACAGGTTTGTTGGATTCCTTATCTCTCAAAATATTTTAATTTATTTCCAATATACATATATCAGAAAGTGACAGAACAAATAGAATTTTTAAGTGCTGCCCAAGGTTTTGTTGTCAGTTAGTGGAATTTTATACCAAGGCAAGAAAATAACATATTAGTGCTGTAACTCTCTGCCATGTGCACCAACAACACACTTGGGACACACACATAAGTCTATTGATCCACTAGGTCAGAGACCTTAAAATATTTGAAATTGTTCTTTAGAAAAATAAAATAACTCGCACTCTTTTTGAATTACTGTGGTCTTTCAAAGTCCATATAAAGTATTACGCACGGAGACAAAGCTATTTTACTAGGCAGGCAGATATTCCAAATTACTGGTTCTTAACAAGCATGGTAATACATCAGTCAAAAGCAATAAATTTAAACTTAATGAAATCTCAATTTGCCTACAGTGCATTTCACTTTGACATTTTCTACATTGCCACGGTGCTTTGATAAAGTTTTTTAAAATGCAAAGAAAGTGTCTGTAAGGCTAAAGAGCAGACTTGGTGCCATTGTGCCCAGTGGAACATTACAGTACTTAAGTTCCATCACTATATGCCCTGTGGCAGACTAAGCCTGAGTGCTAACATAGGTTCAGTTTTCATTATCATCATGTGATTATCCATTTTACTGCATTTAACTGATAATACAACTACCAGCTCACCTTAAAAGAATTAGCTTGGAGGTTTCATTGCTTTCCAAATGGAATTCATTTGACAAACAAATGACAATTAGCCCAGTCTCCCTGTTCTGTGTCAGGATGGTTTTTGATTGAACCTAGACCAATTTACAATTTTTAAATGAGTTTAGACATTTACATTTAAAATGTCTAGAGGAAATTAGCCTTGGGACATCTAACAGCCAAAATGCTTTTTGAAGTTGATTATTATTTGATCTAGTACCCTCTACCTGTACATTTTGTTCTGACTTCAAAGTTTTGGAATGAAAATGCCACCTACACCTCAAAGCATAGGGAAAAACTTAAAAGCAGTTTTACTCATTATGTTATGCAAAGAAACCTATATTTTAATATTCGTTTAATATGGTTAGTTAGCTTTAATGACACCAGTTTGACAGTGTCATAGTTTTCGAATATAAGACATTGATTGAAGTTTCCTGTGCTTGGCGGCGTTTTTTTGTAGAACGAAAGAATATCTTTTGAAGGTGAGATTCATATGCCCCACACTACCATTCTACCACAGATGGAAGTGTAATCATTTACAGATGAATGCATGTTTTTGTACAGAGTCAAAAATAGGTTGTCATTTCTGTATTATTCTGCGTGTCAAAATCTTCCTTGATATTTGTTTTCCTGCATATTAAATTTGTCCAACTGTATTTATATTGGTCTTCAAGCAGGAGGAACTCTTTATAAAAAAGGGTTGTCAGTAATTCCATTATAAATATGCAGGCTCAGATAACACAGCCATGAAAACTGGGCTGAAATTGGGCACATGGTATCAGAGCCTTCAGGTAATTTTTATGATACTATTTTTATTTTTTATTATTAATTTATGCAATTTTTTTAAAATTAGAAAACTGTACATTTGGCCACTGCAAAATTATAAGCATAAAAATAAGTGCTGTTGCTTTTCTGTGTTCTGAACCTTTAAAGACCCACTCAACGCCTATGGGAGTCTTATAACTTTCAGAAATAGATCTGCTTTATTTTAACAAAATCACTCTTTGGCTTACAATCAGTAATGATCACTTGGGAAGTATTTTTAAAGAACATTTCATGACTTTTTCATATATGTACTTTGTATGAGCAGACAAAATTATCCACAAAATATGCTTTTCTATCATGGATCGATATGATTTTCTTATTATAACAATTCCTACAAAGTCTATTCAAGAGGGTTTTAGGCTTCTGAGGCCTTAACTATCCAAGTACAGCTCAAAGCAAGTAGGGGACCTAGGTCTGAACCAGCATTAGCTTTTCTCATCTCATGGTTATGTTTACAGAATCAAAGCGTTCACCAAATTCTGCTTTACTACGTGCCCAGAATACTGATTTTTGCCAGTCCTCAGCTAATGTCCAGCCTTAGCTAGGATCTATAGATGACGTGCTTCTCCACATTGTCATCTGAAAGAATTGACCTAAACATCAAGTCAGATCCACAGAGATGCACTGGGGGCTGTTGAATTTCAGAAGAAGCAAGAAGATGATGACACCTTACTTTTGCCTGTTTAGGTCAGCCTCCCTAAAATAAGGCAATGATGGGATTGCTTTCTTGGACAGTCCTGACAAAGTGTCTTTTCCACTTGGCACAGGGAAGGATTTAGGATAAATTCAAGCCTCAGTTTGCTGGTTTTGTGCATTGCCTCCACGAGGCAATTTAATTCTACTTCTGTTTCGGATGTGAAGCCTTAATGTCTAGTTTAGAGTTCCAAATTTTGCTGTGAGGGCTCAGTGGTTAAAAAGCACACAATTTGGTAACCAAGGATCTTTTGAGGGTTGAATTTTAGCCTTCTGGGGGTTAGTACTTGAAGAGGACAAAATCTTTGTCCTGAAACATTTCCTTCAGTGAATATTTTTAGAAATTGAGAAAATGCAAATCAAATAATGACCTGGGAAGAACCCCTGGGCAACCTGTGTCAGGCCTGCAATGACAGAGGCTTGAAAATGTGAACAAATTTCAGTTAAAGTGTATCATTACAATCAGTTCAAAATGATGCTGCCACAGTCTTTTGGAAATATTTTCTGTGCCTGGTATACTCTAAAATACGTGTAAGTGTGATAAATACTCTACAGATGTGCTTGTTGTGCAAACAAACACTCCAGGGATGAAGGTCAGGGAGCAGCTTTCCTGGGAAATCTTCAACTGTTTCCAACTAAGACAACAACAGTTGGGTTTCTCACTTTGGAAACCTTTTCGTGTAGAACATGCAATGAATTCTCATAAATTTTAGCAATTTCTTCTCATCAACTCTGAGAATGTAAGTTTGTTGTTGTTGATATTTGGTTGGTTTGGGGATGGAAATTTGGATGTGAGAGAGTGGCATGCATGGCAGTGTTCCTTTTCTGGCAGCTACAGAACGTGGCAACCTGAGCATGAAATATTCTGTATCTTCAGGGATCCCTGCTCTCATTGTTCACCCATGTGATACAGGTATTTGGAGCATGAAGGAATGAAAGGGGGGAGAGGATGAAGATATTTAGATCTAAACATGCTACTGTACAAAGAAAAAGCCGTATTTTTAGAGGAAAAAAATGGTGGAGGCCAAAGCATGGAGCTCACTGACTTCCATGATCAAAGGCACCTTTTTCAACAACATGTATGAGCCTGGCCTTGCACAAGAGCACACAACTCTCATCAAGAAAGGGAGAGGGAAAGAGCAGGATGACTTAGTATTTCTAGGAAAAGTTGGGTTTCATTTATTATTTATAAATTTCATTTTGTACATATCGTTAGGGACATTAAGAGATTAGTAGTCATGCAGTTTGTTCTGAGCATTAATGTTAATCCTTAAAGATAGGTGAAGGGTAATTTCATTAGTTTTTATAAAGGTTTGGAATAAAACTAACCATTCAGTTAACAGTTTGAAAGGAGACATTTAGCTCTGTGCTCTCTGCTCTCCCAGCAGGCTCTGCCTCTCACAGGAATGTGTCAGCACAGACTGGCATCTAGGTAATAAGAGTACATTTCTCAGACGTTGTTTTATGTAAAATAGGTGGGTCTCTCTTTCCTAAATATGTCATATAAAATCATTGTCTCTGGCATGACATACAGTAGTTCAGGAAGGGAAGCTAATCTAGGAAATAAAGGGATACAGACTATTGATGCCAAAATCAGCAATTACATTGTATGAGATCTCATGAATAATTCCTGAGCTGTGATTTAACATTAATCTGAGTGTTTAGTACAAAGCTGGGCCGACACCAATAAAATGCTGACTGATTTGTTTTAAAATAGTGCTCCTTCAGGCTTCACTACACTGCTTTGAAATTAATGCTTTTAGGTAATACCTCAAACTTGCCTCTGTAAAACACAGACAAATGTACTCATGTGACTGCACACTCAGACTCTACCATTATTTTCAACCTTAATTTTGGGATGAAGCCTTTTTCCAAGTGCAGTATTTAATACTAGCCATGATTTAGTTAAATGGCCTCCGTAACGCAGATCTTTTCCTCCCGCAGAAAATCTTACTGACACAAGACTCCTCAGTACTGGATTTGCTGTGTATGTGTTTTTCAGGTGCAAAGAGGAGGAGACCACGTGTAACGAAACAAGCAGGAAATTACCCTACCAACCATTAAGAGAGTTTGGTCTGTTACAATTAATGCCTCTTTGCAATGAACATCCAAGGCCAATAAAGAAAGGTGAGTGAAACATTGATGACCATGTCGTGAGACATCACGCCTGTATTCTGAAGCGCTACTACCTGTGTCCAGGGAGCGCTGAACTTTCAAACATCTCCCATCTCATTCACAGCTTCTGCCTATGTAATAATGGCTTTGCCACTAAATAATGGTAAAACATTGACTGAGTAAGTTCCTCTCATCCACTAGCATGGCATGTCTGTTCAGTAGAAACTGTCAGCCTGGGGTGTTCACACATATCCCCTAAATGCTCTTTCTAGCAGTTAGGAGAAAGGATTGTTCTGTACAGAGCCAGAGCTGGAGTGGGTGGCTGTTCTGCAATGACTGCAGGGAGAGCAGTCATACACTACGAGTCTATCCAGAAGAAATTGCTTGTAGATGTTTTTCCTGAATGTTACGGTGAAAAGCTGTTTCTTTCAAGCACCTATTTCAAGAGAGCAACCATTGCTGGGCGCGTCAGCATTCTCAGTAAGCGACACTAACTCACTCTTGCCTTTTGCATGTCTACTCGCTATCAAGAACAGTCTGTACAACAAAAGAAATAAGGAACATATGTTCTCCATGGCTATGCTGCATTGTTCCAGAAACAATAGACCTAATGTGTAGCTGTATGTCCTGGGTAGCTGTATTCATCAGGAAAACTACAATAGGAATTCATTACGTTGCTTGAGGAGGTGGTTGTGATTTTGCAGAGGGGTCTTTTCTTTCTTTCTTTGTTTCTTTCCTTCATTCTTTCATTTTTGTCTTCTGATTACAATTGTGCTCAAACATAAATATCAGTAAGGAACAGGATCTTTGTCTGAATGTCTCATTTCTTCTTTATACCCGTGTGTGGAGGTATTAATTCAGTGTTCCCATTCCTAATATCAATATTTACATACTACGCACAGCAGTTTGCGTTGGTATTGATATACTAACCTGTTCCCTCTTGCCTGATCACCACAGCAGGAGGGAAGGACAATAAAATAAAGCAGAACTATAAAACAATCCTCTACTTGAATAGCCAGAAGACCAAGGAGCAATCTGCACAGGAATTGTGGAGTAATAGCTGAGGTTAAAGCTCGATACCCAAAAAGAGACAATTTTCTGGCTTTACTTCTTTGAAACTTTGTTCCCAGTTTGCAATCCAGTGCTTCACCCTTTACTGTCTTTTGAGACTTACACAGGACTGACCATGGTGCTGAGGTCAGATCTGTTCTTGCACATCCATTTCCAGCTGGCTTGCTCTGACTGCTGCCTGCCCTGGAGGTGTTTCGGGGCTCTCAACAGCTGCAGCATTTGATGTCCACCAGTGTGAATGTTGCACCAGCAGAGATGAATCTCCTCCAGGCCACTTGACAGTATATTTTTATTGGGAAATAAGAGCTTGGAGAAGATAACCTAGCAGTGGGCATGTTCACGATAGGGGTGGGTTTGAAAATAATTACACTTCTTGGGAATAATCAAACTATAGGTCAGGGACTAGAATTCATAGGTTTTTTGAGGTCTTTTCAGAGCTGTTTGGGGGCCTCACTTGCAAGATCCCTCTCTCTTCTTACATAAATCTTTGTTGCTATTATTATTTTTCCCGTTCTTGACTCATGATGTAAAGCAGCCTGAGGACTGATCCAAATTTTCTCTCTTGATAAAATCCCCTGGATTTTGTTACATTAAAAGTGTCATCATAAATAATATCCCAAATATATCATTTGTTACCAGTGGCATACCCTGGCATTTGGGAATATCCCAGCACTAATAATTACACTGTATGATCCTCACAGATACGCAAGGATAAACTGTCTAATCCAGGAGAGGAAACAGAAAAGCCTACAGTTGTCAATACTTAGACTTAAAATTGTTTCTACATTTCAAGTGTGTAGTTGAAATATAGATAGTTGAGTAAATGCCATGACTGTTACCCAGGGAAAAATTTAGACATTAAAATTAATGAAAAAATGTGTGTTTGTAGTTTGCAAAATGAAAGAATATATGGTGTTAGAAGAGGTTTTATCTTCTGTATATTTTTTTTTTATGTAATAAATACAAAGCAAATAGCATTGGTTTATCCAGGGGAATATTGAAATCCATTAGGAATGCACTTGGAGTAATCTGATTCAACAAGTCAGTATATTTCTTCCAAAAACATAATATCGGTACTACATTGTGCAAGATGAAGGTTAGATTACATTTCTTGCCAGTGCAATAATTCCCACATCATAAATTCTGATGAAATTATATCAATATATAAAGCAAATGGATGTCTGACCCACCGTCGTTTTCTAGTTGTCAGATGTAGAAGCTGACATACAAGTAAATCCCCAGCTGCTCTGTGCAATACTATTACAACTGTGCCATTGCCTGGGAACTGTTATTAGCTGTCCTGACCAGGAGCGGCTGTTGGAGTTTGTGGTTTCTGCTCTGAATATTAAACTTTGGCATATAAGAGTCCTTATTGTGGGGAGCACTTGGAAATGGTAATACTAAATTGCTTTATATTTGCAGGGTTTGATTGCTTCAGATGATACAGGTCTAGCTGGTGGGCCTCTCTTACTGCTTGTATTTCCAGATTATAAGTCATTCCTGTGACAGGGTATCTGCCATAACCAGTTCTCAGTTTCTGTAGTATCCTTCTTTATATTACAGCTGGCAGCTGGTCTTCTGGGCCGTGCACTTTTTCCATCATTCTCAAGAATAAAGGCAAAACTGAAGCTTTTATATATATCCTAATTTTTACATCAAATGTTGGTGAATACGTGAATTTACAAGGTACAGATTTGGAAAGAATATGTGCTATTTTCCCAGTAATCTTACTTTTCAATAGCCACGCTACGACCAAGCTCCAGAATTAATGACTGAACTTGATGGCCAAAAGTGCTCAGGGTAAAACAAACCAAACATACTATTATAAGTTCTGGTTTTGACATCCTAAAGCCTTTTAGAGGAATAAAAGCTTACAGCTGATCTTGCAGGTCAGCCTGGGGTAAAAAGTTTGCCTAATGTTTGAAGTCTGTTGCAGAAGGAGTTACATTCATTGGAAAAAATAGTGAAAAAGAATTCTTTTTCATGATACTATAGTTAAAATATAGACTATAAACTATTAAATACAATTTCACAGTTTTTAATCATAGTTAATGCGAAGTCTTGGATAACTCTTTGCTGTCTCATTATGCCTTTGTCAGATGGAGGCCTCAGTGGTGTTTAAGAATATATAGAAGATTTTTGAACATATACAAGATCTTGGAACTTTTTGAGTTTGATTTTTGGTTTGTTTTTTGGGTTTGTTTTCATTTTTTTTTTTATTAACCTGTCATTTCAGACACTTTCAGGAAGTTCATGAATACCAAATGATTAGCTATACCAGAAATATCTTGATTGCTTTCCAGGAAGTCACAGTAGCAATGAAATAATAGTTAAATGGAAAAGTGTTTGGGTTCAAAATAAGCACGTAATGTTAAACACAAATGTTTTAAACTATAGACAGAAATTTTTAACAAGAAAAACTCCATGTTTTCTTTGAGAATTGAACCAAAAATATTTTTCCATGAAAATGTTTCTTTTAGGGAGAAAATACCCTATTGTCAGAGTTACATTTTGAAGAAAATCCAGTGTTGATTAGCCCTGTAAAATAAAACATCAATATTCTCTACTTGCAAATAATATCTTTCTTCAAAAGATATAAATATTTTTGAAATACACATTCAAATGCAGACACAGTAGGAATCTGACTCATCAGAGATTTTCCCTGTGTGCTGAATCTGTGATGGAAAAAGTGGAGGGAGGAAAATCATTCATCCACACACCCCATAATTCAGCACACAAACCCCGGAACATTCTTCCCAAATCTCAGCAAAGATTTAACAGCAGCAAGGTCTCATGTTACCAGGATTTATTGTTTTCCAAAATACACTACAGAGCATTGACTAGAATGCCAAGAAGTTCAATTAGAAATAAGAGAAAGAGAAATACACCTGTTAGATTTGAGGAAAAGCGTATTTGGGGACTCAGTTGGCTTTTCAGTGTGCTTATGTCTTGAGGAATTCTGAAATTACTCTCTGCTCTTTAATAGGCAATGCTGACCCAAGACAAGTTAATGTTATATTGATATCAGAAAGCTGAAGCTGGTGCTGATTTTGACAATGTGATAAAGGGCTCACTAAGCATAAGTGGTATGTGGAGGAGGCAGGCTTTCTCCTGTGCTGGGGCTGGGCTTCCCTGTCTTCTACATCTGGGAGGCATATCTCAGTATGTCACCTACTTCTTTTCATAAAATATGTGCCTGATCGTGCAGCCGTTACTGGTATAAATCTGCACACATGCCTAATGCAGCCCCATTCAGTCAGTAAATGCTATTTGTCTGAATCCCAGCAGTGACCAGCAAGGTCACTTTTCATCACAGTTTCCTCCTGAATCTCAGCCCTGTGCAGCAGGTCAGCATGAGGCCCAGGGCTAATACCTGCAGCGCTGGAGTCACACAGAGCTGGTGCACAGCAAGGGCAGGAGAATACTCTGTGCATAAAGCAGGGCTTCATGCTCATCCTAATTCTGGTCCATGGCATTCATCAGCACGGGTCAGGACATTGCCTGCCTTCCTTCCGAGGGCCCAGCACAAACTCCCTGCTGATACAGACACTCAGTTAAGCCTGACGCTGCTCTGTGGCTCTCCAGCAACTGGCAGAGCCTGTTGATCAGCAAAGGTGCATCTGGCCCTCACTTTTATTTGGGAGAAAGCTGGGATTTGCCTGTGTCATCCACCTGAGAATTTACACGCTTTGTCATCACTAACAGCTGTAGATACAGACACAAATTTTCTTATGGCATGAACATAATTATGTATCATGTGAGATGTGAATGCCATGCTGTATTAGATGAAGATTGCCTCGTTCATGAAAGAGTAAGGGACTGTGGCACTGTAGAGCTAAAATTACTTGTGGCAATTTCTTATCCAAATTGAGATTTTCCCTAGACTACATGACCCAGCTGCTTGCTTATTCCATCACTGCTGAAGATGGTAAATGCAGAGCATAACAGCCTTATATAAATGCTGCTTATTTTCCAAAAGCTGAGTATACAATAACAACATACAGGGGTGGTGAGGTACCTTCACTATTGCAGAAAATTTGCTGAATCAATTTCTGCTGAGACAGATTTATGCATGTATCAATTTATTTTGGATCCTTTCTGGATTCATAGAGCAATTATAAGAGATAGAGAAAAAGAATCTAGGTTATCTCAACACTCCAGAATAATATCACTGCATGTGATACTAGAGCTAAATGTGACTGTAGAATCTTCCTCTTTTTTTAACTGCCCCTCAACTGCCTTTGCACTTGAGGAGGATCTGAGCTTCAGAGAGGACAAATAAAGATGATGTATAGCTCCCTTACACATTTATTGGTGACCTTTAAACAAGTGAATGGTAAGAAAGCACATCCCAATTGACTAGGAAGCATGGGACAATGTATGGAATTTAAATTCTTTAGAGACTTGGGAAAATATAAATTATATCCTCAAGGAAAACCAAAGTAAAAATGGACAGCAAATGTGCTCAAAAAAAAAAAATCTTAAATCCTTTTGGAGTTGGTAACCAGTTTCAAAGACTTCCTTGTTATTGGATTATCGATCTGAAAACCAGAACTACAGAATTTCCTAAAACTAGTTCAAGATTTTTCTGACTGGAGACTTTTCACAGGATCTGATTTTCAGAGAGTTCACAGAATCACAGAATTAGTAAGGTTGGACCATAGAGATCATTGATCACAGAGCTGAATGGACATATAGCATTTTCTCTGTCTCCTTGACACCTTCAAATCAGTAGTCACTAAACAGAAAAGGCTGTTTATATGTATTTAATATTTTTGCAATTTTCTGTAGCTACTCAGATAAAAGACTGCCCATATGTTGAAGATACCACCACCTTTCTCAATAGGCTGTCACCAGAGATACACATGCCAGGAAATAAAAATAAAGTCACTAAAATGCCTTTTGATTTTTCAATGGAAAATCCTATGCATTTTACTCATAATGGAGGCATTCCATCTCCAGATCCAAAGCACTTTTCCCCCAGTGCTTTGCTCCTGATACTCAGGAGCATCCCAGCAGCCTTGGCAGGCAGTGTAGAGCCCGAGGAGATCTGCCTGCCTAGGACTAGATCCTCGAATTTCTGTTGATATCCAGTCATAGCTGTGGTGAGTTGTCATCAGGTAAGCTTGGAAAGCTTTCACTGTCTGTGGCATATTTTTATAATACATTTTTTGAAATGCATGTGATGCTGTTTTTCCAGAGAACCTGACAGTGTAGAGGAGCAGCAAATTTTGTCCTTTACAACCGGTTAAGTGGAAATAAAAAATGGTGTTTGTTCACAAATGCAGGACATGAAAATATTCCTGTGCCACAGGACTTACAGCAATCTAATAACAAACCTCGTGGAAGAAGTTAATATTGCAGGAATTTAATTTTGTTTATCCGGGGCAGAATATGCATTAATTGCCTATTTAATCATGTTTATAATTAAACTCGTTATAACAATGATTCACGCATCAGCTTCTCTAATTACACAGGCAGGACAGTGTTATTTCCTCCTTACCATTCTCTCATTTAGGCTGGAGATGTTTGGTGTCACCTGCAGGCTTATATTTCATATGAATGGTTGAGTACGGGCGGTGTGAAAGCTGTTCTAGGAGAAGGGCTCTGCTATGACTGAGCCACCTATTTATTTGATTTGACTCTGCCTATTGGTTTATTGAAAAAAAAATATATATGTAGTTCTTGTATTTACTTTTCCCGTTCCTTTAAAGATTTCAGCCTAAAGTGAAATACCTGCAGAAAACACTAGGGGTGGGTTTGCTCATTCAGCCCCCTCCCAACAGCACAGGTGTAACTGGGTGTGACACAGCTCCTGACCCCAAAGCTCTGCTGATGGCACACAGTCATCCCTGCTCTGGATGCAGAGTGATTGCTTTGGGATTCAGCCCATGGAAAGGGATGGGGACAGAGGATGTCGGAGCATTCTCACTGAGCTCTGTGGAGATCAAGGTGAGCTTTTGGCAGAGGGAATCGGAACGGTGTCATGTTGATGATAGGCACTTCTTGGCAAAACATGTGCAGCCCAGCACTGAATGGGCTGAGTACCTGAGAGGGTCTGTTTTTTCTTGTTAGATAGGATTACATGATTCATATCAAATAAGAGCATTTGGTCTTATTCTGGCCCCACTTTCAGGCATTGTGCAAATGAGCTCAGCATCATTATCCCCAATTTGTAGACCAGGAGGCAGAAGTTGAGACACCAAATACACCTAGTCCAGGGTCAGACAATGAGTTGGCACTGAAAGCTAAATCTCGGAGATCCAACAATTTCCTTTCACTGAACAATACACTTGAAGTATGTGTATCTTCCTTATTTTTTTAATTTTAATTTTTTAACAGATAAAATGGCAAAGAACTGGGCAGTGCAATGTTTCAGTGAGCACAAGAGCTCACAGAGCTACAGACACATAATTAGTCCTCCTGAAATATTACTTGCACGTCATAGTTAAAATTCTGGAAGATAAACTAGGAAACGGTACTTTCAGCAGTCTAACAGCACTGCCATAAAAATTCACAGCAGGCTGAGAATATCTCAGCCCAGGAGCTAATTACTTTAAAACATTTTTTTTTTGTCCGGAAAAATCTTGTTTTCCCCTTGAGGCAGTGAGTTAGAAAGTGTATCCTTGTTTAAGTCTCCACACCCTCCTTCCCTCATCTGCTATAACTGAAAAACAACTCTCTTATTTAGTTAAAACAATTGCAGACAAATTGAATCTGTAATGAGGATCAATTACTATTGGTATCTCAGAATGTTTTTATGTAATTAAGTTCTAGACTTTCCCGAGCAGGTCTGAGTGTTCAGGAATTAGAGATGGGGATTTGAGGCATCACGTGAGGTTGCCACAGTGCCATGCAAAACGTGGAGCACTGGAGATGCTCTGAGTGATTTTTTTTATTCCTCTGACTTACAGAAGTGCTCCAACCCTCTCCTGAAGATCTAAACCCTTGTTCTGGGTACTGGATGAGTTTATCAATCAATGCTCAAAAACGTTTTGATCCAGAAAAGAGACTTATTTTAATTTCGGTCTGACAAGAATATGGCTGCCTAACTTCAAGCTCAGCAAGGTCATGAATTAAACTTTCATAGCAAGACTGTGAGATGTTGGTACCCAAACAATGCTACTGCAGCATCAGAAATGTAGGTAGGTGGGAACCCACTTAAATCCTCCTCACTCAACTGTTTGAAGAAGCTTTCTCTCCAAGTTTGAATACAAAGAAGACCATTATTTTGGGGGGGGTGGTTCAGAGCATATCCTATGTACAACAAATTAGTCTTCTGAAAACATTATCATTGTCTAATTAAACTGGAGTATAAACTCTGTAGACCATCAGGTAACACATTTTTACTGACAATTTTTGATTAATCTATATTATACTCAGCTAATTTGTGCTATAGAAGCTGCATGTGGGCCATTAGATGGACAGAGAAGGATTGCTTCCAGAGCAACCCTCTGGGCCTGCAATAAATGGCCCACATGAAGTTTGGTTGTGGTGAACAACCTCATTTCCCCTCAAGAGTCAACTCAAAGTCGTGACTCTTAGAGGCTTTTTCAGTTGCCACCCAGAACCAAGCCCAGCAGCAGAGATCTGCTCAGACCAGTATCTGGGTGTTAATATTTGGATTACAGAAACCAGAGCACATGATGAGATGCTGTTGCTGCAAGGGGTCTTTGGGCTGGTCCCCGAAAGGCACATATTTCCCTCTTGCCTCTAAAGGGCATCAACTGCAGTGGGGTGCAGGGGAAGAAAATCAGAAAAAGGTTTTCTTAGTTCAGTGCCTGGGAAATCAGCAGTTTCCAGTTAAAAGCCTAGATGAGTGCCAGGGTACAACAACAATGTCCTGTCACTGTCTCAAGTCTGCCATGGCCAGCTCATGGGGGCTCTGCTCTGGCACCAGGCAGGCAGGGCTGACTTTCAGTGGGCTGGGGCTCCCCTGACCTGGGCCAATGGTCAGCTCACTCATAAAGAGTCTTCCCTGGAACAAAAGTCAGGGTTGATCGCTTGTTCAGGAAATAAATTCCTCTTTCAGCATGGTGGGAAGAAAAACTCACAAAGATCAGAGCAGCAGCAAGCAACATAATGGAATAGTATCTTAAAAATGCTTCTCTCCCGTGAAACAGTGATACCAACTGAACACAGTCACATGCACTGTATTTGTTGGGACCAAGGCATTGGTTTTTCTTGCATTTGGCCCAGGAAACTCTCAGAGCATCATGCCCGTTCTGCTATCTAGTGGTTATTCTTGTAAAATACATCCAGTGCCACATGGTTTGAAAAAAAAAAATATCCTGCTTTTCCTCTCCTCCTTTATCATATAACTTGTTCAATTATATTGTCTTTTCTTCTCTCAATTCCTATCTACAATTATACCTCCCCAAAGCAGCTATTGTATAACCTATGGGTCTTGGATTAAGTTCACAAGTCTAGTTGACCTTCCTCCTGACCTTCACTTAATTAAATACAGGATTAAGCCCAAGACGTTTGCAACTCAGATCTCAGGTTAAAGCAGAGGGAGTTCAGAACACTGGCAGTGAACTGTCTGATGTTCATGAATGAGCTCACCTGGCCTTGTAAAACAGCAGAAAGTGCAGGATCAAGCCTGTTGCTTTCAAAAGGGTGCCCAGCTTTAACTCTTTCGTGGTGAACCTTCCACTCCCTGTGAGTGGAGTCGTGTGGGAGAAGCGCTGTTGAAGGTTAAGTGTTCACTCCTGCCTCTGACACAGGCAGCAGCCTCCACTGAACCCTGGTAACAGTGGGGAAGACAAAGTCTCATCAGTGTTTGGGGAGAAGTCCAACGTCAGAGATGCTGTTTGGGCTCTGAATGTTACCCCACTAATCTGGGGAGGTTTTCAGTGGTGCTACTCTGCACATTGTTTTCCGCCTCCAGTTTTCTGCTGCCAGGTCTCGGGATCAGGCACAGAAGATTATCAGCATTTCTTTGAAGCTTATATGGGAGTATGGATTATCATTTCTGCTGTCAGAAACACAGAGCAGTTAAAGCTAAAATAAGTCATAAATCAGCATAAGAAGGCACCTAATTATAAAAATGAGGTTTATAAAACAATTCTCTGTTCTGTAACCACAAGAATGAGTATTCTTCTCAGGGGAAAAAGAAAATTATTTATGTTTAACCTTGGAAAGACCGCATTCCTGTTTAACTGAAATAAAACCAAAGCAGCGGAATAACAGCTCTGCTTGCATTAATTTCTAAACCACACACCACCCTGTGTCATCTCTGGTGGGATGAGGTGCAAGGAGTTGTCAGGGTTAGAGCTGTGGATGCAGGGACACACGTTGGTACAGCTGACCTTTCCTAAAGCAGCCTGTATTCCTATTCCCCAAAGCTGTCTTCCAGAACCTGAGTTACCAGAATCAGAAGGTTTTGCTGTATCTGTGTATTAAAGGGAAGAGAAACAACTCAGTGCTGGGCCAAAGCTTCAGATGGTATAAAACAAAGGGGGAAATGGATCCACCCAGATTCCCACTAGCTGGTCTTCTAATCTGGGGCACTTGAAAACTGCCTATTAAATTTTATAGAGCAAATCTAAAACCTCATGTGTAATGGGCATAATACAGAAGTAACATGCTGTACATTTCCTGTCATGTCTGGCCATAAATGTAATTTTGGAGAAAGAACCCATTATTACTGTTAAGGGACTTTTTTGAGTGTAGGCTGTATAGGATGTGGAACTTAACTGAGCTTTAAAGCACACACAGGAAATCCTGAAGTGTTTCAATAATCAGAGCATGAGGGTGAAATCTGGAAACAGTCAGGAGACAAAGTCTCAGCCTGCGAAAACTTTTCTTTTAAGCAAGTGGGAATTTTTATGGAAAATTGAATGTGTATTTAAACATTTTACACATTGGATGATTAAACATCTCTTTATTTGCTACCCCAAGAAGAAATAAAGGGGAAAAAAACTGGAGAAAAATGGATAGTTCTTGGATAGAAATATATTTATTTTGCATCCTCCCATACCTGGCTGCAGAGTCTCAGACTGAAGGCCAACTTATTTCACATTTCTTTTTTTTTCCCAGTGTGAGACAAACACTGGGCTTTTGAATTACAAATTCCCTGGAAAATTGTTCACTGCCTTTCTGCATCTCATGCTACAAACTCTTCACCCATGAACCAAACCCAGTGGGCACAAGCCCTCAGTTGTCAGCAGCATCTTGGAAGAGAACTCAGTGAATGCTCCGGCCAGTGGAAGAACAATTCCAAACACATTATTCAGAGTGTCTTGTATCATCTCTATACCACATATTGACATTTTCTTGACGCTGTCTGCTTTGCAAATGTCATGTCGCACAGGGTAAAATGAAGAGCAGTACCAGGAAAACCACATAATCTGACTGGGTCAGGGACTGAGCTCTCAGGAAACCCACAGGAGAACTCTCCACCTGAACTTTGTCAGGTAATCAGCATTCAGATACTTCAGGCTTTTAAATCCATTGCATTAGTTGTCTAAGATGTCCATTTCTGGTGAGAAAGTTTGTTTGTTTTTAAAATCTGCTTTAAATCGAATGGGCTACTGAATCTCCCCAAACTCCATTTGACAGTATATTATTTTTCCAGATTAATTTTTTTAAGAACAAAGGAGCTTGACACCCCATACAATGTGGAATAAAAACTTTGAAAATGAATAAAAAGCAACCCCGTGACTAATACATTCACTATGTGAAGGAGCAATGGCTTAGTGGATCTGCTATTTCATAGGCAAAAATGCAGAGATTGCCTCTTTTGTCAGTTCATAGATAAAATCCTATTCTTTGTAATCCCTGAAGAAACAAATCAAATAAGCTCTGGCTGAGCTAACCATTTTCAATCCATCAAAGCAATCAAATTCTGTTTACCTGAATCAGAATGATTTCTAAAATGTTATTAAAAAGTAAAATGGAGTTTAACTATTCCAAAAAACTGAAAATGATGTGCAAACACAAAAGGGATAAGATTTCAGTAATTATGTAGACACAAAGTCGGTGCCATCATTTGTACCACAATACAATGTAGCTATGGCATATAAAGATAAAGCTTCCTTTGTCTAACATTACTGCTGCAAGTGATGCATAAACATAATTAATGTAAGAAGTCTTCAAAGGGGCGAATATTCATTTAGTCAGTTAGTTTTATTGCTCTTTCAAGCAAACAAAAGTTTTATAATTTAATAAACCAATTAACTGATTATATATTTCACCAAAAATATTTGTATATCACACATTACTATCATTTCACCGATTTCCATGGTTTTCCACAAGGCAGAGCCAGCATGCGGTGCCACAGTTAAAGCATTTAATATTCCCTTACTTAGCCTATTATTTTGGAGTGAATGCCATGAGCGGCTTGTGCCTAAGCAGATTCCCTAAATACAGCATCGGTGTTCATCCAAACCTTATCCTGTACTACCTCTGAAATGAGATCATTCTGTTGGTCCTCTGTCATGAGCCTTGAACTGATCCACACAAAGAACAACATCACCTTCAGGACAGGACTCGGTGCATTTTTTCACACCTGCTGAGTACCGGGTGGATGATTTCAGCAGTGGTGAGCAGCACCACAGTGCACCCCTGCAGGGGGTGGCTGGCCAGGCAGGAGCTGACTGGGTTTTCCTCTGGATGCATCACAGTATAGGAGAAAATACACCTTGTAAGAATTCTCGCCAATTGGAGCATTTTAGGGAGCCAATCAAGGTTGATGCAGCACTTTTTAATATGGCTTAGTCAAACAAAAACCTGCATGGAGAAAACAAAAGCAAATGAAGTCTCCAAAACTTTAGTCTGGAGGCCTGGGATGTATTTTCACTTTTGGGGGTTTTATCTTAAATGTATATATACACATTTAGGAGTGTTCATAGATTATGCTTTCACGCTACAATTCAAAAGTAGGCTGATTTCTTTAATTGCTCTGGTTTAATACAATCTGTGACATTTGTCATCGCACTTCTATGCCCTGTCAAAATACAGTCCTAAATTTATCAAAGCTATGACACTAAAATTATGTCCTTCTTCAGTCTGAAACCAAACATCATATAATAGTTGTTTGATTGCATAATAAGGGCCAGCGTATCCCTGTGGTTAGGCATGAGTCTGAAAGTGGGAACTCAGCCATTTGTTTCCAGCAAAAACCCCATGCTTTCATGTTTTTGGAAAAATGTCATCCCACTTTTGCCTTAGTTTGGAAAGCAAGATCATCAATAACAATGTTCTGCACATTTTTAAAACATCAGAGCCACTCATACTGCACTAACATGGGGAACGAGGAGCAGAAAGGATGCATGCAGCAGGTTTATGGTCTACTGTCAGCTCCATGCTATGCTGTTGACCCTCCATGGAAGTTCAATGGGCAAAATATTTAGGCAGTGAAACTGTCCTGGAGATGATAATTTAATATTTTCTTCTGGGCTTTGGAAATTAGCAGTGAGTTTTATTTCAGAAACATGTCTTTTGTGAAGAAATACAATTCCCAGAAACTTGGGAATCTGCAAAGCATCCTTAGACCCTCCTTTTGTGAGTCAGAACCCAACACTGCCTCTGTTTCTCCTCAAACCTTCTTTGTGTGTTTGGAGAAACCAAGAAGCATTCAGTCCAGCTGCAATTTTTTTATCTCCTTCTTTGTGTATGTGTTGTTTTTTAAACATATAAGTATTATTTCTATTGCTACTAAGAGCAGAAAATTATTGTATCCAGAAAAAAAACCCCACAACTCTTCATACTTTGTCTTTGCAACTGGTAGTCTAACTTTTACATTTCGCCTTCCCGTGCAGCAAGGTTCTCATCTGCATTGATAAATATTAAATAATGAGGAACACACCGAAATGTGCAGTGCTGTCCCTCTCATATACACAGGCACAACCACACACACACACACACACACAGTCACACACAGGCACACACAAAATACCCAGAACATTAAAGAAAGCTGTTAAGCTAATCTGGTGCATCTAAATGGGCAATATATATTGAATCCATGCTCCATTGATCATAATTATTGCGGTGCCCTTTATCAAGTAACCATCTTAAACCATTATTTAGAGATCATTTTGCTTTCCATTACTGTCACTATATTGCAGAATTCGCTAGGAATTGGCAGCTGTGTGATAGAGGGGTATGCAGCTGTATTAGTCTGGAATCTCCTCCTGTTATCCAACAATGTTTCTAAAATGAGAGACTTAGCGCAGTATTCACACAACTTTTGGACAGCCTTTAGCTTCGTTCTGGAGTGACAAGTCATTCACATAAGCTTTGTTTTCCATGTAACTCCTTCCCACCTCCGATTCTTTGAATATTTCCTTTAAAATTAAGTAGTCTTTATGTGTGTAATGGAAAGTATTTCTTGAGATGTAACTGAGAGTTACTAAATGGCTGTGCTGCTGCTCTCACAGGGTGTTTGAAATGACTTATGAACCTTCAAAAAATCATTATTACTCTTAAGGTTTTGTGAAAGAGGCATGATTTTGTTCTCAGCTGTCCCACTTAAAATCTGCATCACAGAAACAATACTGTAATTGCACAAAACTCAGTCTATAAATATCTTAAGCTTAATACAAAGTACAGTATTTTCACAAGTACTCAGAAAACACCTGGCTTGTTTGCCTTGTAAGAAGATTAGAGGAGCACAGTGAGAAAGAGGAAAACATGGTTCTTAATGAGACCAGCATCCTTTTAGACTGAATCCCTATCCCAAGCCTCTCTAAGTAATGCACCTGGCATGTGCTGCATGCTGTGATATTAATAGATATATCAGGAACACAGGTGTTTAAGCTGGTATTTGCCAGTTTAACCAGGTGGTAAGGAGATTTTAATGTCTCACAAAAGTAAGAGGATGGAAAAACAGAAGTTTCAGACACTCATCATCAGTGTTAGACTATGAAATGATACTAAATGTTGGATATAGCTAAATCAGCATTAATCTTCTCACTTAGAGCTAAGTGCACAGCATATTAAAAGATCAGTTCAACTCTTGATCAGAGTTTGTCCCAGACCTTAACACTGAAGTGTAGGAATCCTTACGAACAGCCTTGATACTCAGGAGCCCTTTAGATATCACAACCCAAGTGACCTCTGGAAAAAATCATGAACAGCTTCAAAGCTTTTTCTTCCTATCTGTAAAATGGAGATAATAACTCTTCCTAATCTCAGGACCTGTGAGACTTTAATTGATTATTAGCATCTGTACAATCATTTTGAGCTCAAGAGAATGTATATGCAGTGCATATGTAATATAACAGGTAAACATCTTGCTTAGCCATGGGGACAGTCATCAAATCTTATCTCACTGGGGCTTAAGGTCACAGGAAGAGAGGAGGCACCTGAACCTGATAAGGGCTTAAGTGTTACAGGAGAACTACTTATGTTCTGAAGATGTCACCTCTATCACTTTCTTCTTGACTCTAATCTGCTCTCAGATGCTGTGTCTGCTGCTATCAGGCTAAAATCTCTTTCTCCAAGCCTGAGGAAGAGAGTGTATTGACTAAAGCCGGGCAGGCAAGCCAAATGGGAAAGTGCTTATTGTCTTCATAGGCATGAGCAGCTATAAATTTGCTTAGTTCTTGTTTCTGTAAAACTATTTCTAGTCTCCTTAACCCACTAGAAGACCAATCATTGGTGGAAGAAAGAGCGGAAATGAGATGAATTTGACTGGCCAAACTAATGTTTTTCAGAAGGCAGGTAAGCAGCTTCAGTGTTCAGACTACTCATAGTTATAAATGTTGCTGATACAATTTCCAAGCTCTGTTACTCTCCAGCCACACTGAGTGTACATTACCCAGTAGAGTAATGGTGTTACTGGGAGCAGGACAAAGGACCTTCTGCTTGTGCAAGATGCTAACAAAAGTATTTGGGTTCTAACGGAAGTGTTTTTTCGAATGGAATGCTCTACAGCTGACAGACATCTTGAGATCTGAAATGTTTCTCCAATTGTAGAAGTCATTAGAACGACCCCTAAGGACCTATGAAGGAAAGTACTATGAGATCAAGGATCAGATGTGGTCGATGGTCTAGGTCAAGCAAAACAGAGTCCATGTCAGTTCAGGTCTCACATACATTTGTTCATTGCTTTCACGTGCTTCATTTTAACTCCATCTGAAACCACACCGTCTATAAATATTTCTCAGCTGCAGGTAGACTGGGAAATACCACATACATTGTGACTGTACTGAAGAAGGGAATATGGACCATTCAGTATAAACTGTTTCCTCTGTGAGATGCAGCAAAATGAAGTTCACTGTCCCCTGAGCAAGTCTAAAGGCCAATGCTCACAGACACAGAAGACAGACCCTTGGTCTCCTCTGTTATGCTGCCCAGCTTGCATGGCTTTTGATACAGGCCTTTGCATTTGTTGCCTTGTGAGGTTCACTGCCTTCCACAATCATTTCTCCATAGGGACTGTGTCTGCAGCATCTCTGTCTTTTTAGAGCAAAAAAACGTGATCAGAAATCATATTTATTCAGTGAGAACCATTCCCTTCTACTCCTCAGGAAAACATGAAACATTGCTGCCTCACATTTTCCACTAACTCAAAAGCACATTTTGGTCCCTTTCCTGCAGGTAGATCAATCCATTCACTCTGTCTAGTTTACCCACTAATGTTGGTGGGAGCAGGATTTAGCAGATGTAATGTCTGCATTAGTTCATTAGTATTTTTTAAAAGTGGTAAGGCTGTCAAATCACATTTAAAAGAGGTGATGAGACTTTATATTTACACCTCGCTACTGGGGAGTATAAAGAGAACTCTTTGCTTCTCCATTAATTTTCTCCCAAATGTTTGTATATTTTCCAGTTCTCACTTGAAGAGTTTTACAGCGGCTGAATTGAGTAGTATGACTTAGCTCCAGATGGTGCATGAGTTGCCATCAATAACTTTCTCCTGCAAATTATACTGACAGAACATGATTCAGAGGGATATTTTGTGCTGTCGTTTTTCTCCACTATAATGGTGATCAGGAGTGGGTAGGATGATTAGTCAGGAAACAGCGTTAATTAATATATGGACTCCTCTGAGGCAGTGTGCCTCGTTGTACAGCATAGTGCTACATTCAATGATTTGTAACTCCCTAGGTTGGACTAAGCCCTGTTAATTTCCATTTTCCTTTAGATATTGCATAATGGAGTTCCCAGTTTTGCAGTTCAAAACCTTTCTAGTTAATTTGAGCTTAATTGTCTCTAACAGTGTAAAATATGTTTGCCTTTCTTCTTCCATCCCTTAGAAAGACACCGTCCTTGAAAATATCAAGGAGACAGAAAAGGCAAACCTGGCTCTGTAAAATATAAAGTTGTTTATTTACATCTGTCTCAACTCCTTAACCACCCTATAAAAGAAGAGAATCAGGGCATTTATGCAGGAGGGAGCGGGGCGGAATAGGAAGACTAATCATGTGGACCTTGCGAATATGACTCAAAAAGTACCCTGGATGCTGAGCTGCCAACCTTGACTGTGTTTCTTTAATCGTCCTTGTGGTAGCAATAAAATTCAAATTAAGACACTCATTCTGCCCCAAGATTGGCGTTTGCAGATTGCTGTTTATCAGATTACATCAACTACTGCTCTCCCATGCCATGCAGCAGATTCTACAAGGTGTAGTGTTGATGGATGGGAACAGACCCTCGAGCCTCAGCTCACGTGAGTCATTAGAGAAAGATTTATTTCTCCTTCACTTAAACAACAAAGAGGTATCCCACATGTGATTTTAGAAGTGTTTGCATTGAATGTATTGACTAAGTTTGATTAAGTAATTGAAGTCACATAATTAATACCATTAAGAAAGATAATGATTTCTTGAACAGATAAAATAAAAAATATGTCTCCTGAAATAAAGTTAACTATGTAAGTTAAAAATAAAAGAATGCAGTCCATATCACAGGTAGAGCAAAGTGGAAAAACAGACACTATATACTTTCCAGCAAATACACAGCTTGTTTTTTTAAATTTTTCTCCAAAGCTAAGCTGTTTCTTCTTGTCAGAGTATAAGTCAATTATACTGTAGCACAAAAAGAAATCTGCAGTATTTTACTGTCATTGTTGGTAATTTGTCCCTTAGGGTGTTAGTATTCATACATAATTGCATATTGTCTCTCCCTGTTACATTTTCTACTTTCTTTCTCTGTTAGAACAACATAAGAATTATTGCATCCATGGATTTTAGCAAATTATCCAGCTAACTTGATTTACATTCTATTCACAAACAGAATTACAGAAGGGAAAAATAAATTGGCTTTGGTTTTTTTTTTCCTTAGCTATCATTTGGCCCTGAAAGATTAGAGTTTGTTATTTTTTTTCACTTTGTGTGAGCTTTCTTTAAAAGTATAAACAAAAATAAGGACACAATTGTATATAAAGATGTATTAGTATCACTAACTGAATCTCTTTCAAAAGACTAGATGTGATCTGCAGACAACTCCATTGTTACTTACATAAGGAATACTTACAGTGTACAAAGACAATAACCCTAAATACTCATCACACAGATGAAGGCTTATCTTGACTTATCTAGGTCTTCTAGATATGTAAAATTCCCATACTTTTAAATATGGATGCTCTAGTGAATGTGCTGTCCTAAGCTTTGGAACATTTCTCATCTGAATAAACTTCAGGATAGATGGAGCAGCAAAATTTCCTGCCTTCAGGGCTGCTAGATCACAGGTCAGGGGCCTCCTTGGTTCCCAGAGTGTCTGGGGGTGACCCTGCAGTCACAGTCACCAATAGCAACTTCAGCAGTGAAATCTGCTGAGGATACTTATATTAACCAGGAGACTAAAATTCAGGTTAATTGTGAAAAACTGAAGAAAGGTCTTATCACTACTAGAGTGATAAAAAACCAATGTTGAAATTTGATGTAGGTAAATGCATTGCAATGAAAATGGAAGAACCACTTAACTTTGCATATGCTTAAATTAAGTCCTGGTTGTCTGCAAGCACGAGGAATAGCGTTAGGGTTATAATGAGTACTTTTGTAGAAATATCAAAACAAATTGCTGGATATTACGAGAAAAGAAATAGATAACAACACAAGACGTCTAACAATGGCCCTCTGTGGCTACAGGATGGACACAAAGGGACATGTGTAGGCCTGGAGAAGGTTTGAGAACAGTGACACAGAGGGTCACAACTTTTCAGCGGTTTCCATTTGAACAGATCTTGAGTTCAGCCTGGAGAGCCTGCCCCATTGTGTGACCTTGTGTGGCCAAATGTTGGTGACCTTGGCAGGTCTTCCACATGTCCAGTGGTCAGAAGAGCACCTAGAGATCTCGGACAGCAGAGGTTTGTGTGGGAGCAGGAGCTGCTGATGCAGAGCAGGTGTAGAGCCATTTGGCACCATTGTTGCTGCTGAACTGACAGGCAGGAAAAAGAGGAGCCTGGCTGTAATTAACAAAGCAGCTTAACTACTAATACCTTGGTAATGTCCCTCGTATTTCAGATGAAAGGCTCAGTCGGTAATTTGAAATGAGAACAAACACGCTGGAAGAATGGCTACTGTGAGAAAAAAGAGAACATGAAAACAGCAATTTATCCAGAACAGCAAGTTTTCTGGATGTGCTTACAGGGTCATCTGTGGATGCTGGAAACTGCTTTTGCAACTGCTTTTCACACCTTGAAGCAGGTGAACTAAAGTTTCTTGGAAGTCTTGCACAATGCCTTACAGAGCAGCTCAGACAGTATTTTGCCTTTATGGAAACACCAGAAAACAAAACACACGCAAACACAAAAAACAAACAAAACCCCCAAACAAACAAAACCCAACCCAAACCAAACCAACAAGCAAAACCCTCTTTGAAGGATTTTTAGAGTATTCATCTGCATTAATCAGAAAAAAATTGTAAAAGAATGCAACTGTTACCTGGGAAATGGAAAATAAATAGCACATTTTCAGCTGGGAATTACACTGAGGAAAAAATGCTTCTGCCAAAGAGAAACCTCACTAAACTGTAAGCAGGAGATTTTTTTTTTTTAGACACAGAGGATGTCTTTACAGAGTTGCTTTGCTTTACTGCACTGAAATTATATTGCACTGGTATTTTAGCCACCACTGCTCCTTACTGCCTCGAATTGCTGGTGGTGTCATTGCTAAGTAGCGAAACAGGTTGAGGAGACAAGAAGCCAAGCAGGCTTAAGCAAAGAAAGTGTAGGATACCTTAGGAAGACCTCTCATTTTCCACTTGTTTCGATATTCCAGGAGACCAGGTGATCCCACCTTCATGGGCTGCATTAGACATAAGTCCCAGGTTGATTCCTCTCCCAGAGTTCTGTTGATTTGGCTTCATACACTTAGCCCTTCCTGCAAGGGACTGACATTGGCAGCAGGTGTACTGGCAGATCCATGGAATCTCACTGAATCAGGTGAAGCGAAGCTGATGATGTGATACATTTCCATTCTCTGTTTGTTTGCCATTCTTTGAACATGATAACGTTAGGGAATATCCCTTCACAAAGAATTGCTCTATAGAGAGGAAAATAAATGTTTTCATGTGTCACAGATACCTGTATAACTTTTATGTAATACATCAATCTCCTAGTAACTCTACAGTATGGTAGCTGTGATTCCTACCTGATGGGTGCTGTTGGCTAACGTAGCTATGCCATAGTCAACGTAGATAAACCAGAGAAGTCTTTCCTGAGGTAGAAAATCAACGAGTCTGAATCTGTCAGATAATTCTTTTGCAGATATTAATCGAGAATTCGGTTTTTATAAAGGATTTTTTTCTCTATTTTGAAATCCAGATGATAAATTTTCCAGCATTCCAGTCCTCTCTGATAGAGTTCTTGCTCTCATGGCTTAGTGGCTCTTTGTATTCATTGCCCATAAAGCATGGGATGTGTTTGCTTAGCTCTCCTCCTCCTCTTCCATCTCTCATGAATAACAAAACCACAGGAACAGGCTGAATGTATCCGGAATTATTCAGGTAGAAGATGAACTTTGAGTGTTGACTTTTTCACCCTCACAGGCATCGTCCATTTACTTTCTTCTTATATCCGTGCTCTAATTTGTACAAAGCTATTTGTGATTAGCTGGCATTTACAACCAGGTATTGATTTTTTTATTAATTTATAAAGAGTTCAAACAAACAGTGGTAGTCAATTCTAGCTATAATCCCCCAAGAGGTTAGGAAAGATACAGACAACTGCACAATCTATAGGCAGTGCACAGTGCATTAATGGGGCAAGATTTCACATGTCTGTGTATACATCCACAATATCCCTTTTTGTACTTATTGAAGCTGGTAAATACAAATGTCAGAAGAATATTTTCAGCAAATGCATCACGTTAAATTATTCCACTTCATATAAAAAATGACTATCCGTATAAATGGCTATTCATTAAATATGTGCTGGCAGCTGTCAAGGGATTCCCTGAGAACTTGGGCATCTTTTCAGAAAAAAAGAGACCTATCTAAATCACACTGAACCCCAAATGCCAGAGGCAGAAACAGAACAGTTCCTGTAGTGTGTTAGCTCAGAAGAAAGGAAGGTGCCCGCTGAGGATCCCCCAACTCGATTCAGGGCTCTTCAGGGACAGAAGGCAACACACCAGGTCACAGTCACAGTGTAGGTGAACCTCCTGACCCATTTCTGCTGGGGACACACGGTGTGCAACTAGACAGGCTGCAAGAAAGGAAACATCTAGAGGAATAACAAGGGTAGTGTATATGGTCTTTCTATGGAACACTTCACTTTACTCTGGAGGTATGACAAGATTTCTCTTCTTCACACGTGTCAGGTTTCTGGGTTTTGTGAGTAAGTATTGATAAGCGTTCCCTAGAGTGGGAATGTGGTATGTCTGCTTGAACAATTGTTTTCCAGCAGACCTCAAGTTATTGAAACGGATGGTTTGATTAAACGAATTTTTCAGAGGAGAAATATTTCATTTGTCTTAAAAAGACCCACATCTATTTTTGAATCGGAGTAAGAAGTGTTTCAGTGGTGTGTTAGCCTGAGTGCCCTTTGGAGACCTTGTGACAAGGTTTGACTTGAAGTGAGAATCATCCCATGGCTCACTAAAGGACTGACTGCATGGGGGATCCTTCAGAGCTAGCTGAATTCACGGATTCCAGCTAACTGTTAAAGGAAAGCACCTCGTTATTCATAGCCTCTGCCTTCTGCCTACTCCTGAAGGCTTGATAGATTAAGTGCATTGAAAAAAAGTAGTATTGTCTTATGCCATGACATATCCTGTGAATATAGGAGCAGAATGATTGTGAGAATCATCTGAATAAAATAAAAACAGCATCAGATAGTCATCAGTGATGTGTTAATGTTATTAGCCAGAGTCCAACAGATATGTGGTATTTAGAATCCTCTGGCATTTCAGTGACCTTTTATAAGGCAGATTGCATTGCACAATTAATTTATTTCATGACCGTCCCATTGTATTTAAAAAAAAAAAAATGTTAGTCAAAACCAGGTGTCCGGATCAGAGCCACGTATTGCATTTCAAAACCCATTGAGTGGAAGCTAATTTCAGCAATTTGCATGAGAGCCTTTTGCTATCACTTCTACCATAGTATCAGTGTCAGCTCAATTTTCAGAGCAGCTGTAGCTCAAACACTGACCTGCTGCCTATTACAGTAGTGTAATGAAGTGCAATGGACTAGTAATTATTCTACATTACTGTAGATCAAGTAACATGCAGCTTTCAGTTATCACAATGGAATCCCAGTTCTTGCTCAAAATGAGAAAACTGACCATGAAGTTGATTTAAGGGTGTCATCAAAAATTACTTTCAGAGCCTGCAAATGTCCTACTTATTTCCCAGATATCATCTGACATTGCTGTGCAAATGTCCCAGAGTCGCTGCATACTTGAATAAACCAGTTTCAAATAACTAAAGGAAGAGTTGTATCTGAGAGGCAGGAGTAAATTGAGATGGGATGTTCTTAAAATTTCTAGTAATGAAATTGCATTAGGCAAATGATTTCAGTGTCTCCTTTCTAAGAGCATCTGTGAAACATCCGAATAACTTATTCAGGAAATCATATGGATTTTTTTTCTGTTTTTGTATGTGAAATATTGGGAACTATGAATTTAACTTAAAAGTGTGGCAAATCACTCACTACCTGCCTGTACAACCATGACCTCAGCCTGCCTATATCTCATTTCTTCCAAAGAATGAGCCACGATTGTCATAACCTGTACATGAAGATCTATTCTTTCCCCAACCCTCTTGATGTGACTGTTCCAAAACCTGCATTTAACCCTGTTTTCTGGAGGGTGAGACCCTTGGAGGCAATTCCCAACATGACAACACAGAATGTCATGTGGGACAGGTGGGGGGAAATCAGGTGTTGTTAGCCATTACTGACACATTGCCTTGGAGTGGAAGGATGAGGGAGCTCCTCATAAGTAATTTGCATTTTTTCATGTAGAAAAGGGGGAGTGAGTGTATGGAAGGGGGCTGTTCAGTTTGATTTTCCAATTTTTGGCTTAGTTAACTCTTACCAGTAGTAACTTATGAAGTTGAGTTGCCGGCGATAGAGGAATTATTTATATTTTTTGAGCAAATTTTTAGAAGGTCTTTTTCCACATCACAATCAGTATCTGGCATGAAATTTTAGCTCTTCCCTGCCAGAGGTAACAGGATATTAAAATATATGGAACAAGCAGACTGGAAAGTTTAACTGTTGAAAACAGTAACATTGTGTCAGGGGTAAAATCAAATTAAGTTATAAAAAGGTAAAATAATCCCTGCAGAGCAATTCTTAAGAATCTGTGTGGTTTTCTTTTTTTTTCTTCCCCTGCCCCAGTTGAGGAAAATGGGAATGTGGCTTAGATTTTCACTTTCAGCCCACACAGAACTCACACACAGTAATTCAGTACAGGTAAGAAACAGCACAGCGTGTCTGGATGAATACACACCCCCAGCATGATCGGGAGACCAACCCTTCTTTGGGACAGTGAAGGGCAGTACCGGGATGGAGGGGCCAACAGGGCTTAGGAGAAGGTACAAGACAGAAGACTCAGCGACGAGTATAGACTCACAGAAGTATCTTCCTACTTTCTTAGAACTGATCCTAATTCGAGATGTGACAGTGTTCCACTCAGACACACATCAATATGACAAGGCTGATGGGTCTAACCAGAAGAATTTACATCTGGAGGCTCGACTGTTTTCAGTAAATGACTCATTAATGAGCCATCAAGAGTTGTCTGTAGCAACTGCTGCACAAATGATTACAATAAAATAATTAAAAACCAGAAGAGAATAGCTGATTTTGCATGTTTCAGATAGAAGAAAAAAATCCATTGCATAAACTTTGTTACAAAGACATACTTCCCACCACTTAATATGTATTATTCACTGGCACTAAATTATGATTCTAATTCAGCAGGGTAACAAGGTGTTTTCCAGTATAAGATTTAACTAAACCTCTAGAGTTTTTAATCTGTTTTCCTAACAAAGTTTACTCAGAAACATTGGCTCTGTTCTGACTGTCTGGAGACCCCAAGTCTCTCTGTGTAAACTGAAAGAGGCTCCCTGTGCTGGCTCATGCTTTTATTATGGGAATCACACTAAATGTGATAATTTTAGTGAAGAGTGTGTTTGCTGTTTCATCAACTTCTAATTGTACTTCCTTGGCATCAGCAGAATATGAATGAATGGCTTTGGTCTAACTTTGAGGCGACTCACCACACACAGCAATAGTCTCATTGGTCCCTCTGCAAAAGATACACCTAAAACATGGCACATTGCAATATATAGTTCTTTCCTGCCCTCATTGAGGGAAGCATCTGCAACTTCTGCCTTCATCTCCCTGCAAACTGTGCTCTGAATATAAAAGCTGATGTTCCAAATCAAACATCTGTCTTTACTTACCTGACAAAGCTTCTGTTGGGCAATAAGTCCCACTAGTGAAAATGAACCACTGCTCTTCAGCATCCCACCCACAGTGACTTGGCTGAAGAGTGCCATGGGTAAATCTAGGGGTTATTTCTCAGAGGGCTGTAGTTAGAGATCAACTTCAGCAATGGATGGGAGCTTCACATCTTCTGGAGAACATGCATGAGGACCACAGTGACTTGGCTGAAGAAGACTGAAGGGGTAGTATGACCTTCTAGTGTCCTGAAAGCCTCTTTGCAGAACTGATAGATTAATTCAGCATCTCTCCATATGCTATCAAGAGACAGCATTTTAAAATGTAGAAAAGCTTTTACTTTTTTACCTTTTTATTTTTTTTGGTCAGTCTCTCTGGTTTTATTGACTTGAATCTGCTAATTCCTATCTGCCAAAAATTTGGCTCATGAACAAGATATATTTGAAATGTAAATCTCTGATGCAAATAACCAGAGATGATTTGGAATCTTTTATCTGGATGATAAATAGTTTTTTTAAAGAATATTTTTTCCCCAATAAAAATGCAGTTACTGCCCGATCAGAATATTCTATTGGAAAGTTTTTGTTTCACTGAATATTTGCAATTTCCAGGTGAAAATGGAACTAACTGTTTCATTTCACTTGAGTCTCATTTTCACTGACAGAGTGATCTGGCATTGGAATGTGTTGCCCACGGAGGTGGTTGAGTCGCCATCCCTGGAGGTGTTTAAGGGTAGACTGGATGAGGTGTTGAAGGTCATGATATAAATGTTATAGCTGTTAGGTTTTAGTTGGATTAGAGGTTGGACTTGATGATCTTCAAGGTCTTTTCCAACCTTATCAACACTGTGATACTGTGATGAGGTCCCTTCTCAGTTTTCTCTTGCCCAAGCTCAACAGCATCAGCTCCCTCAGCCATTCCTTGTGAGGGAGATATTTCAGTCCCCTCATCATTTTTGAAGCCCTCCACTGGACCCTCTCCAGTCATTCCTTGTCTATCTTGAAATTAATGGGGTTTACTGAGCGAATGTCCCTGTGATCCTTTGCCAGTTGGCAGCAGGAGCTCAGTTCCCAGCATTACAGATCCCTTGCATCCCCAGCCCTGACTCTCATAATTGCCCACTCACTGTGTGATTCAGGAAACAGTTTTCACACGGAGTGCTTCGTGAGGGAAGGAGCATGGCAGACTCTCCTTATACACAGCATAAAGCCATGCAGCATCTCCCTGTCCTGAGTCCCAAGACTCTAAACCAGCATGCTGATTTTCTCCTGACCTGGGATTTTGGGGTATGATACAAGCTGTAGCCTGGGTAGGAAGTCTGGGCTGAGGGAAGTGCATATCCTGGTTCCAGTGCAGCAGTGCCTGGATCCCATATGCTTCAGAGAAACACGTTTTTGATGCAGGACGTTTAGGGTTGTTCTATCAGTGATTGAAGTAAAAAAAAAATCAGTTTCAAAAGTGCTGAAAGTTTCATTCTGTCAGAGGTACACCCAAAATAATCTGTTTGTAATTTCCTAACTGGAATTAATGTGGAATTTCCATCCCACACGCACCAAAAAAAAACCAAACCAAAAATCAAAATCTTGCTTTTAATCCTGTTTTGAATGGAGGAAAAACCTGAAATCTCCTGGGATAGAAATGCTGTACTTGCTATGCTCTGTAAACAATTTTGAATACGACACTCTTTCAGTAGAGATCATATTCTCAAATGCATGATTTATGGGTTTAGGAGGGTATTCAGCATCAAAGTAAGTGTCTGTTAGGATCTTTTTTTCACCTGAAGAGTCCATGACTTTAATAAAATGACCAAAACTGGCAGAAGGTGAGAGAAATCAGCCTGACAGAAAAGAGAAAAATAACAAGGCATCTGATAAATGCAAAATTATCTCCTAAAACCAGTAAAGATCCAACATGACACTAAATGCTTCATCTGAGTGAGCAAACTGGCTGCAATTTTAATGTGTTGTCACTCTCTCCCTTCTCACCGTGTTATACATTCCCCTCTAGTGGCTAGTAAAAGATTTATGGGAGGAAATCCTTCCAAGAGCTAGAACCAAATTTGCAAAGGGGAATCAAGGGGAATTAGAGACGTAAATACTTTTAACAACCTTAGCAGGGGGTTCTTACCTCATGCAGTGACAAAGTCGCCCCACTTGTGCTACAGGTACAGATCCAGTCACTCTTTTGGCCTGAATGATGTCAGTTACACCTAGAAATTAAAGGCTCTGCTCCTTGTTTGGTGAAGTTACATGATTCAGTGCCTTGGGTTTGAATACCATCTGTCTCCTGGTTTGGGGGGCTGAGGGCTGGAGTGTGTGTGCTTTCTGATTCTGAATAAAACTGCAGAGTGTTTGCTCTGAGCACCTTCATCCTCCCTATTGACTGCTGTGGTGCTCCTGCCCAAACCAGGGACAGGAAGGATGACAGGGAGAAGTCACAATCCGAGCTCTAGAGTTCTGTGGCTGCTTGCTGGAGAGAGGGACAGTGTGCAGCCAGTCTGTGGGATACTTCAGGAGTGAATAATTTTTTAGGGATTAAATTCTGGACTAAACTTTAACCCTGGGTTTGCTCTCTGAACCGCGAGCTGGGCTGTAGGTGCAGGGAGTACCAGGGACATACTCCCACTGCCCTGTTCTCAGGTCCAACTCCAGTGCTGGTGCCAGCTAAAACTGTCACAGGCAGCTTCTAATTGCGCCATTTCCGTGGCTACTCAGGACCAAAGTTCATCAGCCTTTGCTGAAAAAAGAAGAATACTTTGTTCTGAGCGTAAATACAACCTGTGTTGGCGCAGGACTGGCAGTGTTTCGGTGCCAGCTGCCAGCACATAGGCTGAGTGGCAAAGCAGGTTTCTGCAATTCCTCTTACAGTAAGCAGAGTGAGCCAGGCTCATCAGCAGGAGGATGTCCCTACCACCTTCTGACTGTGTTTTCAAACAACATTTGGGAGTGATTTATGCTGCGTTATGACACTGGTACCATCTGTTCATCATCATAAGTATGAATGAAGTGATAATGAAGAAAATGTTCTAAGCAGCTAACAAGATGATTACACTTTAATAACATAATTTTGGCATAATTTGTATCTTCAGCGATCTACAAACACTTCATTTCAAAATCTAAAGGTCTGAAGCCTCACTGCAGCTACACAGAGCTCTCCTCTGGCTTTTAATATCAAGGAAAGAATTGATTTTTAAATGTGTCGTGCCTCACCTGTATCCGGACTTGCACTGTCTCCTACACGGCATCCTGTTTGCTGACTCTCAATTCATTTCCCTGCCTGCCTCAGCTGTGTTTTGAAAACTCCTCAGAATCGATTTAGTATCTACCCAGGTCAGGAACCATCTCGTCCTCCTACCAAGGGTTTCCACCTGATTTACTCATTCTTTTCTTACAGAGAAATAACAGGAACTGTCCATTGCAAATTCTAATCATTTTTTTTCCAGTGAAGCATAAACTATAAATCCTAAGAAACCACAAAATCGTGATGATTTTGAAGTAGATTTTGTGAGTTTTCAGAAAACAAAAACAAAAAAAAAACCCCCAGAAAAAGGCTTTTTTCCTTTTGTTTAAAAATATTTTAGATTTGTTTTAAAAAGCTTTTAACTCCAAAATAAAATAAAGCCAAAAAAATCCAGAATTTTTATTATTTTCTCTTGGTTGAGGGAGTATCCTGGCCATCCATAGCAGCACTAGGTCCTGCAGCACTGGGGTTAAGGGGTATTTTTAATAGCCTTCTTTTCCAGTCAGACCTGGTGAGACAAGCTTTAAGTTTCCTCCATGATGCTGAGTCAACCATAGTTATCCCTTCCTTGTGACACCACCATCAGATACTTCTGGCAAACTCAACAATTTGGTGCATCTTGAGGCCATTCAGGTGCTTGCTCCAAGCCCGTATCCCACATTAGAGGGATAACCAAAGTAAAACACTGAGGAGTGCATTTTGAGATTTGCAGATTTGAAGCTTCTGGATGGAACTGAAAGTAGCCTGTAAACCATGGGATAGTCTTGCCTCCCGATGCCCATCCTACAGCAGCTGAGGGCCCAGAACTGGAGCTTTGTAGAGTACTTTTATTTCTGCTGTCAGTTGTCAGTAGCTGGGTGATCCAACCTGGTCTCTATGATGGTTCAGTTGTTTATTGTAATGAATCCAGGTTGACTGTCCCATCAAGTCTTAGGTGCTTCAACACACTGGTGTGGCAGTGGTACAACTCTTAATGTGCTCAACAGATTTTAGGTTGTGGGGGAAAAATTGGCGCAGCACATTCCTAGGAACTCTTGAGCTGATTTCTTATGCCTGCAAGAGCATTTCTTCGTTACTCAAGCAAAAATGCTGTCTAATTGTACTGGTTTTGTCTGAGACACTTTTTCCTAATGGGTAATTTTGACATCAGTATGACATCTTGTTACCCATCTGATACAGCACCTTGCTAGAAGAAAAAATGCTATTTGCTGGGTTGGTAGTACAGCAGCAGAGCTGCCATCCAAGACCTGCTGTTCAATTAGACTTCCACTTAGCTGATAATACGTTCAAAATGACAAGCAGTAAAAAGAAATATGAAGCATAAAGAAGATGTTTATGTTGCTGGGTTTACTTTTTGTGTTTTCATCTTTATGATTAATCTTTTCAAAGTGAATATGTCAAAAAGAAGGAAAGAACCCACATGAAAAGGCGTGGTGCTGAACGGCGCTTGTGCAATCCATCGACTGTAGCTGCTGTGAGGATGCGTGCGTGTTGGACATGACTCATGAAACAGCTATTCCTGCACCAGGTGGTTGAAACTAATCAGTGACGGGTTTACAAGAAACTCCTCCTCAATCTTTCTCACCACACAAGTGGATCAATGGGTCTGCAAGAGGAGTCGTGATTCTTGTTTGCATTACTCCACGGATTCTGACGCCACTGAAAACAAATTCATTCTCTCTTTGGTCAGAAGCATTTCAGAAGACTACAAGAATCTGCTCTTGTTTATTTTCCAAGAGGGAGAACCACGTAGAGATGTCCCTTTATCCCACAGGAGTCTGTGTTCAATACTCTTGATGCCTTCTGCCTCCACTCATCCGGGACTAGGAGGGAGGAGAGCTGAAGGATGACAGTGAAGTTACACCCTACCCAGGAAACCAGCTTGTCGTGGGAAATTCCATACAAGGAGACTCTGCTGTTTTCCACTTGCTTAATGCCACTACTACAGTCAGAAAGTGGGGGAAAAAAATGTAGATCAAAATAAAGGAAAAAAACGTAGATGACGTCCGAGGAAAGCCTGAGGTTTCTGTGTGGAGGCACATGGTCCAAGGCTCAACCCATTTCTCAAAAAAACAATGGCTTGCAGAAGTATTAGCAGATACTCCTCAGTGATTTAAAGAAGAAGAAAAATAAATTAATGACAGCTTACAACCTGAAACAACAAAACAAACCAGCTTCTCTTGTGTACAAATATCTGTCCTGATTTATTCTTACTCCTTACGAGGAAAGAGGGGGTGGGGAGGGTGGGAGAAAGGGGGGGAAGGGAATAACAGTCTTTGCCAAGTGTTCGGTGATTCTCATATACCTGATTCCCAGCTGCACCTACCTCATTATCACTCTAGTGAGTATAACACTTCTCTGCAAATGCTCCAGCCACTTAGATTTTTGAAGAGGGTTTTTCAACAAGGATGGAATGTGATAAATGCAATTTAAACAAGCCACTTAATCAACTTATTTATATTAGATAACAATATGAGCAGAGTGAGTGAATCTTCCACACAGAAGCCCTCAGGAAGCCTCTGTGGAAAACGCCACCAGATCACTCCTTTTGCAGCCACACTTAGTGGCCCAGTTTGGTCCCTTGACCCTTGTAGATACCAGAAACCTGTGTTGAAGGTCTGGCATCCCTGGTCCAGAAGCTCTGGCTCTCCCCAGCCCTCAAGCCATACTGTGACTTGGTTGGGCTCACTGAATTTGTCCTTGGGCTCTGCTGAATTTGTCCTACACGTTTCAGAAGATCCATCTGCTCATAGATACTGATTTTAATTTTCTGGATTGATGAGGAAGGGAAGTCTGGGAAAAAGAAAACAATTTCTATTGCTTTTATAAATGTTATTTAACATTTTATTAATTTCTGAGACGATTGCCTCTGAGGAATCCTGTGTGTTCCCCTGTCCTTTTACAACACTGTTGAATATGGCCTGAGACCACATGGAGAGTTTGGAACCAATCTCTGTATGCAGCTTGCCCTATCCATGGGCCTCAAGTAAAAGTTCGAGAAAGAAATCTATGCAGGTGGAGCTATCGAAAACATCAGTGAGCAAAAGCTAGCTTTCAGAATTATATTTTCAGATCAGAAATAGGAGATGATCCTCACATCGGGTGAGGAGTACTAAAAAAGAGACGGAATTTTTATTTTAATTATTCATCTTCCTTAATCTGAGAATTTAAGTTGATCCTCATTTTACAGAAGCTTGTGGAATCCCTAATTTGAGATAAGGTCTGAGTGGGGATCAGAGACCCCAAGCAGAGAAGAGGGCTGATGGAAGTTTAAGCTGACAGAAGTATAAAAAGAAACAAATGGGCTTTGCCATTCAGGGAATGTAAGCGAAGACCACAGCTCTGGAGGGAAAACAAGACAAAGTCATAGTAAAACAATTCATAAACCACAGACTCCACTTCAGGAAATGCAGAGGCAAAGGTGGAACTCCAGGAGGAGAGAGTGAACCTAGAGTTCATTTTCAAGAGGCATCCTGAAGGTGTGCACAGACAAGCACAAACTGCCCACATTATACAGTTTTTGTCTTTTTGTCTGTGTAAGAAGCTAAATCATGACAGTAGATATATTTTTTGAAAAGTGTAATTTGCACAAATGAGAAGAATTTGTGTGAAATTTTAAAGAGACAGCTACACACAGTGATGGAGTATTACACCGAGCATGAATGGAGCCCTTTTAACTTGTGACTCTAACACCTGTGCAGAAGTTCATAGAAGGTCAGGAGTTGTGTTGAAAATCTTGAAGAATAAATTTAGTAATGTTGCAAACAGGAATGTAGACCTTTATTAGAAGCAGTGAGAAATTTCTGAGTTAGTTATGGAGAGATGTCTTTCAAGAGCAGAGTCCTCTGAGCTGTGAAATAGAGCAAGATGTGACAATTAAAACACACAAGTTTCTTTGAAGGTCTGTGAGACAGAGGAGCCCAGATCAGTCTGATTGAGACCCTTTGATATTCACGGTACATTGTCACTTCTCTATATTTCCTTATAGTGAATGAGAGGTAAGTGAATCGAGCCTTTTATGAGATTTAGGGTGAAAAATGGTGCTTTCTGCAACGTTGAAGCTAAGATTAAGTGCTAAAATTAGCTGGTGAGCAGCGTGTGGGAAACTAGAGGGCAAACCCTCCCTTTCCATCACAAGGACCTTCTCTCCAGTGCATGTGAAATAAACTGCTCTTCCATTGAGGATCTTTCTGTGTTGAAGCTCATGTTTCTCCTGCATAACTGTGTAGGAGTGTGGCGTCTCACTCCCTTCCATCACAGATCCAGAGGGGATCTGTCGCTCTCCCCATGAGCACACAGTATCAATGGCTTCACCACACACTGGAATGGGCCTAAAATCAACCCTTCTTAGCTGCCACACTTGTCTCACCCACACTTAGTGTTTGCATTTGTACAGCAATAACAGCTGCCCACCACTGATGGCCACATCCCAAGTGTCAACCAGGTCTGTGGTTTCAGAGTTCCATGCACACTTGCCATATGGACAATCCTGCAGTAACGTGTCTTGTAGACTATCGTGGACTAGAGCTGGAAGTTCATATGGAACTATTTTTATGTGTGTGTGTGTGTGTGTGTTGTGCTGGTTTTGCCAAACGTCCTGTTTTAATTATTCATCCCTCCTCATGAATTTATGAAAAGGGGAAACATCAAAAGTCGCCAAATACTCTGTGCTGGTCACAAACACTGAAGGTTTCTTTTTAATGTAGAATCAGAAAGCTGGATTAAGATTCACTCCTTTGATATGCAACTGATTATTTTTTTATATATAAAAAAGAGAGAAATTCCTGTTTCCTGCAATTAACTGTATTTTTTTTGAAGCGCAACAGGCATAGAGAAATCACATATCTGTGGTGACTCCTTTCAAAGAAAACAATTAGCATCCATATCAAAAAGCTAATTCAGAGAAATTAAAAGAACACATACATCAGTAAAATATAATATTTCCTCTTTAGCACATCTCATTGTGTACAATGTGTCACTGTAAAATTGTTAGGCTTGGAGATAATGAAGAGTGACAGTTGAAGGGTTCAGGGCTTCATATAAGACTTTTGGGTATGTAAAGATTTTAATTGCACATAATTATGAATGTGCAAGTGGAACGATTTAATTTTTTAGCTTTCATGCTATTAGAAGGCTAATAGAACCAATATCAAACTGAGTTAGTTACAGCAGAATTACTAGAAGAAGCTATTTTTTCATTCAGCAATTTAAATTCAATCAAAACAAAAAAAATTAAAATAGCTCATATGTTTCTCTCTTCTTTTACATTTATATAGTGGTAGCAAGATAAGTGGTGTATGCTATTAACAGAGAGGAAGAAATAGTTCTTATAAGATTAGAATATCCTGGAATAATAGCAATGGGTAGTGGGGGAGCACAAAAGAAAAGGGCCAGCTATACAGGGTGCAGTAAAAGTATTGAAATGATCTCTCAAGTTCAAGACTCACTGACTGTTACCTAAGGCAACTCTATTCTTGCTATAAATACATAAACACGCCCTCTCCCCACCTTAGACAGGTACAATACTGCTGATAAGTATAACAAAGAATGAGCTCTGTTTTCCAGCTGTGTGGGGTTTATGACTTTGAAAATACACAAATATCAGGAGACAAAGGTGTCTGAACAGGGCCTTGCAAGTCAGCTACAGTTTTCACCTTGGCAACGTAAATAAGGACTATATAGCAGGGAATGTTCTCTGATGGCTATAAGCACCACAACAGCTTCCAGGAAAGCTCAGGGTGGGATAAAACAAGATTTCCACCACGCCCCATTTTCTGCAGGGTTCAAGACTCCCCATTAATGCCATTCCCTAACGTGCCCCCCAAGCTGAGCAGCCAGACCTCTTCTGCATCTTTCCCCCTTTTACTTTGCAGCGTTTCAGGTTCCCTTTCCCATTCCTGTAGCCCTGCTTCTGTGGGCATATCCCTTAACCTGTCCAAAATTCGGCCTTCCTCTGATACCTCACAACCTTGTCTGCTGAGCAAACGTGCAGCCTGGGGAGGCTGGAGTTCCTCCCCACTCCCCTTTCCGTGCGAGCGCCTGTTCCTCTCTGTGCAGCTGTAGCACAGGGGACAGAGGGCAGGAAGAACAGCTATCAGCAGAGAGGAGGGAGAGGAAATAGTGTCCAGACACTCTGCATTTTCTGTGTCCATAACCAGGTGTTTCACTTCTGCGGTGCTTTTACATTCCCCATACCATTTCTTACAACAGAGCTAGAAAATGATTTTCTATCTACCGCTAAACCCCATTTAAGTCCATCTTTCAGCAGTAATTAGAAGTCTGTTGATGTTAGGATCTCTTTGCAGATCTTGGACCTTTTCAATTAATTTTAATCAAGTTCATTAGCACTTTTTTAATGTGTAAGAAATGGGCAAATACATAACTGAAGAGCCACTTACCTTTTAATGAAGGTAACAAATATGCAATTAAAAAAGCTCTGTCTTTCAGCAACTTTGCAGTAAATTAACTTGTTTTGTCATTATTGTGCATGCAGAATGTCACTTGCTCTGGAGTTTTGACATAAAATCCTTTATCATTGGCAGAATTAGTGAGTAACATTAAGAATGAGGAAATTACAATTAGTTCGTGAATTAGGTGGGACATACAATGTGTTAATTATTGAGGGACCAAACTTCATGCAATTAAAATTTAAAATCAAGATAAGAATAATGTATTATTAGGCATCTGAGTATTTAATGAAGTTGCAAATGATTACCAAATTTTATAAATTAATTCTAAGGTTCCTTGACTATTCTTAGAAAATTTTGTGCTCTGAGATTTTTAACAGGGTGCAGTTGTTTGTGAATAGAATAATAATATGAAATGCAGAACTGTTACAGGAAGCTTTGCTTTCTATCAATTCTACATGTGCCTGCAAATATGTTTATTAAATGACTTGCTGCTAAAAAATATTATACTGATGCTTTTTCACCAAGGTACCAATTTTGAATTTGAGTTTCACACATGACTGCCATGTCCAACAGTTTATTATCTGCACATCAGGAAGCTGTTGGAAGTTCACTTTTCATTGTAAGTGGTCTTAAAATCAATGGGCTTCTTCCCAAGTGGGCCACATTCTGCCCATGCTACATTCATGTAAATCAAGATTAAATGCAAACAGCAGCTGGCTGTTGTCTGCAGTGGGACTTGGATAATATCCACAATATTGCATGAGATTTAATCTCATGGCTTCAAGTGGAGCTTGGTAAGTCACAAAGTTAGACCACCAGGTTGTCACTTTTCTGTGAACACCCAGCCTTGTATCATCCCCATAAACAAAACAGTAAAGCAGTCAGCTGCACCTCAAATACTCTGTTCAGTTTTGGGCCCATCACTACAAGCCTCAATTTTTGCCACAATTTCTGCACTACAGTTAAATAAATCTGCTGCACTTGTGGATCAGGGCTCCATATGATTGTACAGCACTTCCCATATGAGTTCAGTTCACAAAGGCTCCACTAACTGGATGAACCTTGAAAAATTTGCAGTAACAAGAGGTCCTGTATAAAAGCTGAGGCTTATATTGTTTATTATTTCTGTGATAATGAATGGCAGAGTGTGATGGAGAGCTTTGTATCAGCAGCACCAGCAGCCCTTGAACACTTCCAGGGATGGGCAGAAACAGCATCCCTATGCAGCCCGTTCTAGTGCCTCACCACCCTCACAATAAAGAATTTCAGAAAACAGCAGAAGACCAACCAGTCCACACAGGACACCGGGTGCTGTCAGCCTTTGTTGGTCTGGGTGACAGGTACCCATCAGGCCAAAACTGTCAGTCCCAAGAGAATGTCTCTGTAAAAGGAGACTTTCAGTGTCCCTTTCATCCCATGGGATCACATTTCACCTCCTGAGCTCTGGCCAGGCTCTCATGCTGGCTCTGGGTGTCACTTGCTGGACCTGTGCTGGGCTAATGCAGTGTGGGTGCTGATTCTGCATGCAGCCCACAAACAAGGCTCTGTGTAAACTATCATATTTATTTCACTGTCCTTCCCCCATTCACCATGCAAATTATCACATGTGTATTTAGTTTCAATAAGATAAAAAATTGCCTAATAAAATATTTACTCAGCCTTTGTCCCTGCAAGTGTAAACTCATGTAATTACCGAGCACTCCAGAACCTGTGGCTATAAATCTCTAGAAATAAAATCCTCAGCACATTGACAGAATAAGGCTCCCACTTACTGTGAAAATGGGAAGCTAGTCCATGCCAAGCTGTTAGATTAACTTAATGTGCTCCAATTCATGCTCCTTTTCTGTTCAGTCTTCAGGGAAGGATGTTTATCTCTTTCTTACTGCCTAGAGATGGCTGTCATTACCTTTCCATCATAGACTGGAGAAGTGATGATCCCATCTTTTTCTCCGAAATTATTCTCTCAACCCAATATTGGCTCTTGTTGCTGGCAGACAGCAGCACCTTGAGTGTGCTGTTAAAGGAAAGGGCGGTATGTATGGATGCTCTTGGAAAATCCAATATCCCAATAATAAGGTGGCTTTGGTTATCTCAGCTGCCAATGAGAAGCTGGTAGATATTAAGGCATTCTAGCCTGATTCTCCTGGTGCAGGCAGTGTGGCAGCCTTCCATGGGACATGCTGCCAGCATAGACATGGTGTGACCAAGCTGTCATTTCCAGGAAAACAGGCCTTCAGGGCTGAATCTCAAGAGGGAGCAGGACCCTGTGCCTGAGGAAGCTGCATGCAAAGGCAAATGCTTAACCATACTCTGTTGGCTGGATGGGCAGGCGAAAAGAGAGACTATTATTCTTTATTTTCAATAATGTTTAGGTTGTGGGACTTAAGCAGAGAGGGATCAGAGAAGAAGGGAGCACAAGGAATGTAACAATCTCTTTTGTACCTGTCACTTTAATGTATGCCTGCTCCCACTTTGGCACAGCACCAGAGTCTTTGAAACACAGGAGCTCAGAGTGGTAGGGAGTGTATTTTGAAGTAAGGTTTAATTAAGTCTGCCCTTGGGCTACTGAGCAGAGAAAGGTGGGAGCGCCTCTGGCTGTTTTTAAAGGGTTCCTCTACAAAGGCAATTTTTTTCTCAGGCTATCACAAGTCTAGGATTGGGGCAAAAAAACCTGAAACAGATAACTTCTCTAACTCAGCAGGTAACCTAACCCACCAGTCCCTGAAAAAGCACAGCAACACAGGCTTTTTACTTCCCAGTCTAATTACTTGAATAAAACACTACTTGGACACGAACCAGGTATCAACGTTGCATTCAGCGTTGTCACTCCAACCACAGCCACCATCAGACAATAGGGGCCAAGTACGGAGCAAAGAAGGGAAATGTTTCTCACTGCCGGCCCCGTAGAGAATCAAAGCAATCATCAGAAAGCCCTTCACAGAGATGGAGGAGCAACCCAGTCCTTCAGGAAGGAAGGAGCCCTGCCTGAAATGAAGTCAGGCTCAGCTGAGGGCTCACACTGATGATGTAACCTCTGATTTCCAGCCCAGAAGGATGACCAAGTATGGCAGCCTGGCACTTAGAGTTTTCTATGGCAACAGTGTCCTTCAGCCCCAGGACAGACCTACACAGGTAAGATGGCTCTACTAAAATCAGCCTTCTTCTTCTGTCTGGTATGTGCTGCCCTGGGAAAGAGCAGGGAGCAATCTGGAGGTGGTTGGGTAGCATGGGTGACCACAAACCCTACACTATGACACATCTCTAGGGCCTATCACAAATCTTCACCATGATGTTGAAAATGGGAACTGGGATTTTCGTTCCCTTTCACCCAAGTCTAACATAATTTATGGCATTAAGGGGTGCATCCCTCTGGATTTCCTAAATTGTTTATGCCAGTTGAGCACATGGGAAAAAATCATGTGTGTCTCAGTGTTCTTCATATCTCTTGAATGCTTTTGCCTCTCACTTTCACTCCATGTTGCTGCCAGAAAAAGTTAATTGATTCTACCTAGCTGGCAATGCAGGATTGCATTCCAGAGAGTTCAATCTTCAAAAGGAGAACAAATCTTCTGCTTCTTATGGCCAGGCACTCCTGTTCCCAGAGTCTCCAACTGCAGATGATGGGTTTTGTTGCAACCAGTGCTGTTCCAGCACCTGAGAGAGGTGAGAGCCCTGGCCTGAGGGCAGCCACGTGCACCCATGCATCCACACAACACAGGCGCCTGCTTCAAAAATGATCGTAACAGTCTAAAATAAGAAAACCGAAGGTATGACTTTCTTCCTGTTTCTGCCCAGTCCTAATAAAAAGCAAACATGCCCCTTGGGAAGTTATATTCATGAAGCAAATTAAATTTTAAAAAAAGGCCAGCTTCAAATTCTTCTGGGCAGCGTTTGCTTCCCACAAACGCATCCATCAGATGCCACCCTGTGGCTGAAAAACACCTCTTCCAGCTCGTCTCCACTGCCCCTGGCACTGCCACATCCAAGCTCTTCAGGGCAGGATGATGGGAGGCAGAGGGTATCCCGTGCCATGGGCAGGTGGGTGTCCTGGCCCCGCGGCTGCTGGGTCATGCGTGCGAGAGTGTGACGCCACTGCCATGACGTCTGGAGATGTTCTTGCCTCGGGAAAGAGACGCTGGCTGTCGCCCAGCAATCTTTAATAGAGACTGAACATGGATGTGGGGATGCTTGTGTGTAATTATACACAACGTATAGGGCCATTTACCATATGGGAGCAGTTGGAGCCCTTTGATCCTTCTCACCCATAAAACTGGGCTGGAGGGGCCTGGCGTGGGGGAGTGGGGTCACAGAGGGGCTCACTGTTATTCCAGTGAAGGCCAGGGCTCTGCCTGTATTTCCTCATTTCCCATGAGTGTTCAGGAAAGAGATTTTCCAGCACAGCTGGAAGAGAGCGGGGGAGCAGTGCTGGTGTCTGCTGAAGCCCAGCTCAGAGGCCTTTGTAGGACAAGCCAGAAAGGTGCTCTGGGGAGGTTTGCAGGGGCCAGAGGCTCATCTCCTCCAGGAGGGATCTCCTCCCCTGCATCCCCCAGTGCTGGGGAGGGCACCCCTCATTGATAATAGAACACAGAGCAGGAAGTCTTGGCTGAGAAATGTCTGTCCAGAGGGATTCCTTGTGCTTAGGGTGGTAATGCCTGAAGGTGGGAGGAAGCCCATCTGCTCGCCAGACCCTCTGCCAGCCAGGATGCCAAGTGCTGGCAGCAGAACCAGAACAGGTTCACTGTCAGTCTTCAACACCTTTCGGGAAAAGTCTCAGCTTGCCCCCTCAGTCCTTCCTTATTGTCATCTACTTCACCTGAGCCCACGATGCCACTACAGGCATTTGGAGGAAGTAGCTGCTCACGGATTTGAATGAGACTTTGTCAGGGCAATGCCTATTTTTTGTACTTTGTTCCTTGACTGCACTTTGCTGAAACTATATTTCCTGGGAGCAAATTAATACTACAAGTGCTACACAGATTCAATTATTTACTTTATTTCTTTTTCAATTCCAAAAAAGAATTTAAAAAATCACTTTGCAAAGACAGCTGGGAATTTACTTGTATTTTCCATAGTCTGGTGGCCATTGGGTTGTGATTCCCCAGCCTGAGTTTATTTCTGACTCTGCCACTGAGGTGTGAATAACCTTGACCAGACCACTTGGCCTCTCCAACTCAATTTCTTCTTTCCTCTTTCATTTTCCCGCAGCATAAATTCCTTGATATAAAAGCTGTTTGTTAGTTTGCATTGACAGAGCTTGTCGTGCAACACGCGAGAGTGTGCAGGTCCAAAGCAAAGACACTGAAGAAACCCTGCCAACAGTGTGATAAAAACAGTTGGTTACGTTGCCAAGACGGTTTAATTGTACAACTTGTCTGTCCTCCTCGCTCACCAGCTAAACCTGAGCCTGAATGCCAGATGAGACCCTGGATAGTCCTGATCTGGGCCTGCCCTGAAAGCTGCTCCAGATCTCACGGCAGCCGTGCCGTGCCCCTGCTGTCTCTGGACCCTGAGCACCTTCAGGGCCAGCACAGCATCACATGCTCAGAGGCTTTCCTTCATCTTACAGACCTTCTGACAAGCATTTGTTTGCAGAGGGAAATCCAGTGAGGGAACGCTGGTGAAGGGGAAGGGTGTCTTTGTGCCATTTGCTCACCCACACTCACCTGTGCGGTCCTGCTGAAGCTGAGGAGGTGCCTGGGTGCACAACCACCTGCCTTGGTGCCCAAGTGCTTTAAGGAATGTCACATACACGGGCCCATGGTAGCGAATCTCCCTAGAGCCATTTGTTCTGCAAGAGCAGAGAAGACAGCACTCTGCCTGCACGCAACCACCATCATCAGTAAATCTGCACCATCCCACAGGTGCTTGTAAACTCCCCCGTCCATCCTACATGGACAGCACTGTTTTATTTAAACTTCTCTCCAGTTTCTCAATCTTTTTTTTTTCCCCAGCTATTTGAGCCACAAAACTGGGCAACAGACGCAGCTGGGAAACACACTGCAGCACAAAGGAAAAATAATAAGTGCTGGGAGGAGTTCTTTTCCCCTCTACAGAACTGTAATTGGACCTTCTCTTTTGGGGTCTTTTTTTAAGCTCAACTGGAGTATGAGCTCCTTAATCTTTGTTTGAGTTATGGGAAAGGGCAGGCATTAGCATATTTATAAAAATTTACCTTGCTCAGAAACTCTAGACATGTTTCACCTTTTAATTTCATGATTAGTGTCATTTCATCATAGGAGAAAAGCCACTTTTTCTGTCCAGCGGCACAAAACGAATACAAATCAAACACATGCTTTCTGGAATTATTCACACAATGTTTTCAAAAATCGACATAGTTCAATAGTTGAGCAATAAATTTTCTTACTAATGAGACACTAAAAAATGTTTTTGATGTTACGCCCAGGGAGAACTAGTTATTGCAGATTTATAGGCAATCTGTGCAAAGACTGTCCTTTGCTTCCAATGAGTTTCTAATTTTGATTTGATGATATCCAGCTGCAGAGATTTGGCCGTGATATTATATAACTTGTGATATCACATCTATACAGTATTTTCTTCACCCTCAATGACTGGCCTTTTTATACATGAGCTGGACTGCAGCATCCCATGGTTTCCCTGTGCAGACAGCCATGGCATGTAGTGTTTATGGATCCTTCTAAGGAGTATGTGTAGTTAACAGTATGTGCATCTTGTAACTCTGAAATACAGGAGGCAAATTTAAGTTTTGCTGGAAACATGGCTTTTCCATTCAGTTCTTCCTGCTGTCTTCGTGGCTGGGAGCTGTAACTCAGAGCAGGTCGGGGTGTGGGCAGTCATGCACTGAAGGCCTTGCAGACAGTATTTTGCAGTTCTCTTTGTTCCGACCATTTCTTCCAGCATTAGGCTGGAGCTGGGTATGTCAGGCTTGCTCAACCCAGGGGCAGCCAAAACCCCAAGGACCGGAGTCACCACAACCCACTCTCACAGAGACGAAGGTTCAGAACAGTCAGTGCAGGACAGTCAGTAACTTCTTATGACACCATTTCATCAAGAAGAAGCCTGAGAGGAAGCATTTCCCAATTCAAGCACAGAGCTTTTTCTCCTCTTGGTAAAGGCAGAGAAATGCATTCAGTGCAATGACCAAAGATACATTCCCTGGAGGTAACCATCAGCGGGCCAGTGGCAGGGTTTATTCCCTTGCCCTGCTTAAGACCCTGCTGAAGATGAACTCAGATCCCTGGGGACAGTTTTAATCTGAAACAAACCAAGCAGAGCCAGTACTGAGACTGCTGGCAGACCCCCTTCCCTAGGAAACGAGGGAATGTGGTATCTCTCAAAGGGTAATAACAAGGCTCCTTGCCTGGATACAAGAACGATGAGTGCTTCAGAAGTGCTGATGATTAAGGCCCGTGTTTAGGACACTTGGAAAAAGTGGTCTCCGAAACGAAACAGCCACAAGCCAGTTTGTTCCGCCGCTCGCCTGCCTTCCGCCCACATGGCCTCCATGTGGGGAGGCTGCAGAGAGCCCCGGCCAGTGCTCCTGGCAGGAGGCTCCCACGCCAGCTGTTCCTGAGCACGCAGGGGCTGCCCATGTCCCGGCCTCACCAGCGAGTTCCACATACATTGGCCTTGCCGTACACGACCTGCCCCACACCGCGGCACAGCCACCGCCACGGCCGCTTGGCAGCCCAGCACATGAGGATAACTATTATTTTTTTAAATTCCTTTTTAGGAAGCCTGCAACTTGATCATGCTGCCAGTAACTAAAAAGCTTGGCTTCTGGCAGAAGACAGCAAGACGCTGGTGTATTACGCTGAACGACTGCAAACAAAGGCTGCAGAGCTATTTTTTGCTTAAACAAACATTTCTAGCTTCAAAAAGTATGATGAGGAGTCTGTGGCTGCCCTAAATAGAATTAAATTAACTGATAACTCACAAACACTTAAGTCAGTTATTCTTCTAAAGGGCTGCTGGAAGCACACCCATGGCAGGAACTGCAAATGTCTTCAGCAGGAGCTCCCCTGGGAATCAGGCAGAGCCATCCTCTAGTTCCTCACGTGTCCTGCATATGCATAATTGGACATAAATCATGGGCCTAAGCAGCATAGAAGCACTGAACAGAGTTAAAAGTTCATAGAAACACATTCAGAATGACATCTTATTCCCAGCTTTCAGTAAGCACGTTATACATTGAAGAGTTGCCATTCCTTTTTTTCCTTCATAACCCAAAGTTTTGGTCCCCTCCTCCTCACATGCACCTTCTCATCATATTTCTATCTCCAAGTCCGGCTGATGCAAATGATCTCAATGGCACTCCACAAACCTAGGCAGAAAATGCAGCCAGATGTCTTCCCTGGATTTCAGGAAGGCAGAGAAATGTCAGAATTCAATCTGGGTTGCAATGATGTTGCCAAAAATAGTTTCTGCATTCCCTCTGTGTCTGTGAAGATGGATCTCAAGGCCAAACAGAGAAATTAGCTTCTATATCAACATTTTACTGTCACTTTCATCGCCACGCCAATAGATTAGTTAAAATAACATCGTTTACTGGCATGAAGTGTTATTGCAAACAGATGTCATCATTAGGATAAAGTTCTACTATTTCATCCAGGAACTTATTACTGGAAATTTTGATTTTTCTCATTGAAATAAGAAACAGTTTTCATTCTTTGAATCTTTTACCCCTCAAAACTAATGTAGGGTGGGTGGGGTTTGGGGATTATTTTTGGTTGTTGGTTGTTTCTCTCTCCAATAAAGAGGAAATCAGTGTTTTGTTTGACATGGCATAATTCTGATGGTTATCTTCAGTTAAAGGTTTTCTTCCAGTGAAAGGGAAATGTTAGCTGGAAAAATATCTGTGATCAACTCTAATTTCCTGTGTATCTTTCATAGTTGTATCTAATCATATACTGTTTCCTTCAACTCCTCTTCAACTGAAGTTGCCTACTTCTAGTCTCAAACATATTAATGTTTTTCAATATGTGTAGTCACTGAGCCACCTTCTCTGTATTATTTAGATAAAACGGGATATTTATTTGAAGTGATTGGGGGGTTTTTGATTTATAGAAGGAGTATGTCTGGATAATTGATACACATTTGACTTCATTCATTAGAAAGGAATATGAAACAGGGCCATGTAATGAGATCAGCCATGAGAACACAGCAGCTCAGGAGGGGTAAAGTAAGAGTGCACCAGGCAGAAACCTGAAATCTCAGTCCTGCTGGAGTGAGAGGCAGTGCTCTGGTTGACTTCATCAAGGATTCTAGGATTTCATCCTAAGAATTTAATAATACTGCAGTTCCAAGTAAGTTCAAGCAGAAATACACGCTCCCTGGCATAGTATGAGGCTCTCAGTCCTATACAAACAAAAGCCTATGAATTTAAGTAAAAGATTTTTGAGTCCCTACATTTTATTTATTTAATATGCTTGCAATATATTAAATATTAAAAACCACATTGTCATAGATTCTATGTACCTCTGAGAAATGACAGTAAAAATCACCCAATGCACAAAAAATGCAATAGTGGCAAATTTGTATTCTTACTCATCCTGCTCCAGAGAAGAGAGCAACAAATCAGGTCATGTTTGGCAGCTGGTTCCATGTAATGTGTTGACTCATTGCTGCTCTCTGGATCGATGTATTACTTATTCCATGACTAATAGTTTGTACATAACTTCTATGAAGGTTGCAGTGTCTCCATTTCAAGAGCTGTAGTGCTTCGACACAGCCCCGGCCTCTGCTCCTGCTCACATCGGTGGAAAAGTTCCTTTAGACCTCAGTAATGGAGGATCAGCCACTAAAATCAAAATGCTTTGGAGAAAAACCCTATTATAATTTAAAGTCCAAAAACCTCTTAAGTCCTCTTATAGTATGTGAGGATGGACACTGGAGAGAAAAGATACACTTGTGACGTAAGATAAAGATTTAGCTTGGGAAAAATAAGAAGAGTTGATATGTATTTTAGGCTTGATATTTTAGGCTTGATATTAGGAAAAGGGTTTTTACTGAAAGTGTGATTCGGATGTGGAGTGGGTTGCCTGCAGAGGTGGTTGAGTCACCAACCCTGGATGTGTTCAAGGGGAGGCTGGACAAGGTGTTGAGTGATATGATCACACACACACACACAGAATATCTAGATGTAGAGAATAGGTTAGTTGGATTATAGGTTGGACGAGATGATCTTCAAGGTCCTTTCCAGCCTTATCTATACTGTGATACTGTGATACTGTATTAACAACCCTAGAGTGCACAGGAAGTCAGTTCCACTCCTGGAAAATCCCAAGCTGGGCTCTGGGCACTTACAAGGGGCTTGGGGCAGGTGGAGGTGATGCAGAGCTGTGGTGCAGGGACAGCTGGATAGCAGTGTGGTACATATCCCCCCCATCACTGGAGCTGACAGGAACTCAGGTTCCTTGGCAAATACCGAACTAAATCAAATGCTCAACTAATTGCAAAGGTGCATAAAGCACAGAATGACAGAATGGCCGGAGTCTGAAGGGACCTCTGGAAACCATCTGCTAAAGCAGGATAACCTACAGCAGGTTGCACAGGACTGCATCCATGTGGGTTGTGGATATCTCCAGAGAAGGAGAATCCACAACTTCTCTGGGTTGCCTGTTTCAGGGCTCAGTCAACCCTCAGAGCAAAGACGTTTTTCCTCATATTTGGATGCAACTGCCTGTGTTTCAGTTTGTGCCCACACAGCCGTGTCTTCTCCGGGCTAAACAGCCCCAGATTCCTCAGTCTTGCCTCATAAGAGAGATGCTCCAACCCCCTCATCATCCTCAAAGCCCTCCACTGGACCCTCTCCACTAGTTCCTTGTCTGTTCACTGGCACTAACCCTCTCATTTTTCAACACGGTCACAGCACTGCAGCTTTCTGGGATAGCAAGGACAGGCTGTAGAACAAGCATTTGCCTTTTATCCTCACTCACAGCCCAGTGTTGAGTTGCCTAAATGCGTAAAAATCTTGATTCTGAATCTACTCTAAGTGCCTACAGGGACCGCTGCTGTGTCTCATTACACCGAGTTGAGAAAAGAGCAGGAGTTAGTTACTGATGGCAGAGGAGCTCCCAGAAACTCTAGCTGGAATTTCTACCTTCTTCTGCATTTGCTTTTACTGTAATTATGTTTCGGAATAATTTCTATGTCAATCTTATGCTTCCAAATATAAATGCCACTTCTCTTGCCCGGATTCAAAACAAACTGTCAGTTTGAAATAGCTTCTAACACATTAATAATGAAATACCGTTTTACCCCCACTGAGAATAAAATGCTAGCACTAATCATACCATTCTAAAGGGCTTATAAATCAATAAACCAAGAGGCAATGAATGAACAAAATGCTGATTGAAATCATAAGCACATCAAGTATCTGCAGATAATCAGCCTCACATGTCTTTTTTTTTTTAAATAGTTTTCCCCAAACATGTGGATACACACAGTGCCTTGCTAGATTTTATTCTCACAACGTGGTTTGATTACCTCACCAAGGTAGATGAAAGCACAATTGAAAGCTACAAAATGAGAGCAGCAGATCCCTTTGTGATGTGACATTCATAACCCAAGTGGTACAACCTCCTAATAAAATGTTTCCAGTAGCTGGGACTTTTCCTGTGCCTTTTTTCCCTCTCCGCCACTGGGATTCCAGCTGGCAGCTTTTGGTTAGGAGCAGTTCTGCTGCAGTTCCCCAGGTCAGGGCTGTGTCAGATTGCCAACACTGTGGCTACCAGCTGACCCAAGTGCCTCTCTGGCCTCACAAAACAGGAACTGCTGGAAGAAACCTCATCACACACCTCAGAGCCAGCTGCCCATTAACCCAGCCCACACCCCAGCACGGGCAGCTCAGGGATGTACCTCTCCCTCCCACCTGCAAAGCATCCTACAGAGTTTCCTGTTGCTTTCTCCCTCTAAAACATTGGTTTTGTGGTCATTGGCCACATGGAAATTTTGGTAAGCAACTCTCCATGGGGGGGTACCAATGGTATCTTTTAAAACATATTTGTTCAACTTTGGCTGCTATGGTGTCCTGCTTAGCTGGATGTCCAACATACTTAGAAATCCTCCGTGGGTGAACCACACTCTTCCTCGTCCCACCGAGGCTAAGGGAGATTTGTAAGTGTGGTGTTGGGAAAAGCTTTGCTTAAATTCATCATACTCTCTTTAGTGATTCCTATGAATCACTAAGGAGTTGCTTCCCTGTTTGCAGGTGTCTGCGAAGCTCCGGTTCATAAAAGGTTGTCAAGTTTTCAGTTTTTAGGGATTCACAAAACGTTGGCACCATGGGGGTGTTCAAACACCTTAGTTTGGGCCCAGAAGCCCTGGCAACACCATCCACTGTTTGCAGGTGTAGGACCTCTTGAGCAAGACCCTCCTGAAGAAAGGAGCATCTCTTTCTTGTCTGACACGTGATCATCCAAACCACAGCTGCTCTCCCTGCATTTGCCACCCAAAACCCTATCCCTTTAATCCCTGGAAAGGAGCCTATAAGAAATCTCTAGTACCTTGTAAGTAGCACATTTTAACAAGCAAAACTTCTGTTTCAAAAGTAAAAGGCTGGCACTGGATGTACAGAGACAATGTTAGATGCGAACCCCCAAAAAGCAGCTCTTCAGTTTTATGGAAGCTGGTGACGGCAGTTTCCTTTGTGAGACTTAGAATGGTTCTTATTTACAGTCAACCCCAAATTATTTCTTCATATACTTTATGGAATCTTAAAGATAGATTTTTTTTAACCCTCATTTAATCTACTTCAAGAAAAAGGTTTGCATACATCAAGACTCTTATTACATCTTCCTCTCAATTCTGAAGCAACATACTGAATAAAACACGATAGAAATGAAGATGCTGAGAATTTATGATGGAGTTTTTAATTAGAGATCTAGGAGTAAATGAGCATGAGATTCTTTTGCTAGAGAATTGTAAATTAAGTTAATGGATATTGAGATTAAGTGGGGTTTTTTTCATTTATTTTGCAATACTTCATATTAATAGAAACTTATGCTGCGTATTAGTCCAAGTGTCTTTGAAGACTTTTAGAGTCATTATTCAATGATGGATGCATGTTTTAAAAAATTTGCATTTCTGAATAGGTAAATAGATTAATTGAGAGAGGATCATGAAAAGCTTTGCAAATGTGTGTTGATGAACTTGTTAATAAAACATCACACGAAACATTTTATTCACAGAAGATAGGTAGGTTCGGCCCTTGTTAATATTCAACAAAGTTAAAATATTCCTGTGAAGTAGCATTGAGGCATCATGATCTTCAAGTAATATGGGGTAGGAACTTCTTGCAATAAAATCTTGGTGGGAAATACACCACATCAGTGATTCGAAATCGCCACGTGGTACATTTTATTTGAATTGCCTCACTGAAATGCTGCTGCTGCTGCTTGAAATATTTCTCCCCAAGTGAGCATAGCTCTTCATAAGTAAGGTATCTCTTACTAAATGCCATAAAAACACAGTGGAAAGTACTCGGTATAGTTAGAAGTCTTTTATGAGGCAGAAATATTTTTTTCCTGTTTTCACTTGTATGAAAATTACATATTCTTTTCTTGTAAACACTGTCATGACAATGGAGAAGTTATACTGCACATTAGCATTTTCTGAAACCTCTGTTATGTTGTCACTCAATGTCACCAGTAAAACAGAATGGCAAAGAAAGTCTTTAGAAGGGTTCACAATGTCATTTATAAGGTTAAAACTGCCCCTGCATTTGGCATCATTCTGCTTGAAATTGTGTGACTAAAGCGACTGGAGGTCAGTGAACACTGTTCTGGGGAAGTGTGATTGAGGGGGAGACTGGGGAAACTTCCAACCACCTTACTGAAAACCTGTCATTTCTTGCTGGGAGAGCCACTGAAAAAATATAAAATGTATAATCTCCATGCAGTTGTGACCAAATATGCAGATATCTCATTTTTCCCAGTCCATACACTGGCTCTCAGGGTATGGCAGCATAAATACTTTGGTAGCTCTGATTTTATTAAGTCCTTATAGGTGTGCTAGTGAGTGCTAAAGCAGAGAATATCACTCTGACCTTCTTCTATCCTCATTTCTAACCCTATTGTGAATTTCGTGCGATTGTATTCATAGCAGCTTGACAGGGAGCAGTCACACATGTACTCCTGAATCCAAGTTGTTGGGGTTTTTTTTTTTTGGGGGGGGGGTTTGCCAAGTAATACTCTCAGCTAGCACAGCAAAGCACAACCCACCACTGTATGTACTTTAGTGGCAGCTCCTTTCTGGCTCAAGGAATGTGACTCTGGGTCTGCTCAGCGTTGCAGGCAGCCAGCAGGAACCAAGAAGGTGTGATGTGAGCAGCAAGGAGCACTAGTGCTCGTGGGTCCAGGAGGGTCTGTGGGAAGGGGAGCTGGCAATTTGTGGGAGCACAGGTGGAGTCTGGGGTAAGACATAACCCCCTACCTTTGAGAAGCACGACATCAGGCAGGTAGATGGCACACTGGCATGTCTCTAGAGTTTCTATCAGTCACATCTGAAGTGCTCAAATGTTAGGAAATGGCAGGATACAAGGTGCTGAGAGAACCTTATCTCTGCCCTCTTGTGTGTTTGTGCTGTAGAGGGTAAAGCACTGTTCCAGTGAGTAGAGGCATAGAACCTTAACTCCCTGTAGCAATACAAGTGAATTGGGTCACTAATTCCAGTATTTCAAACATATCCCTCTCCAATAAACAATTCAACACTTGTTTCATCACTGTCCCTCTCTGAAGTCACAGCATCCCACTTTACAAATTTTTGAGCTGTACTTCCAAAGGAGAAAAAAAAAAAAGTAACCTGGCTTACAATAACATTTCTCCATGGAACGAATCACTCATTCTCGACCCAGGCTAGGGAACACCTTGTAGGAGTGAAAGGTGAATAAAGCCCTGCTTTAGTGGAGTTTCTTCATTCTGCAGCTTCCACTGACACCTGCTGGAGAAAGGCTTTTCTTCGTTGATCCTTTTAAATTCTGGCTCCAAACTGCAAGAGGGGCAGGCACTGCTGTGTCCAGCTCTAGAGCTCCAGAGGATGTGAAGGTACAGGAGTGAGTCCAGAGGAGGTCACAAAGATGCTCAGAGAGATGCTATGGAGACAAATCGAGAGAGATGGTTTTATTCATGCTGGAGAACACTCTGGGGAAACCTTAGAGCCCCTTCCAGTAGCAAAGGGGTACCAAGGGAGGTGGAGAGGGACTCTGTACAAGGGCCTGGGGTGATAGGACAAGGGGAAATGGCTTAAAACTGACAGAGGGTTGTTTTAGATTAGACATTGTGAAGAAATTTTTCCCGGTGAAGGCAGTCAGGTACTGGCACGGGTTGCTGACAGAAGCTGTGGCTACCCCATCCCTGAAAGTGTCCAAGGCCAAGTTGGATGGGGCTTGGAACAACCTGGTCTAGTCGAAGATGTCTTTTAGGTCCCTTCCAACTCTTCTCATGTTAGAACTTCCAGCAGACACCTGATGATAATCTGAGGCTATATATGGAATTACAGTAATTTTTAAAAAGCCTAAAATATAGAAACAGTCCCAGAATTTTGAAAACTAGAAAATGCATCACAATTTTAAAAAATGGGTCTTTCATGTTGGTGTAAATTTTGCTTGCTCTGGTTGGCTGGGGAACAGAGCCAGTCTAATGGACCTGAGCCTTTCCTTCACTTCATAGTGACATCATAGTTTGTGTTTTTGTAAACACTCAGACAAACCTGATTTGTGTGTAACTGAAAATGCCTTTTCCAGAGTTAGCTCACAGTGTCTATATTAAACTAAAGTCCCAGACTAGTAAAAGAATTAGAGATCTATACAAAAGCTATTATATTTAGGGTTCTGGGCAATAGGTGACATATATGGGAAAGGGATTTTTGCTGGCAGAAACAAAAGGACAACTGAATCTTTGGTTATCATTTCAAGTTCATTTAATGCTTTTGTTACCTCGACGCTCAATCCTCCCTGGTCGTTACCAGAAGGTGGCAGTGGAAGAGCATCCACCGCTCGACAAGCACGGCTGAGCCTTTTAAAGAGTGAGGGTCAGGGCAAAGCTGGTGTTTGTACGTATTTGTCGTATGGTGACAGGATGGATCAAACTGCCCCCACAGCCATGGAAATGCACAAGGAGGCATCACCACACTTAGAGAATGAGAAAGTTTCCCACTGCCTGAGCCTGATGGATTTTGTCCCAGGATACACCAAAAGAATGTGGCAGAATTAATCTCATAAATCAGGGTTATCTTGGGGTGTAAATGAGCATCCCAGGACTGGAAAGGACCAAATAGATTCCCTTTCTAAGAGTGGAAGGAAAAGACTAATCAGGGATTTGTCTATCACACAGCTTACCTTCAAATGCCAGGAAATTCTTGGAAAGCAAAAAACCTTGGTATGGGAATGAGGGAGAGCCCAATGGATTTGTCAATTGCAAATCCTCTCACAACAAACTTGTCCTCCTTTAATGAATGGACTCTGAGCCTCAACAGAGAGAACACAAGAGCACCATCTGAAATCACAGAATGAGCTTTGATACCTTCTCAAAAGCTCTTCTCATTCCAAAGGGAGAAAAGCGAGTTCTACATCAAACTTAAATATGGCACAAACCAACGAGGCTGAGCAAACATCCCGGAGTAATGAAAATGGAGCAATTATCCTATAAACCAGGATACAGGTTTCTGAACCAAATGATGTGTGCTTCTAATGCAGTGACATTCCTGCAGCACAGCCCTCAGACAGAGGCTTGGGCCACTGTGCAATGATCCATTTCCTAATGCCAGGTACTCTCCCAGAGCAATTAAACCAACTGGCTCATGTTCTGGGAGAGCAAACCTGGCTGGAAGGGACTGTGAGAAAGGAAGGATCTGCCTCCACTAATGGCATTGACTCACTTCCCAAAGCTGAAATGACTAAGTGACCATCTGTAATTAAGAGGCCTGACACATTTTAAAAACCCTTTGGCCACTTTTGGACCTTCCCTCTGAGCCAGTGCAATATTGATTGAGCACCTTCACAAACCTTATAACGTGACCACAAGGCAACAGAACTTTCTGCTATAACTTGTGACATGCAATCTTTTCTAAACCACAAATCTGATTTTAGCATCATTTTCTTATTCTCGTTATCTTGTTCTCTTTTGGAGAGAAAGACCAAATCCTTGAAAAGTATCCTTCCTGCAGAAAAGGGGAGATCACTCTAGGTGCTCCACAAAACACCTGAGCTCTTGAATATTTCTGTGTATGTTCGCCCTGCTGGAACTCCTGGAATTCGGCAGCCAGGCAGATGAAATGGTCACTGTTATCTGCTGCATCAGCAGGAAAGTGAAAAACCCAACACTTCTCCCAGGTTTGTAGACTCCTTTTATCCCAACAGGAGCTGCGACTNTGACCATCTGTAATTAAGAGGCCTGACACATTTTAAAAACCCTTTGGCCACTTTTGGACCTTCCCTCTGAGCCAGTGCAATATTGATTGAGCACCTTCACAAACCTTATAACGTGACCACAAGGCAACAGAACTTTCTGCTATAACTTGTGACATGCAATCTTTTCTAAACCACAAATCTGATTTTAGCATCATTTTCTTATTCTCGTTATCTTGTTTTCTTTTGGAGAGAAAGACCAAATCCTTGAAAAGTATCCTTCCTGCAGAAAAGGGGAGATCACTCTAGGTGCTCCACAAAACACCTGAGCTCTTGAATATTTCTGTGTATGTTCGCCCTGCTGGAACTCCTGGAATTCGGCAGCCAGGCAGATGAAATGGTCACTGTTATCTGCTGCATCAGCAGGAAAGTGAAAAACCCAACACTTCTCCCAGGTTTGTAGACTCCTTTTATCCCAACAGGAGCTGCGACTTTTCTCAGTGATAGATTCTTGGTTCCAGGCTACACATATAAACCCTTGTTTAAAAGCAGTGATAAACCAGAGGCAAAAACAGGCAACAGGGTTCCTTGCTGCACTGCACACTGTGAGCAATCATTTACTTTCCAGGAGACCTTTAATTAGTATTGATTTTTCTTCTTGCTCCGACAGATTCCAGGCATAAGGATGGGAGGTTGTGCCAGCTTGGGCAGCACCAGGAGCCTCATTTCCTGCAGCATTTTACACAAGTGGGGAAGGTCTGCAAACAGAAGACATGACATGATGCAAAAGGGGTCCTCACACTGCCTAAGAGGTTAATGCAAGATGAGGTAATGTCTATAGGCTCAAGAGACCCACGTGGAACAAAAGAAGAGTTAATAAAACCACAAAGATGAAATCTAAAGTCCATTAAAAGGCTCATGCCCCTTCCCAGTACTGCTGTGCATCATTCCTATGAACTTGTAGGATGCACAGGTGGAAGGCTGACACCTGGAAGCAAGCACTGGAACAGCCTAGGTTTGCAGGGATGCTCCTTTAAAAAAAACATTAGGAAATGTAGATACACACTGAACATGTTGTCATAACTCTGCCTTGCACAGGAAGGAAAAGGGACAGGAATGTCCACTTGTGTAAGAAAATATTGTCCCAGCAATCCTGAGACCTTCTCTAATGTCATGCAGACCATAACAGACCACAAAAGGAGAAATCTGGGATATCTTTTTTCTTACTTCTACTGATGAAGTCTCCTCCTTCTTCCAGACAGCCCCAGGAGCAGCAAGCACCAAAAAGATGAGCTATCACTATGTCCTGAGAGAATAGTCAGCAATTAAAATTAAAACTTGAGTATCACAATATTCTCTGTGATTGCTAAAACTGAGACCTGAACCAGCTTAAAATGAGTTTATAAACATGAGATTGTTAAAATAAATATTTCCTAGTTAAGTTAATATGCTGACTGAGAAACATTTTGAACAAGTACATTTCTGAGTTTTATTGCAAGGGTTGACCTAATTTACTGTGTTTATATCCATACTCTATTTAATATGTTTCCTGACACAGAGATTATGTTTATTATTGTAGTTCTTTTCAAGCAGCAGAAAGTGTTTGTGATGAGTCAATCACAATATGGCATGGCATTTTAATCTTTCCATGAGATAGGTTTGTGTTTGGGGGATTTTTATGTTGCCATGAGATAGGTTTGTGTTTGGGGGATTTTTATGTTGCAATTTTTTTTTTTTTCATATTGTGAATGTCAGTTTTTAAGAGATTCAGATTTCAGTCAAAATGCATCTTGGACAAGATCCTTCAAAAAACAATCTTTAGGATCTAGGCTAAGGATAGGAAATAGTAGAGAAAACACATTCCTTAAAATGCATGTGATTGGAATCTATGGACCTGTTCCCCAGGAGAAGGATGCATGTTTCTGTGAATCTTTTTCAGTGAGATTCCTTTTCTTTCTCACTATTTCTTAAATTGAAGGAAGTACTTACAGATATTTCTGAGGTCACACATTAGTAAATTCAGCCCCCCCCACCCCAAAGAGCAGGTTATTTGCAACCAACATAAAAATGGAAAACGCTATCAGTGAAAATCAGAGGCAGGGATGGAGAGATGAGCAAAATGAGAAAGGCAAGAATTAGATGAAAAATTTGTACTGTCAGAGAAAAACGTTGCTGTTATAGCCCTGCACACATATGGCATGGGAGAAGGCTCTACTCACATACAAACACACACTTAACAAAAGGTAGGTTTATTAAACTTCACAAACTTTGTAACCTGCTATTTACTACAATAATAGGAAATAAACACTGGGGACTAAACCACACCATATTTTAACGATGACTAGATTGAGCTGTTTTCTTCCTCCATTCCTCTTAATAATACCTCTATTGGCTTTGCTCGAAGATATACAAGGGAATTTACACTGAAAGCAGCTGAAAAGAGTTAGGAGAAGGGGAAGAAAACAGCTCCCTGATCTGCACAGTGCCTTGCACCTTGCTGCATGTATTTAAAGGCTTTTGATGGTAAAGGTAGTGTGTGTTATAGGGATGAGGATGCCAGTCAGCCTGGCTGGTCAGCTCTTTTAGTATTTTGAGAGCTGAGGATGCCACAGTTCTTGGTGGTGAATCTGCATAATGCAAGGAGGTATGTGGGGGAAGTGGGATGACCTTGGCATCCCTGGTTTGCAGCCCCTGTGTTGGCTCTGATGAACAGTAGGAGGGTTGGATGTTCTGCTGGGAAAAGCCAGAGGGTAGTGTTGCCTTTTGCTGGAGTGTGATGGTGGGAACCCATGTAGTGCTCCTGTTTTCCCTGTGGTGAGGCTCGTTGTGGTGGAGCAGGCTGGATCCTGAGGTCCTGCAGTGGTCTGTTCTTGCATGTGAAATGAAACGCATTGTTTTACTTATGGATGTGGTTCATTAGCAGGGAGGGGGTTCATGGATTGTTTTCTTTGTTAGGGAGTTTTTATGATCTTTGGGGTTTTAGGATTTCACTTTGCCTCCTCTGGTGGGGCAGATAGGAGGGATGAAAGGGAGCTTTATGGACTCACCCTGTCCTGATTTTCACAGCATACATACATTTTCATGTATGTTAGCAGGCCCAGTGTGCTGAGGCAGGGCTCTAGGGGAGCAGCACAGATTCCAGTGTTCAGACGAGTGTTCCAAGCTATACAGGATGAGGGAATGGGAGGAAAAGTTTAAAACATTAAAAAATCTCCTAGAAGCTCAGTAGATTAAATGCTTAAAAGTACTGTAGTAGCAATACAATTTCCGCATGCTGGCAGTGATTTGTATGGTGTGTGCAATGGATTTCTTGAAGCTCTATGGCTGCATCAAAAGGCAGACAACAGTGGGGAGTGCTGGCAGGGAAAGAACTGCAGCATTGCTGGAAAGCCAGAACGCTGGTGTCTCTCAACAGCATTGATATCCATCTTCTCTATGGTAGACTTTCCAGGGCCAGCAAAGCTGCTGTCAGCCCTGTGTCTGGTGGTGAGGGAGTGAGGAGCTCAGAACTGGGAACTTTCCTGCATTGTCTTTCCAGGTCTAATGTATCCCCTTCTGTACATGAGGACCAGGATGAGGAAGGACTCTAAACCTGTCTTGGTGGCTGTAGACCTCAGAGTTGCACTGTGGCTCCTGCCTGGCTGCATTTTAAGCTATCTTGCTCTAGAGCTGTCACCAAGCCACTGTGCAGACACCAGTGTCACAGCACTGAGGCCCTGAAAACACTTTTATATGCTCCCTGTGTCCTCTGTCTGGAACATTTTCTTCTGCAACCTTTGGTTTTCCATTTTTCATAAATCCTGTAGGATTTAAGATCTAGCTGCTGACCCTTTTGACGCTAATGGACCATTAACTAACTGGAGATTAATCTGAAAGTGTAAATCCCTCTCCCTTTGGGAATTAGAAAGCAAGCTTTAGGATGCAGACTATGAAAGGCAGGAGTTCACTTTAATCACAAATGAAGCCTGATTAACTTTGCCTTCCACCTGTGCCAGGTGATGAGCAAGAAAGCAGAAGTTGAGGTTTGTGCTGCGGAACCATTTACATCTACCAGGGGAAAGCCTTTAGTCTTGGTGTTTGAGCTTGTTTATCCCATTGCCAGGGTCTTCCCTGTAAGACAGAGAGGCGAGTCTGGGCTGCTAAGGAATTATATCTGAAGACTGATGCTGTCTCTGATTGGAAGTTTGGTGTTTTATCCTATTTTGAGACAGGGTGAGATGAGAAGACTAAAAGCTTTGCTGACATCAAAGGACAGGGAGGAAAAAACACAAGGTGCCTCTGCCCCAGGGAATGGCCCAGAGTGCTCCCAGCCAGGCAGGAGGAGGAGATGATGGAGTAGCTTTGCAGGTTGGTGTATACCAAGCCCAGTTCCCAGTACTTTCCCTGGGGTCTCCAGTAATGTAGAAGGTCCATGCTGCATACATGTAAGACTGAATTTGCTGCTGACTCTCTGTTCATTGAACCTTGAGGTCAGTGCCCACTGATTAAAGAAGTTAATTACCTTCCTCTTGCAGGAATGACTCTATTTTCAAGGTCTCCCAGGCAATTAATCAACCATCTTCATTGGAAAGAAGTTTTAATTCACTTGCAGTGAGTCATCACTGGAGCCAGGATGGTCAAGTCAGAAGGAGGTTTCTTCAGAGACCTGTGGCGAATGGAGTGGTTTATATTTATACAGGCCCCACTCCCCAGCCTGGCCCCCATTCTTAGTGTGTTACAAGTAAGTACTCTTTTTTAAGTGGCTAGTTGATTATTTTAAAAACTGTTTAAAGTCTGTAATTTGTGGGCAAATCTTCAGGAGTTTAGTCATCTCTTGGTGCTGAGAGCGTCTGTCTGCGACTTCCCACACAGCTCTGTTTTGAGCTCAAAGGGTCAAGGGACAGTCTTAAAATGTCAAAGGTCATGGTCAAAATGAGGGCTCAAAAGTTCTAAAGTCAGACTTCTGCCTTCTGTTTATTATCTTTTTTCAAGTTAATTTTTCAAGTTTTTCAAGTTAATTTAACGCTTTTATTGTCACGTCCCTCGGGTCCCCCTGGTCGTGGCCAGAAGGTGGCACTGGAAGAGCATCCATCCCATCGCTCCACAAACACGAGTCTCCTCTGAGGGCTCTCGGCTCACATCGAGGGCAAAACCAAGGACTGTCGTACCTCACAGCAAACAGTTGCAGTTCAGGGTATGTATTTTAAGAGGTATCTCCTATCTATGACACCCGAAGTGCCAAAGACTCTGATCCCCTACTTAACCTGGAAATGTGTAAGGAAACTCTCTTGTTCGCCTGAGAGCTTGGAGGAGAAATCCTGTTCTGAAAGCGTAATTGAAAAGGACTGGGTTTCATGATAGTTTTAATCATTTTAATTACTCAAATGAGTAAAACATCTGCATATCAAGTCCACGGCAACTGCCTGAAAAACATAAAGGATTCTCACAGTTAAGTAAACTAACTGGAATCATCTCAACATCATGGCTAAAGTCCATATTTGTTAATGATTCCATAGCCCCCTTTTTAACTGCCCTCAATGTTGGTATAACCCAGAGAAACCCTGCAGAGGGAAAGCAGGTGGAGGGTTTGGTCAATGTTATTTTAACTTGAATTTTAAATATAGTATCATGACTGATCTTGTGGTCCTGCAAGCTGCTGCATGCAGAGGGACTTGCTAGAGCCTCTTTAAAATCCCTTGAAATGGAACTGGCCTATTGCTCATTCACCTGTCTTGTATTTTGACGGTTTGGAGGGGGGTATGGGGGGAGTTGTTTTGGTTCCTCTTCCTAAGAAGAGTTTTTAAAGTTCCTGCTTGAATATGTAAATTACCTGCTAAGGAAGCATTTACTGCCAGGATCAGGTTACACACAACAGATATACTACGAAGTCCCCTGGTTCATATATTTGGGGGGAATCTTGCTCAAAAGAAAGTTTCTTTCTAAAAATTCTCTTCAAAAGAAAGTAAAAAACATGGGGAAGAGTCATGAATTCTTCAATTTAAATACAGAAAAGTTGTCCAGAGAAAAGAGTGACTATATGAGGCTCCTGAGACAGGTATCAAAGAACAACACGAGCATGAAGAGACAAATTTGTGAAAAGTGAATGTACAGAACAGGATTTTAAAACTGAAAGCAGGACTAGCAAGAAACAATTCTCAATATACACTGAGAGACAAAGGAAAAGACACCAAGCAAGTTATTGATTCATTAGCAAATGAAACGAGAGAGTCATCAGCACAAAAAGCCAAGAACCCCAAAGTTCTCTGGGTCTTGTTTTCCATTTCTGAGATCAAAGACCAAGTGCAAAGACTTCCAGCAGCAGCAGAGCTGAGCAGAACAGTCTCTNGTTGTCCAGAGAAAAGAGTGACTATATGGAAAGCACAAAACCTTGGTATGGGAATGAGGAAGAGTCCAATGAATTTGTCAATTGCAAATCCTCTCACAACAAACTTGTCCTCCTTTTATGAATGGACTCTGGGCCTTGACATAGAGAACACAATCACGCCATCTGAAATCACAGAATGAGCTTTGGGACTTTCTCAAAAGCTCTTCTCATTCCAAAGGGAGAAAAGCGAGTTCTGCATCAGACTCTGATATGGCACAAACCAATGAGGCTGAGCAAACATCCTGGACTAGTGAAAATGGAGCAATTACCCTACAAACCAAGATACAGGTTTCTGAACCAAATGATATCNAGTCTCTCCATGGAAATGCACAAGGAGGCATCACCACACTTCGAGAATCAGAGTTTCCCACTGCCTGAGCCTGATGGATTTTATCCCAGGATACACCAAAAGAATATGGCAGAATTAATGTCATAAATCAAGGTTATCTTGGGCTGTAAATGAGCATCCCAGGACGGGAAAGGAGCAAATAGATTCTCTTTCTAAGAGTGGAAGGAAAAGACTAATCAGGGATTTGTCTATCACACAGCTTACCTTCAAATGCCAGGAAATTCTTGGAAAGCACAGAATCACACAGAATCACAGAATATTATGAGTTTGTACAGGAATGAGGAAGAGTCCAATTAATTTGTCAATTGCAAATCCTCTCACAACAAACTTGTCCTCCTTTTATGAATGGACTCTGGACCTTGACAGAGAGAACACAATAACACCATCTGAAATCACAGAATGAGCTT